>CM051370.1:13509733-13982883 GCA_028015245.1 Cardamine occulta | reverse complement strand
AAGAAGATGAAGAAGAAGAAGAAGAAGATGAAGAAGAAGAAGAAGAAGAAGAAGAAGAAGAAGAAGAAGATGAAGAAGAAGAAGAAGATGTAGAAGAAGTGACATGATTCTCCCTAGATCCTACACTCCAAGATTGGTAGACTGAAGGATAACTCCTGCAAGTCGAGCTTCAAGGCGGGGGGTGAGTTAAGGCCGACGTATGGTGGAAAGCTTCTGATATGCAAGGATCTATCAAGATATGACACACTTGAATAGATCAAGAGCCTGGATATAACACACCAAGCGAATCTGAGAGGTAAAGAGAAGAAAACTCGATGAACTCTCAAAAGAAGAAGACTGCGCCTCTTAGGTTTTTTATTCAAAGATGACCCCCTTCTGTCCATCGACTTACAAGAGAATAAGAAGAAGAAGAAGAAGATGAAGAAGAAGAAGAAGAAGAAGAAGAAGAAGAAGAAGAAGAAGAAGAAGAAGAAGAATATGAAGAAGAAGAAGAAGAAGAAGAAGAAGAAGAAGAAGAAGAAGAAGAAGAAGAAGAAGAAGAAGAAGAAGAAGAAGAAGATGAAGAAGAAGAAGAAGAAGATGTAGAAGAAGAAGAAGAAGAAGAAGAAGAAGAAGAAGAAGAAGAAGAAGAAGAAGAAGAAGAAGAAGAAGAAGAAGAAGAAGAAGAAGAAGAAGAAGAAGAAGAAGAAGAAGAAGAAGAAGAAGAAGAAGAAGAAGAAGAAGAAGATGAAGAAGAAGAAGAAGAAGATGTAGAAGAAGTGACATGATTCTCCCTAGATCTGACACTCCAAGATTGGTAGACTGAAGGATAATCCTTGCAAGCTGAGCTTCAAGGCGTGGGGGGGGTGAGTTGCGTCGCACAGAAGTGGTGGAAAGCTTCTGATATGCAAGGATCTATCAAGATATGACACACTTGAATAGATCAAGAGCCTGGATATAACACACCAAGCTTAATCCGAGAGGTAAAGAGAAGAAAACTCGATGAACTCTCAAAAGAAGAAGACTGGCTCTTAGGTTTTTTATTCAAAGATGACCCCTTCTGTCCATCGACTTACAAGAGAATATAAAGAGAAAATAAAACCCTTAAGTTCAAAGAATTGCAAAAAATAACCCAAAAGAAAGAAAATAAACGAAAGGCACAAAATAGGGTGTCTTTTGTGCAAATAAAGAAAAAGGAAAATTAGACAAAGTCGAAGCTTATGCTGGTCGATGGTGCATCTTAAGCTTCATACTTGGCTAGTGAACTAGATGTGGTGATCTATCTTTGCCTCATTAAAAACCTACACTTGAAAAAAACCCAATGGGATAAAAAACAAATATAGGGAAAAAAGAGTGCAAGAATAGACCACTGCTCACTAGCCATCTTGTACTCGATTAAGCTGAGGTCGGAGTTGTGTTGTCTTGGTTCAAATAGCTTGGTTGGTTCTGGATTTGGTTAAGAATGCCGCAACAGCTTCCTTGAGCTCCTTAGTCCTTGCTTCAGGTCGTGGTCCCTGGGATAGGCTTAGATTCCTCACCTACAAGCTCTTCTTGTGTTGTTTCACACCCTCAGCCTACAAGCTCTTCTTGTGTTTCAGATCATGCTGTCCATGATCATATCATCCCCCTTTCTTGAAAAAGGATTTGACCTCAAATCTGGTTCATCTGCAAGAAATGGAGCTAAATCGCACATTGAAGCTATTACTTACATTATACTTACCTTGAAGATCCAAATGATAGGCATTGTCATTGATCTTCTTTGTGATCTGAAAGGGACCATCGATTCTAGGCATGAGTTTGGACTTCCTCTGGTCCGGAAATCTCCCTTCCTCAAGTGCACCCATACGAGATCTCCCTCATCAAATACCAGCCTGCGCTTTTCTTTGTTGGCGGTTCTAGTATACTCCTTTGTCTTCTTCTATGTTTGCTTTGGCCTTTTCATGTATCTGTGCACAAACTCGCTTTCTGTTTTCCATCTAAGCTTAATCTTTCACTCACAAGTAAAGGCGTTAGATCCAAAGGTGACAATGGGTTAAAGCCATAAACAATCTGAAATGGCGAGAACCTAGATGTAGAATGCACAACATGGTTATAAGCAAATTCTATATGTGGTAAGCATTCTTCCCATGTTCTAAGGTTCTTTTGATTAAACATCGCAAGTAATGTCCCTAGAGTCCTATTAACAACTTCAGTTTGCCCATCAGTTTGGGGGGTGACATGTTGTAGAAAATAGAAGCTTAGTACCTAACTTAGACCATAACGCTTTCCGAAGTAGCTAAGAAACTTAGTATCACGATCAGAGACTATAGTCTTAGGTATGCCATGCAATCTAACAACCTCTTTAAAGAACAAGTGAGCTACATGAGATGCATCATCTGTTTTGTTGCAAGCAATGAAGTGAGACATCTTAGAAAAACGATCGACTACAACAAAGATTGAATCCTTCCCTGTCTTAGTTCTAGGCAGCCCTAAAAACAAAATCCATTGATAAATCAGTCCAGGGATGCGAGGGAATAGGGAGAGGAGTATACAAACCGCTGGGTTGGACCGTAGACTTAGCTTGCTTACATGTATCGACCTGTTGCAGATTCGTTCTACATCTCTTCTCATGCGAGGCCAATAAAAGTGGTCTTGCATCACCTTTAACGCCTTAGCAATGCCAAAATGACCCATCAACCCGCCCCATGAGCCTCTAACAAGCAAATCTCGACAGAGCAGTTAGGAATACATCTATTACCAAAGAAAAGAAATCCTTCAATTCAAAAATAAGAACCAGCAGCAAACTTTTTACATGACTTAAACAATTCTTGAAAAATCAGAATCAGAATCGATAAGTGTTTAAGTTGTTCAAACCCCAGCAGTTTCAAGATCAAGGGTAGAAAGCAATGCGCATCTTCGCGATAAGGCATCAGCAACTATGTTTTCCTTACCCTTTTTGAACTTGATGACATATGGGAATGTCTCAATGAACTCTACCCACCTGGCGTGTCTCTTGTTGGAGCTTATGCTGGCCTTTTTAGATGTTTGAGTGACTCGTGGTCTGTGTGAATAATCGAACTCCTTGGGCCACAAGTAATGTTGCCACGCTTGTAGAGCTCTCACCAATGCATATAATTCTTTGTCATAGGTTGGGTAGTTGAGGGTGGCTCCTCCAAGCTTCTCACCAAGAAAGCGATGGGCTTTATCCTGCATAAGAACAGCTCCAATACCAACACCTGAAGCATCACACTCAATCTCAAAAGTTTTAAGGAAATTCAAAGATAAGAGGGGGCGTGATGAGTTTGTTTTTCAGAGTCCGAATACTTCTTCTTGTGCTGTTCCCCATCGAAATCCAACTTCCTTCTTGATTACTTCAGTGAGTGGGGCAGCAATGGTGCTGAAGTCCTTAACAAAGCCTTATAGAACCCAGCAAGACCATGAAAACTTCAAGACGTCGCCATCGTCTTCGGATCGGGCCATTCTCTTATTGCCTTCACCTTCTTCATCAACCCGAACACCATCCGCACTCACAACTAAAACCTAAAAACACCACGTGATCTGTGCAAAATGTGCACTTCTTAAGGTTGGCATAGAGCTCTCCTTTCGGAGTACATTTAAAACAGATTGCAAATGTCCTATATGCTCTTCTAAGTCTTTACTATAAATCAGAATGTCATCGAAATATACTACCACGAAAACTCCTATGAACGACCTCAGGACATGATTCATTAACCTCATGAATGTACTAGGTGCATTTGGAGTCCAAAAGGCATAACTAACCATTCATATAACCCATGTTTCGTTTTAAATGCAGTTTTCATTCATCTCCTTCTTTCATCCTAATCTGATGATAACCACTCCTTAAATCTATCTTAGAAAACATCCTAGAACCATGCAATTGGCTCAACATGTCATCTAGCCTAGGAATAGGGTGTCGATATTTCACCGTGATATTGTTTATAGCCCTGCAATCAACGCACATGCGCCAACTCCCATCCTTCTAGGCACGAGCGTAACTGGTACCGCACATGGACTCATGCTCTCTCGATGTGTCCTTTCCTATGAGCTCATCAACCTGTTTTTGTAACTCTTTAGCCTCCATAGGGTTGGTTCTGTATGCTGGACGGTTTGGTAGTGATGCTCCAGGCACTAAATCAATCTGGTGCTCGATGCCTCTAATTGGTGGCAGTCCCGCTGGGTTATCTTCCGGAAATACATCCCCATAATCCTGCAAAAGAGTCTCCATTTCACTCGGTAGCACCGTGTGAGGTTAGTTAGGCTGCTAAGAGCCTCTTTAAAAATAATCAGAATCAAGGGTCATGTAGTAGCTACAAGCATGCTTAATATCACCTGACTTGGCAAATGAAGTAGCGACAGCTTTATTTTTCCGAGCTCGGCTCGTGGCTGTAACTCAGGAGCATTAATGCCCCGCCTCATCCTCTGCTTGAGAGTCACCTGGTCTTGATGCACTTCTTGTAGCTAAGCGAATCAGAATGGTCTTCTTCCCTTGTACTCAAATGCATGACGGTTTGTGAAGCCATCATGTCGTACTATTCGATCAAATTGCCAAGGTCGCCCAAGACGAATGTGTCCAGCAGCCACCGGGACTACATCACACAGTATTTCATCGTGGTAAGCGCCCATGGTGATAGGCACCAGCACCTGCGTGCTCACTTTCATCTCAACACCTTCATTCAACCATTGCAGCGGTATGGTTTAGGGTGCTTTTGTTTTTAAACTCAGTTTGCTGACCATGGTTTCACTTGCTACGTTGGTACAACTTCCTCCATCGATGATCAGGCTGCAAACCCTTCCGTGAACCAAGCATCGCGCAGGAACAAGTTTTCTCTGTTCTTGATCAGTTGTAGTAGTTTGTGTTTAGCGATCTCCTTGTGACTAGTAAGGACCCTTGTGCCGCTTTGTTCTTCACACTCGGACAAGTACTCTAGCTCTGTTTCTTTTTCATCTTCTGTTTCAACTCACCGCTGTCTAACAGAACCATCACTCTCTTGTTGATGCACCTCATTAGCGAAGTGACCTCTTCCCCGACACTTGAAACACTTAACATCCCTGTTCCTTGTTGCTTTTGTTTCAACTGTGCCTTTGCCTTTGTCTCCTTGATTATTCAGATACGGTTTCATCTCGGCCGTAGGCCACTACTTGCTTGCCATCACGCTGAGAAGTGTTCACTCTGTCTTCCCTTTGATAGTTCGGTTTCAAACAACTTGTCCACCCCCATAGTTAAACCGTAGGACTCTTCCTCTTGAGTTGTTGTTCTATCAAGATGGCCTTGTGCAACATCTCCTCTAACTCATCGTAGTTCTGCATTTCCAATCTGTCTTGAATGTCTCGGTTTAGTCCCCCAAGAAACGAGACATAGCAGCTTCCCTATCTTCTAATATATCAGCTCTGATCAGAAGCGCCAAGCTCTTGATAATACTCCTCTACACTTCTGCTTCCTTGAGCAAGTTTTCTGAGCTATGTGCAACTCACGGTGATGGTGGCTGGGTACAAACCTTTTCTCATTACTCTCTTCATCTCTGTCCAAGCACGCACTGGTCCTTCTCCACCGCCTCCTAGAGGTAACAAGCTGATCCCACCAACCGAGAGCATAATCACTAAACTCTGTTGCAGCTACTCTCACCTTGTTCAGCTCGGAATAGTTTTGACAATTAAAAACCAGCTCTATCTTCTTCTCCCACTCCAAGTAGGCATCAGGATCACTCGTGCCATTGAAAGGTGGTATCCTAAGCTTTAGATCTCTGAAACTGTCTCTGCCTTCTTCACCACGCCTACGTCGCCTCTGGCTGCCTCTAGCTGATTCGCTTTCTTCACTATAGTAACTTGCAGTTTCATCATCTTCAACAAATTGCCTCTGATGGTTCCTGCCCCTGCGAGCCCCTCCAGGTTGTTGCACTTCACGTGCTGGTGGTGGCTGTTGTTCTCGACGGAAAGTTTCAAACCTTGCATCCATCATCTGTCCCAAACTGGCAAGCATAGCCTCCATCAGTCTGTTGTTATCCTTCATGGTGCTGGTCTCTTCCTCCTCCTGCATCATCCTGCAAGTAACAACCGAAAACAAAACCCAGTAACTAGTTCCTTTGACAGCTCAACACACACTCACAATAGAACCCTATAAGAACAGATTTCAACAGTTTTGAAAACAAATTTGGGAAAAATATCAAATAAACTCCAAAAATTGAAATTCCAGTTGAAAAATCTTCTTAAGAGGTTAAACTAACGAAAACAAAAGAAAAATATTTTTTTTTGGAAATTTTCGGATTTTATACGACTCAAACAAAACAGATCAAAATCCAGAAGCGATTTTTGATATGTCTGAGATTTAATTCTCAAACAAATACCAAACGAACTTCTAAATTCTGGGATAAAATTTTTATTGGTTTTCAAGACCCTAATAAAGCAGACACAAAAAGAAATTAAAATTTTTGACCAGTTTTCGATTTTATAAAAATCTAGCAAAACCAACGAAAAAAAAAATGGAAAAAAAAAAAATCGCAGAAACCCTAATTCCAAAAAAAAAACTGAAGCAAAACTACTGAAACAAATAAGAACTTTAAGTTTCAGACTTAGAACGAGATTACCAAGTGACTTAGAGCGTTGCTCTGATACCACATGACATGATTCTCCCTAGATCTGACACTCCAAGATTGGTAGACTGAAGGATAATCCTTGCAAGCTGAGCTTCAAGGCGTGGGGGGGGTGAGTTATACGCACAGAAGTGGTGGAAAGCTTGATATGCAAGGATCTATCAAGATATGACACACTTGAATAGATCAAGAGCCTGGATATAACACACCAAGCTTAATCTGAGAGGTAAAGAGAAGAAAACTCGATGAACTCTCAAAAGAAGAAGACTGCGCCTTAGGTTTTTTTATTCAAAGATGACCCCTTCTGTCCATCGACTTACAAGAGAATATAAAGAGAAAATAAAACCCTTAAGTTCAAAGAATTGCAAAAATAACCCAAAAGAAAGAAAATAAACGAAAGGCACAAAATAGGGTGTCTTTTGTGCAAATAAAGAAAAAGGAAAATTAGACAAAGCTGAAGCTTATGCTGGTCGATGGTGCATCTTAAGCTTCATACTTGGCTAGTGAACTAGATGTGGTGATCTATCTTTGCCTCATTAAAAACCTACACTTGAAAAACCCAATGGGATAAAAACAAATATAGGGAAAAAGAGTGCAAGAATAGACCACTGTTCACTAGCCATCTTGTACTCTGATTAGGTTGAGTGTTGGAGTTGTGTTGTCTTGGTTCAAATAGCTTGGTTGGTTCTGGATTTGGTTAAGAATGCCGGCAACAGCTTCCTTGAGCTCCTTAGTCCTTGCTCGTGTCAGTGGTCCCGTTGGGATAGGCTTAGATTCCTCAGCTACAAGCTCTTCTTGTGTTGTTTCACACTCCTCAGCTACAAGCTCTTCTTGTGTTTGTATCATGCTGTCCATGATCATATCAAGAAGAAGAAGTAGAAGAAGAAGAAGAAGAAGAAGAAGAAGAAGAAGAAGATGTAGAAGAAGAAGAAGAAGAAGAAGAAGATGTAGAAGAAGAACCAAGATGTCACTTCCGGATGGGATTTAGTTGAGAATCTAACCATATCTGATGGAAACTACAATGAAGATTTTGACAGAACGATCAGGGGATCTTCTACCTCTGCTACTTCCAACAGCAAGGAGATTCAAGCACTAAACGACAAGCTTGATAAGCTTCTCCTCGCTCACCTCCGGATCCAACTGTTAAGGACCATCAAGTTGAAGAGATACTCTACGTTCAGAATCAAGCTGGTTTCAACCGAGGCTTCATTAACTACAGAAGCAACCCCAACTTATCTTACCGTAACACCAACGTTGCAAACCCTCAAGACCAGGTGTATCCTACTTAGCAACCTGCTCCGAACAAGACTTTTGTTCAAAATCCTCCAACAAATCCACCTGGATTTGCCCCAAGACCTGCTCCGCAGTCTGATAGTGAGCTTAAGTCATTGCTTCTCCAACTTCTTCAAGGTCAAAACGCTGCAACTCAAGATTCCACCAAGCGGTTCACTGAGCTTTGAACTCACATTGATTGCTCCTACGACGATTAGAACCACAAGCTCAAAATCATGAATAGCAGATTGAAGCATGTTGAGTCCAATTCTCCCTCAGCTTCCACTAAGTCCACAGGTAAACTTCCAGGGAAAGCAGTGCAAAACCTCAAAGACTCTGCAAATGTCTATGCAGTCTCCACAGCCCCAGCTATCCATCCCTTTCCTTTCAAGAAGAGATTCTCACACATCACCTGGGATGGTCATCTTCAAGATGGGGGGTATCCTCTCAAGCTGCTGCTGTGATCGCTGAGAGCAAACCACTCGAGCAATCCACTCGAGTGAGTGATCGAGTCGACTTCATCTCAGTGAACGAGAAGCGAATTCTAGACCTGCACGCCATGATCACGAGTCCTTTCCCAGAAAGATTCACCGAAGATATTGAGAAAGAATATGAGATCATGTTGGAAGAAGAACTTCTGGAGCTGGAAGAGTCAATGACATTTAATGAAGCTGTTGAGAAACTGGGACCTTTTGGGTATGGTTTGAGAGAAAGAACCTTGAGGAGAATTCAAGATAGGAGAGCAACAGCTGCTATGTCTCAGAAATGCCAAGTAATTGCTCAACAGGAAGTTTTGGTACAAGAGATGTTAGAAGATCCAGGATCTTTCACTTTACCATGCTCAATCAACAACCAGGCATTTGGTAAGTCTCTCTGCGACTTGGGTGCTTCTGTCAGCATCATGCCTTTGTTTGTGGCAGAAAGGCTTGGTTATCACAAGTTCTTGCCAAGTATGTTATCACTAGTCTTAGCTGATATAACGGTGAGATTTCCACATGGACTACTTGAAAATGTTCCAATGAGGATAGGGAAACTTGAAATACCCACGGATTTCATCATCATGAAGATGGACGAAGAACCCGAAGATCCTTTGATTCTATGGAGACCCTTTCTAGCATCCTCGCAAGCCGTCATCGATGCCAAGACTGGATAGATACTTCTTCGAGCTAGCAACGGTTTAGTGGTGAGATTTAACACTTCATCTAGATTGGAGAGCTCAACCTTTGAAGGTTAGCTATACTCCATGGAAGCAACCGATGATAAAGAAATGTTCGAGCGTAACTGTCGACTCCTGGGCTCTAACGTCAATACGAGGAGTCATTATGAAGGAGCAGTGCAACCCTTTATCACATTTACTGAAGATGGGACACCAAGTGAGGAGTCCGCACAGATTGCTCGACCACCAGACTCGAGTAACCACTCGAGTAACCGCACAAACCACTCGATTTCATCCACTCGAGTGAGTCTCTCGGCTGCTTCTTACCACACTCTTATTCAAGTAGCTGTGCCATCATCCACGACTCAACAGGGTACATTTCTTGCCCTACAGAGTTTGGTAGCTGAACTCTCACTTTTGGTGGAAAGGTTGACTCTGGAGGTTTCAAGGCTTAAGCAGATTCAAACTCCACCAGAAGACTTCAACAAGAAGCGTAAGCCACCAGAGATGAGTCAAAGGTTTTACAATGCCCTCAGAGCATCATCTTACCATCATTCCAAGCCAAGTCCAGAGAGGTCAACACCGACTCTCAAGGACACTTTTCAAGCTTAAAAGAGTAAGAAGTCAAGCTATGTGACTATAAACAAGCTCATTGGGAGGAAGTCCCATGACTATCTTTGTATATATCTTTTTAAGTTTTTATGAATCTTGTTATTTTGATGTTTTTCCTTAGTGTTTTTGAATTCAGGGATATAAGATTAGCCAAGTGTGCGTGAAGAGCCGGAGTCTTAAAGATGCCAAAGCACTCGAGTACTCCACTCGACCACACCACTCGACCAGACTGGTCGAGTGATCCAGGTTTTTTCGAAAAAACTCAACTTTTAATCTCAACCACTCGATTCATCTAACATATCTTTTATCATTCCACTCGACTCCTCCTCTCCCATTTCACGATTTCAACAAAAAATTTCCCAAAAACTCTCTAAAATGTTTTTCGAAATTCTTCAAAGTTTTCATAAAATTTTCATCATGTCATCTCACTCGCACAATTCCGACACCAACTTGTAAGTTTTTTTTTACAACGTTTTGATCCATTTTGTCGCGAAAATCTGGGTTTGAAGTTTTTAAAATTTTTGAAACTTTTCTTCAAATTTTTCACTTGCATGTTGTTAAATCGGGTTGGTTATGAGTAGAGCTGGGCATCAGAAGTGAACCTCATGGTTGAATTGCTTCGAATTGTAAAAATTTTGTTCTAATTAGTGCATAAGAATTCCCGGAATTTCGAATTGAATTAGAACATCAAATTTCACCATTGCTATATGCTTGTTTGTTAATTTGAGGACTCCTTAGTAGTTTTCATTGTTAAATTTAAGAAAAATCTTGAAATTTGTAACTCAACCTCATAGAACTCGTGATGAACATTGAAAATTTATGAAATTATTTAACTTTGGGTGTTTAAACATGAATTGCTTTGTTTGTTTAGCTGCTCGAGTCAAGCACTCGATTAAGTCAAGTCAGATACAAAAATTATTTGGAAATTTTTGTCGACTCGACCTGACTGGTCGAGTGACTTACTCGAGTGGTCCAAATTTTTGCTAAAACTTACAATCTTTGCCATTGTTTCAGGTACTCAGGTAACACCAGGAACTCGAGCAACTCGAAGCACTACACACGCTGAGAGTGGATTCTCGAGATCCCGAAGAGACATAGCTCGAGGAAAGAGAGTTTTAGAGGAAGAATCGATGCAAAGGGATGTTGGAGACAGTGATGATTCTGAGAGTTTAGAAGGGGGTGAGAGTGACAACTCAGAGGAAACCCAGATTGTCTCGATACTGAAGCGGATGAAGTTCTTCGGTACTAGATACCCACACCGCCCCACTATGCAAACTCTGGGAATTTGTAGAGAAGTTGGGAAGCTTTACCAAACAGCTGACATCATTGGGCTCACTCAGAGAACCTTTGATGGTTTCCAAGACAAAACTTGCCACTTTTTGGCAACGGTGAAGCTTCATCTCTATGAGGTGAGATTTGGGATGGGATCCGATGAAGAACTTGGGTATGTCAGCTTCAAGATCAGAGGCTTGGGATACACATTGCCTCTAAGCGTGATTGATAGTGAGTTCGGGTTTAAAAGAGGGTCAAGTCAAGCTCAAGACTTTGACAAAGATGAGCTCAATGAGCTGTGGTTGACGTTGGGAGGCAAGGACAAGTATAAGTCTTCCAGAGCTAAGAGCAGTGAGATTAGGCACACTTCCGTGAGGTATCTACACATGACTCTTGCAAACACAATGTTTGCAAGAAGGGCTACAGGGGCAGTAAACGAAGGGGAACTGAGGATGCTGGATAAGTCTCTCCAAGAGTACTTGGTCTACTCTTCCCAGGAAAAGAGAGACAATGGAGAAGAGATGCGAGGAGACATGGCTGATACTGGAAACGCCATAGTTTTGGTGAAGCGTCTGATGAGCTACAGGGCGAACACCATCAGAAATAAAAAAATGGTGAATAAAGTTGAACTTGCTGTGGGAGGTATTGTCACTCCTTTTCTTCACAGGGCTGGGGTAGAGATCACATCTCACCCTACACCACCACTTTGGATGGATATAGACCACATGTGTGACACGCAGACCCTCAGCGCAAACCGTGAAGAGGACAAGTATGCCTTCAACTTCACTCACCCACTAGTTGGAAGGGCAAAAATCCTCCTACCTTATGGAGGATTGCCCAAGATCTACACTGAAGAAGGTGCGAAGAGTGTCGGCTTTGTCCCACCTGTGAGAGATCTTTATGATCCACATGCTAAAGTGCAAGAATCTAATGATGAAGTCCTTCGATCTTTCATGGACAACACTCAGCCGCCTCAAACCTTCCATTTTGATGACTCGGAGTGTATATCCCTACGCGAAGCTAATCAGAAGATTGGGTTTCTTCAGAAGTGGAACAAGTGGCAGGACAAAACATTCAAAGCCTTGAAGAACAAGGTGAAAACCCTCACCAAGAAGTTGGCAGCTGTTGAGAATAAGAAGAGAAAACCAAGTTTAGTTTCCACTTACTTAAGGAGAGCCAACTCGCTTAGGGGTTTTTCACGAAGATTCCACCATGCTTCACCATCACGGAGATCATCAGTTGATCAGATGCAGAGGAAGAGACGTCCTAACCATCCCGCTGAATACTTGGAGCATTCGTCACCTGACTCCACAACTCACACGGATCAGGCTGAGCACGCAGATGACGCCACTCGACCATCTAGGTCGAGTGGTCCACTCGAGTCGCACGAGGGAGCTGAGCTGATGCAAGGAATCTCCCCAGTCATTCCACCCTACACCCAGGAGAGCATGCAGGCCAGCATTAGCGCCTACTTCACTCCACCCCAATGAGGTACCACACCCTCACCTTTGTATATATCATTGCATAATTTTTTGTTTGTCTTTGTTTTAATCTCTTAGGCTTCCCTTTGAATTTTTATTACACAAGGGACTGTTCCCTTTGAATTTTTATTACACAAGAGACTGTGTAATTTAAGTTTGGGGGAGTTTCTAAGAGATGTATTTGACATCTTTCTTTGTTTTCTTAATTCAAATTTTGCATTCATCTATGTGCATCTAAAATCCATAAAAATTTGAAAATTTTTAGAAAATGATTTCACAAAAACAGAGTGTCATGTAGTTGCATTTACTTAGGATTGTTGCATTTAGCATAGGGGATGATGACGAGTTAACCAATTAAGGCTTAATAACCAAACATATGATTTCAGTGCCATAGTTATAAGTTGTCTTATGCATTCACCTTAGTTTGAAACATAGGGCTGCACCTTGCTTGGAATTGAACTTAGCACTCTCACTTGGTTGAAAACTTGCTGTAACTTGTAAATCTATCCCTATGAATTTGAACCTTAATTTTGAAATTTAATTATCATGATATGCTCTAAAACTTAAAACTCATGGATACCTCAAAATACTTGGGTTTTCTTTCACCTTTTACCACTCTTGCTAATCCAAGTAGCTGCTCTCACCTTTAGAGCAGTTCCACCATACCAAAACCATGACTTCTTTCAGACCATTAAATCACTCTTGTCTTGTGTGTGTGTGAGGCCTTTTACATTCTGATTGAGCTTGGTAGGAAGTTTTAGGTTTGTGCCGACAAGGATAGCATCCCATGTAGAGTCTAGCTCACGATTTTTGAGTTAGTATAGTTATATGGAATCATTGTCCTGGGTTGGTGAGAGTGTGAGCATAAAAGAAAGAGTGAAAAGAGAAAAAATATATGAAAAAGTTTCTAAGGAGTTGGGAATATGTATAAGATTGTTGGGTCTAGTAAAGGATCTGGAAGTATGAAGATAAAATGAAAAGTTAAGCTCAGTGTAGTTAAAAAGAAAAGAAATCGAGTCCAAGTAGAGCACTCGAGTGAACTGCTCGAGTGAATCACTCGAGTCTAAGCCTTAAATCAAAGTTTAAGAAGGTTTAAAAATCAGATCCGCTAGATTCTGCTTTTGTAAAGAAATTTCCACTTCTTAGAACCAAAAGGACCAAGGGAAAACAAAAAGATTGAGTAGTTTTGAGAGTTTATGTGAGGCTGGGGGTTGAAGGTCAAAGTTGTCTTATTGGTAGATGAGATTCTATCCTTGTATGCATCAGTTGGCTATCCTACCTTTAGCCTTCTGCTAAAGCTCAATCACTTCTTTGAGAGATCCTGATACTTGCTCTTAAACCAGAGGAAGAAGAGATCATTTTAATCTCTTAAAACTTGTCTCTCAACCAAATGAGTTTTAGTTATTGCATATCATGATCCACCTGTTCGTGCTTAATAAATGTTAAAGGGATAGTTTACTTTGAATGCTTGTTTTGGTTGAGTCTTAGTGTTGAATTCTATGTGATGAGTATGGCTAAAGTTTTTAAGTAAAACTGTTGTGATTTGCATGCTAGAACTATTAACTGTGGTGTTGATTTCAGAGGTTTGCTTAGTTTGCTAGGTTCCGAGTTCCCACTTTCAACCCTACTCCTTTCATCTTATTCTTTCTATTTGCTTGAGGGCAAGCAAAGGATAAGTTTGGGGGAGTTTGATAACATTGCATTTTGGCATGTTTTTACTATTGTTTTATTGCAATTTAGCATAGGTTTTAAGCATTACTCTTATCACTTATTGCATTTATTTGACATTTAGGATATTTAACCTCTTTGCATTAGCTTGCATGCATTTTGCATACATGTGGTACTTTCAGGTACTTGGAGCTGCAACGAGTCATCACTTATGTGACCTCTCAGGCTGTGAAGCGACGTAGGGATTTCTGCAAGAAGTCATGACTCGAGTGACATGGAGCCATAGAGTTGAAGACTGCAAAGGAAGCTCAAGTTACTCGAGGAGGCTACTCAGATGAAGACTTGAGGAAGCTACTCGACCAGACCACTCGATTGCTGGGTCGAGTGGTGATCACCGCTTCTAGAAGATTCTACAAATTATGGCGAATTCTCATTATCCCTAATTACCGAGAATAATCATAACTTGCGGAGAGAGCGCTGACACAAATAGAATTTTGCGCCGCCCTAGAATAATTAGTTTTCATCTCTCTTAGTTTTCTCTCTCTAGTTTATCTTTAGATTTCCATTTGGAATTTTGAAACTCTGAGTAATTTTAATAAGATCGAGTTTTGATTTACTGTTCCCTTTTCAAAATTTCTTTGTCATCAGATCATTCTTCATCTATGACAAGTCTGAGCTTTTCTAGGCTTTTGGCTCCGATGATGATCTCGATGAGTGAGTAGTCGTTTTAGGGGATGGATTAGGTAATCTCACTCGATCGCTATGGGTTTTTGCTGATTTATGCTGATTCGGTTTTAAAGTCCCTCTTGGGTTCTCCTTTTTAATGCTTGTACCTCTCTGATCAAGAGGATCATGATTTTAGATGAATTCATGAGCAGCAAAAGTGCCTTGAACCATCTGATCTAGTTTTTCCAGGGATTAAGACACAATAGCGTGAGAGTTGGTGCTTCAGATGTTGATTTACGTCACGACCCAACTACTCACTTGTTATGAGTCTTTCTCGGCTTTGACGGATCGATCCTTAATCACTTGTTGAGACCCTTCACCACGACAGTGGGTTGGATTGGAAGTGAGATCCATTGTCAAGGGATTCACCCTGAGTTTAGTAAATTAGCACCCATGGCGTGAGAGTGTAGATGATCCTATGAGTCTATCCCTGAGATCCCTTTGTCTTTTATTTGAACTAGTTGTCATTTTTAGATATCTCGTCTACTGCTTTCATTAGAGTACTTATACCATTCGACCAGTCCACTCGAGTGCACCACTCGAGTGACCCACTCGAGTGCACCAATCGAGTGACCCACTCGAGCTTCTTTAGTTTTTACAACTAGTCTTTGATTTCGCATGCTTAGTTCATGATTTGTTAGAGTGTGACAGACTCTGAATCTCTAGTTTAAATTTCTGTATTTTAGGTTGTTAGTAAGAAAAACCCCTAACATATATTGCTTGACTTGCTAGCTTAATCCACATGTTAAGTGCTACAGACATGCTCTAGATTAGGTTCGACATTTCACCCTTTATACTATCAATCGATTGAAACCTACAAAAAAAGTGAGTTTCAATACCTGGCTGCTGAATATCTATGCAGGAAGATGTTTTCTATTAGCACCAGCTTTTATCATTAGGTCAATGATATTCTCTGATGAATGAGTATCCTCCAAGTTTCCCCAATTCCACTTTTTTCCTGTTCTTCATACTCTTGAATCCATTCCTTGTAATTCAGACCAGTAACCAAATTAAATTCTTTGATAGAGAATCTCATTGGCTGTCCACCAAAATGAAATAACAGCTCTTTTTTCTTCTATTCCAAGTATATCTTCCACTCGCTGTAAGTAACTGAAACTGGAAAACTGGTTTATCTTGACAAACTTCCCATTCTGTTCTTTCCCCATTATGACATTTGGTTTAGGCAGATTAATGAATTCAGCTGGAATTGAATCTTCCATTTTCTTTCGCTTAACCTGTTACAGGAAAAGAAAGAAAAATATCAGGTTAACATTCTATAATCTTTTCCTAGATAGCTATGTATCCTTCCGAAATCTTTCCCAAACCACTACAGATGCTTCCCAAATCAATTCTGATCCTTCCTAAATATCTACAGATCTTTCCTAAATAATGATGATGCTTTCTAAATATATATACAGATCCTTCCTAAATAACTACAGATGCTTCATAAATATTTATTGATCCTTCCTAAATAACTACAGATGCTTCCTAAATACATTTCCACCAAATAGCAGTAGAAAGAAATCGAAATATACTTGTAAGAGCAGGCAATGAGACAATATAAACTTTAGCACACACAAGCTACATTAACTCGGTCTTTTTGAGAATTCTACAAAAACTCTATGACCATCCTAAAATACTATGAAATCTTTCTCAAATGCTTCCTAAATAATTTCATATAATTAGCAAATCTCTTAGTTCACAATTTTTTAAGTTTAACAAATAACAAGTGTGAGACCGAGAAACTAAAATACTACATTTCATCTACAGAAATCTTAGAGTTTTACCTGTTTATGATTGACTTGTCAAAAGATTTCTCAGTTTGTGAAATCAAAAGTTTCAAATGTGTGCACCTGCAATAAATCAAGAAAAATCATCTGTTAGAGTCAAATACAGTCGAAATAAACTTGATAACAATCAGAGCTAAAAATGATAACTTAATAACCCTTTAATGCTATTGGATGCTTAACTATAATGTATTAAGCTTAAATATAAGTGATGAGATTCAAAAACAACGAATCAAGCGTAACATTGAAACTTGAGATTTCACAGACATTTTGTCGAACACCATATATGCATCAATCCTACACATTTAATTCAAAATTGAAATTTGCTACATTTAAAGCATAATGTAGACATTAAACGATAGCAGAATTCATATCCAAACCCCGATTTCAAAGGAGAACATGATTAAAATTTGAGATTTCGAATTCAAAAATCTCAAATCGTGAAATGAAAAAAAACCTTGAAATCTCAAATCTCACCTTCGATCTGTCTCAGTTTCGTTGTTTTCGTCAGTACTGTTTCAGATTCCTCGTCGAAGACACGGCAGAGACTCGTCGGGAAAGTTCTTGGAGAATTGACGGAAAACAGAGAAATTAGGATTGTTAATTAGAAGTGCTATTTTTGGAATTTTGGGTGTTTTTTAGAAAAGAGGCAGAATTGTCTTTTACACATTAATGAATACTATATGTGTCCATTTTTTAGAGTGTCTGCTAATTTTGGAAGAAAAACTTAAAATGATGCTAAATTTGAGAATTGCCCAAAAAACAAAGATAAAATATAGAGAAAATATATCTTGTATATATTATTTCTATTATACAAAGTTTTCCAAAATTTCATTTTCTGAATCTCCACATTTTGAAAGCCTATACTTTAAAAAAATCAACAAACGAACAAAAAAATTGGTTTCAAAATAACTTTATCAAAACAAATCTAAATATCAAACCAAAAAATTGGCCAACACAAATAACACTACTAATCAAAGAAAAATTAAAACTATCAAGGACAATTAATACTAAAAATAAAAGAAATTAAATATGACACAATATATCAGAAGGAAAAAAACATAAAATCAGCATCAACTTTATTTTTACATATAGTTGGATTATTTTTCTGTGGAGCTCCGAAATGCTTTTATCTTAAGTTTCAATTTATTAGCTATGAGATAAATCCATTTTGGATCATTGATTTAGATACATTTTTTTATTTTTAAAAGGAGCAAATGTGTGTTAAGTTTGTTGATTTTTTTCAAAAAGTAAATGTTTTTCAATTAATGTTTTTTTTTTAATTTGGAGTTGTCTTTATTTTGTATTTTAAAAATAAATAGAATGGGTTAAATAATTGGTGGATAATAGTTGGTTAGAAAAAAAATACAATGCAAAATTAGAAAAATTATGAAGGAGGAAAAAAAGAGTAACTCAAAATCAGAAATTGAAGAAATAAAATGGTGTAGTTAGAAATTGCTAAAAATTAGGTGTTTATGAAGTTAGTTAGAAAATAAAATAAATAAAAATAAATAAATAGAATTGTGTAAATAATTGATAAATGGAAAAATAAAATGTTGTTAATATTTGATGTTTTTGAAATTAGTTAGAAAAGTAAAAAAAAAAAAAAAAAAATTAGAAAGGAACAAATGTGTCATTTTAGAAGTGGTCATATGACAGCGTCTCAGAACTCTATACAAAAGATAAAGTTTGTTTATTATATAAGATATGTTCCATTTAATCCGTTTTACTAGGGGTTAAAATATTTTACATTTTGAAGAGGTCTTAAAAACAATTGTAGTTTACCACATCCAACTATAATCCAACTTTCATAGTATTTGTTATCACGGTAAGAAAAGAACTACATTGACATACTAGTTACATTGGATGCAAAATATTTTATCTCCATAATCTGTCTCTCAAGTACATTTAGCATTAAATAGTTGTTATCTTAGAGGAGTAGGCCATATATTAGATGAGTAGGGAATAAGTTGGTATTATTGATTTAATCATGAGAGAGCACAGATTAACTAACTACCACTACCACAAATCTAATTGTCAAGTTATTTGTTACCATAAATTAAATTGACCCATTATTATTTATGTTTTTCTAAAGAAATTACTATAATAATAATGCTGAAAATAAAAAGTCATCAAAATTTTTGTGGGTGATTGGTTCGCCGTTAGGTTTTACTAATGTAGGAATCAATTTTTTTTTTATTAATATCTATACACATAGTTTTTAATATAAAAACATATGTAAATAAATATTAGAGAAATTACCAAAAATGGCACTGCTTCATATTTTTTGGTCACAAATAGCACCTAATTTCATTTATTCCTTGAATAGTATTTCTTTGCAGTTAAAAGTCTATTTTACCCCTTCTTATAACTACCTATTTTGAATTAGAAATCTTATTTACTAAAATTGAAATCGCGATTTGTGTCTGACGGCGGAGAGATTTTCGCGGACGTAAGATCGCTGAGGTGACGACAGTTGACGTCGGCTAAGAGTAATTTACTTGTTACGAAGGAGAGGTTTGTGACGACGGTGACGATGAGATGGATTTGATCGATTTCATCTCTGATCACTTAATTTTGTTCTTTATTTTCCGATTTCATCTCCGATAACGCAATCTGTCATGTTCTTCGATTTGTATTTCCGATTGATTCTCCGATTTTAACTTTCTAATGTAACTTAGAGTTTTTGGTTAGTGTGGATTTGAAATTACAGTGTTTTTAAGTTTTAAAATACAGATTCACTGATTGTTGTTAATTTACTGATGGTCCTTCGTTTTGGTTTAGCAATGTAGCTTCTTCTATGTTTATATTCATGGTTTGTTTCTTAAAATTTCTTATTTGGTGTCTTGGTCGTGCTTTTACTGTATCTCTTAAGAATTTATGTTCTGTTTTAAGATGAATCTGATGATTTTTCTTCTCTGCCAGATGTTGAATCTCTATTCTGTATGTGGAGAGTGGAAGTCAAGCAAAAATTCTCAGTGGAATTTTTTAGTTGATTCTGATAAAGGAGCTTCATTTTTTGGGATTGATGAGGATGTCAAATTCAAGGAGTTATTAGAAATGGCCATTGAAGACTTTGGAATTGAAGATAGAGAAGTTAGACTTAGCTATGAACTTCCACAGAGATTGAAAGTGTTCAAAAAAGATTATCCGCCTATGTTTATACGTAATGATCGCCATTTAAGATCTTTTATCAATCTACTAAAGGAAGATTCATAATCAATTCGCCTGTTTCTCACTGTAAGAAATTCTTCCTAAAAGTTTTTTTAACCATTATTTTCATTTGTTTCTTACTTTTACTAAAATGTGTTCTTTACAATTGCTTTATTTTTTACTTTAAAAACCTTTATGTTTGTTGTTATTCAGTTGTGCGACAAAGACAAGGTTCTTTGTCATGAGAATGTATGTAGTAGCAACCAATCAGTCCCGTTAATTGTAGAACATTCAAGGCAAAAAGATGGATCTGATTCTCACAGAAATCAACCGGTAATGCTTCTCTAAAAGTTTTTCCTTGTTCTCAGTGTTATTTATGATTTAGGAAGGCATTCTTAAATATTATATAATGCTTCCTAAAACGTTTTCCTGTGTTGCTTTTTGATCCAGTTGTTGGGACTCGAAAACATTCCATCTATGCATCAAAGTGAAACACATTCTATGCACGGATACCAGATAAATCAACCGGTAATGCTTCTCTTAGAGTTTTTCTTTTTCTCAGTGTTTTTAGTTGTTTCTGTATGCTTCTAGGAAGGCTTTCCTAAATCTACTATAATACTTTCTAAAAAAGTTTGTTGTTATTCAGCTGTGCGACAAAGAGATGGATCTGATTCTCACAAAAATCAACCGGTAATGCTTCTCTAAAAATTTTTCCTTGTTCTCAGTGTTATTTATGATTTAGGAAGACATTCTTAAATATTATATAATGCTTCCTAAAATGTTTTCCTGTGTTGCTTTTTGATCCAGTTGTTGGGACTCGAAAACATTTCATCGATGCATCAAAGTGAAACACATTCTATGCACGGATACCAGATAAATCAACCGGTAATGCTTCTCTTAGTGTTTTTCTTGTTCTCAGTGTTTTTAGTTGTTTCTGTATGCTTTTAGGAAGGCTTTCCTAAATCTAATTGGATCATGGATATACTGTAAGTGATACATGCTCCTTCTCGCCTGCTGATATGGAAGACTATTCTAGATCTTCCTCCAGTTCGTATAGGTTATTCTCATTCATCAGGGGTTACACATGATATATATGTGAAAAAAACAGTTCAAGAACAAGAAGGAGATGATGGAAAGGCTGAGGAAGTGGGCATTAGAGCGAAAGTTTGAGTTTAAGATTCTTTGGTCGAACACAACAAGAGTGATTTTAGGTTGTCTGGATGATAAATGCTCTTGGAGGTTGCATGCATTAGTTGTGCCTCATTCAGAATTCTTTGTGGTGAAGAAGCTTGTTGATAAACACACATGTGACACAACGCACAGAAATCCGAATCACAGGCAAGCTACTGCAACCACTCTTGCCTCTCTTATTTACAGCGGATATCATGAGAAGAAGGATGGATTGAGAGCAAAACAGATAATAGATTTAGTAAGAATGAATCATGGTGTTCAAATTAAATACAAGAAAGCTTGGAGAACAAAAGAAATCGCTGAGTCTTTGGTTAGAGGAACTCCAGAAGATAGCTATCATAACCTCGCAAAATGGTTGTTCAAAGTTCAAGAGAAAATTATAGGATCTAAAGTATTCCTGGAGATAGAAAAGAACTCAAAGTTTAAGTATGCCTTTGTTTCATTTGGGCAATCATTGAGGGGATTTCAACATATGAGGAGAGTGATTGCTATTGACGGTACATTTCTCAAATCTAAATTCAAAGGAATTCTTTTAGGAGCTTCTGCACAAGACGGAGATTTTCACCTTTACCCTTTAGCTTTTGGTATTGTTGATTCAGAAAATGAGGATTCATGGACATGGTTTTTACGAGGTTTGAAAACTGTTATTCCCGATTCTGCAGACTTAGTTTTTGTTTCTGATCGTGCTCAGTTAATAGCTAGCAGTTTATCAACAATATATCCTCTTGCACACCATGGAGTATGCAGAGTTCACTTTCTCAAAAATGTGAAATCTCAGTTTGGGAAGAAAGCTTTGGTCGAATCTGTAGAAGCTGCAGCTAATTCTTATACACGGTATGAGTTTCATCAGACTTTCTCAAGTATTATGATTAGTAATCCGAAGCTTGCTACTTACTTGGAGGAAGCAGATTTTGCTAAATGGGCTAGAAGTTATGCACCAGCCAACAGATACAACATTATGACCACAAACATAGCTGAGTCACTGAATTCGCTATTAAACATGCCACGGGAGTTGCCGGTTTTATCTTTACTTGAGACGATAAGGATGACACTCTCCAACTGGTTTTATGAACGTAGGGAAAAAGCTTCTAGAGTTGATAAGTATGCAACCCCGAATGTTACAGATATTATTGCTGGAAGGTTTGATGATGCAATGTTGCTTGATGTATATCAAGTTGATGACTATGAGTTTGAGGTCAAAGACGACACCCACAAGTATGTGGTTCATTTACAGAACAGGCACTGCACTTGCAACGTCTTTGACATAGATAGCATTCCCTGTGTACACGCAATAGCTGCTGCTTAATGCACAAGGATGGATAAATACATGCTTGTTGATCCTTTTTATACAAAAGAAACATGGGTTAAAGGTTATGCTGAGAGCATACATCCTTGTGGTGATCAATCGACGTGTTCTTATCCCGATAGTGTTTCTGATTGCTTTTGCGGTCCGCCATCCACGAGGCAGAGTAGTGGAAGACCGCCTAAGAAGAGGAAGAGATCGGCTGGGGAATTTGGTGTGCCTGGTTCAAAGTCTCAAGGCCATAAGTGCAGCAGATGTGGCATAGGAGGACACAACAAGAGCACATGCAGGAACCGGATATGATGAACTCCAACTTTGGATATTTTGTTAGCAAGCATTTTCATTATTTTTATGAAACATTTATTCTGTTTTAGGAACCCTTTCCTAATATACTTTATTGGTTTTTTTTTTTGGTTCTTGTTACTAGTTGTTCATCTTAATTTTCAACTTTGGATTTTTTGTTGTGCGTGACAAAGAATAAACATGTTAGGAAGCATTTTCATTGTTATTATGAAGCATTTATTCTGTTTTAGGATTCTTTTCCTAATATACTTTATTGGTTTTTTTTTATTTTCGGTTCTTTGATACTTGTTGTTCATCTGAATTCTCAACTTTGGATTCTTTGTTGTGCGTGACACAGAATAAACATGTTAGAGAAGAGAGGCTGTTCCTTCTTTATAGTTTTATGACCAATTCCCTAAGTGATAAACAACATATTTTAAAAAATTTAGGGATTCATTTCGCTTAATTTGTTTTATCATAACCTATTTTACTTCAAATTTTGTTTCTTGTTGTTGGCTGTTTTTAGTATGAATTATTCTGTTTTTAGGAAACATTATTCTGTGTTTAGGAACCCTTTCCTAAACACAGTTATTTACCAAAATAAACCAGCAAATCAACCAAATCAAACCAACATCTGAAATTAAAATTCGAAAATTAAGAACATAAACTGTAGTTTCAAAAAAAAAAAAAAACCATAATAAAAACAGAGTTGAAGATCTTCAGGGGTATGTGTTGCTTTTCAATCTTTTTTTGCATGGAGAGAGTTGCAGTAATCTCGAAGAAACATTGGCATTGGCCAGTTCTTGTCTAATCCGATCTTCGTCCAATTCTTAGGTTCTGCTTCATACCTGCGGATATCACTCTCATTCCTCTGAAGTTGCTCAACAAGATCATTGTGTCTTGTCACTAACGATTCGTGCTGAGTCTTGATCTGTGAAAATAGATAAACCAAATCAAAACTCTTTTTATTACGTGATTATAAACAAAAAAAAAAACAACATCTATGTGATGCTTCCTAATTAACTACGGAAACCTCCTAAAATTAGATATTTCTAAATATCTACAGATCCTTTATAACCAACTTCAGATACTTCCCAAATTTCTACATATATAAAAAAAGCCACAGTTGAGAGTTTACCTTATTTATAAAGTACTGAGCCAGGCCGTTTTCTTCCTTTAAGAGACTCTCCAACCAATCAGTAGGGGATTTCACCACACCAGGGACGAAAGTTCGTTTCTCCGGCACGAAATCCGGCACATAATTTTTCCATGGAGAATAGAGCACATTACATCTCTCCTCACGATACTGATTACTGTTGGTCGGAGGACAACGCACAGGCGATGGAATACGACTTGGTTCATCAAAACGACATTTTTTTGCAGGCTGCGATTAAGGCAGAGATTCGGAACCGGATGTGGAAGTTGTTCTTGAAGCACATGAATAGGAAGGAGATGATGGGGTTGGAGATGATCGGGAAGAAGAAGATGTTTCGGAAGGACTGTCCATTATATCGTTTTGGAGAAGATGAAAGGTTTTAGAGATGAATAGAAAGGGAAGAGGGTGTGTACATATATAGAATCAGAAAGTTGCAACTCTTCATTTTCCCTTCAACTAATGCTTCATTTAATGCACCATTTTTTTCCAATGAAGTTTTAAAATCAAATTATTATTAAACCCCACAATAATTGGGCTAAAAACCCAATAGAAATATAAGTTCAATTCATACAGAAGCTCAATTCATTGTTTAGGCCCATAATTTGATAAATCGGAAGCATGACATAGTGTTTAGGAAGTCTTTCCTAAAATTTTATCTTTTTCATATGTATCCAAGTTTTAGAATTAAGTTCAACTTTTTAAGAAATCATTCCTAAATATGTGTAAATGTCTCCCAAAAACTTTTAGAAGATAACTAAGTATCATTCTTAAGTACACGCCATAAAAATACAGACAACGTAAGTAACAGCCATAAAAAAAACTTCGTATCTAAAATTCAAGAACTTAGTAAGAAACAAAAGCGATAACATAAGTTTCATTTAAAATAAAAATCCTTAGTCTTAGAAACAACATTGTCCAACTGGTCATTTAAAAAACTTCAACCATGCTTAAAACAGTCAAATATTTCCTATGCTAAAGTGCTCCTTAGATCGTGAATAACACTATCACAGATCCTTGAGAAATCTTCTATCTTCAAGGAGTGACATTGTATCTTTTTGAGGACAAAGATCCCACAATTTGATGTTGTGCTTGATTTTTGACCTTCTTCTCACTAGTGCACAATCTCGAATGGAACCATGTTCTTCATTGGCTTTATGTTCTCAGCGATACAGAGGAGAGTAGGTATCATCTCTGCACAATGTTAAAGATGATCTCATATATTATGATTTTATCAGGAATTTATTCCTGAATAAATGAAAAGGTTTCTGAATAGACTCAAAATTTTAATATCTTTCAAGTATAGGTCCCTGCAATACGTGTAACAACATCCTAGACTCCTCCTTTGTTCTCTTCTGGATGATTGCAGGTGAATGACTCTATTGTCCTTTTCTTTAGGTTTATCGCAAATCCTATCCAGTGTTTACCCACTTTAGCAACTCCATATATCACATCCACATCGGTCTTCCAATTCTGGTTTGGATATGCTTCTCCTCTTGCAACTTTACTGACAGAATTAGGAAATCGTTTTTTAGACCGAGAGTTGTTAAAATTATCGTAGGAGTTCAACAACTCATTGAAGAAGACGGATGTGCAGAAGGAAGCTCTAAGGAACCTGTTGTTATGGAAGTAAGATGCATGTTCTTGACGTTTTGAATTAAACATCATAATTGCTGCGTCAGCTTCCTGCAGGTATATTTAAGAAAAAAGAAGTTAATAAATCAACCGCATATGCTTTCCTAAATCACTACAATTGCTTCGCAAATCATTCCCAAATCACCACAAATGCTTCATAAATCACTACAAATGCTTCCCAAATTATTTCTAAATCACCACAAATGCTTCCCAAATCATTCCTAAATAACCACAAATGCTTCCTAAATCACTAAAAATGCTTCTCAAATCACCAGAAATGTTTCCTAAATCACTACAAATGCTTGCTAAATCATTCCTAAATCACGACAAATGTTCCATAAATCTCTACAGATGCTTCCCAAATCCTTCCCAAATCCCCACAAATGCATCTGAAATATATACAGATGCTTCCCAAAACACTATTGATGGATAGTCTAAATCACGACAAATGCTTCCTAATTCACTACAAATGCTTCCCAAATCACTAAAAATGCTTCCCAAATCACTAGAAATGTTTCCTAAATCACTACAAATGATTCCCAAAGCATTCATAAATCACCACAAATGTTTCCTAAATCTCTACAGATGCTTTCCAAATCCTTCCCAAATCCCCACAAATGCTTTCGAAATATATACAGATGCATCCCAAAACACCACAAATGCTTCCTAAATAACTACAAATGCTTTCAAAATATATACAGATGCTTCCCAAAACACTACAGATGGATAGGCTAAATCACCACAAATGCTTCCTAAATCACTAAAAATGCTTCTCAAATCACCAGACATGCTTCCTAAATCACTACGAATGCTTCCAAAATCATTCCTAAATCACCACAAATGTTTCCTAAATCTCTGCAGATTCTTCCCAAATCCTTCCCAAATTCCCACAAATGCTTCCGAAATATATACAAATGCTTCCCAAAACACTACAGATGGATAGTCTAAAACTAACAAACATGTTTTAGATGAGCTTGTTACCTCTTTCTTGACATTTTTGTTAGCATCATCTAGTCTGTTGAAGCACGCCTAGTTAGTTTTTATGGAACCAATCCTGCGTTGGTCAAGCAAATTTTGGTTAATCACAGGTTTAAACAAAACATTTTAGTATAGACGCGATTATAATATACTTACATTAGAGTCTTCTCTCCTAACAATTCATCAAATCTTCCTACTTGACTAAATGTTGGCGATTTAAAAGGATCCAATAGCGGATTAACTTCATGTGTTTTGTTTAGCGCCGGGTTAGGAGGTGCTTTGAATGGAGTGACGGTTGCTGCAGCTTTCTTCAGGTCCCGTTTGCTCCTTCTTAGAAAAACCATTGGATCTTTGCCTTTTTTGCAACTCTCATTTTTTTAGATGGATGGTTAGCTTCTTCAGTAGCTCTCTTCATCTTTAATTTCTCATGTCCTTCTTCACCATGATTGTTTTCTTCCAACTGAAACAACCAAAACATTTTATTATCTTTGCTAAACTACTACAGATCATTCCAACAGGCTTCGTAAATAATTATAGATCCTTCAAAAATCTTATACAGATCATTCCCAACTTTTTAAAAAACTAATACTTATCTATAATCACAAGCATATAAAATAGAGAAAAGCAACTAACCTGGACATCCACAGGAGGATCCCATACACCATTCACCCATTCTCGATATATCCTTACGTAATTTGTGTTGAACTCAAGGACTTCAGATGTATGGTCTATCATGACTGACACCATTGATTTCGTTGACATGATTTTCATGAACCCTTTGCACCAATGATCGATATGGTAAACTTCTACCTTTGCCATCAAATCTAAAATGCGGTCTGCGTCAATAGGGTTATCTGGTTGAGCCAATGGAGGCGGATGAGGATGTATCCTATTCTCTGAAACATTTTCCATGTGCTTGGTCATTTTGCTAGAGAATAAATCAGAGTATTCTACAACAAACATTCTCAATCCCACTACTGGCTTCATCTCTTGCTTCACTTTTGCTACATACCACTTCCCTTCATGATATGATACTTCTACGCTAGAACCGGGTAGCAAGTGTTGTGCTTCCTCTGTGATATCAACCTGCATCCACATAAACATGTTAGTAATTATTGATATATAAGTATTTTAGTTTTTATACAATTCTGAGTTTGATATACCATTGTTTGTGTGGATCTAAGCGAATGTAAAGCAACAGCTGCTTCCTTCTTTGTCTTCTCGTCCTCTTCTGCATCTGGTCTTCTCTGATGATGCTCTACCTCTTCCATCACTGTATCTTCAGCAGTATCCTTCTCTGTATCACCAGCAGCAGCCACATTCTTTTCTGAGGATCTGAGTGATTGTCTCACAACAAGATCTGAATGCTGTGTAGGAAAATAATTAACTTGTTAGGAACATTTAATACATATTTAGGAAAGAGAATATTAAACTATTAAAATACAGAAAATATAAGCTATACCTCGACATTTTTTCCTATTGTGCTGTTTGGTTGTGCCACAGCTGGATCCAAAGGCTGAGTAATATCAATGTCTTCATCACTCTAAAAATAGTTAACTTGTTAGGAACATGTAATACAGACAATATAAGTTAAACAGATTTTTTCCACATATGTGTTCCTAAATCACTACAAATGATTCCCAAATCACAACAAATGCTTCATAAATCAGTACAGATGCTTCCCAAATCATTCCTAAATCACCACAAATAACTACAGATGTTTCCCAAATCATTCCTAAATAACCACAAATGGTTCATAAATCACTAAAAGTGCTTCCCAAATCACGACAAATGCTTCCTAAATCACTACGATGCTTCCCAAATCCTCAAAAATGCTTTTGAAATATATAATAATGCTTTTCAAAACACTACATATAGATAGTCTAAATCACCACAATGCTTCCTAAATCACTACAGATGCTTCCCAAATCATTCCCAAATCACCACAAATGCTTCCTAAATCACTACAGATGCTTCCCAAATAATAACAAATGCTTCATAAATCACTACAGATGTTTCCCAAATCATTCCTAAATCACCACAAATGTTTCCTAAATCACTAAAAATGCTTCCAAAATCACCAGAAATGCTTCCTATACCTCGACATTTTTTTCGATTGTGCTGGTTGGTTGTGTCACAACTGGATCCAAAGGCTGTGTAAGGAAAATAGTTAACTTGTTAAGAACATTTAATACATATTTAGGAAAGAGAATATTAAACTATTAAAATACAGAAAATATAGGCTATACCTTGACATTTTTTCTTGTTGTGCTGTTTGTTTGTGTCATAACTGGATCCAAAGGCTGTGTAACATTAATGCCTTCATCACTCTGCAAAATAGTTATCTTGTTAGGAACATTTAATACAGATTTATGAAAGCCTTCTTAAACTTTTAAAATACAGACAATATAACGACATTGTTTTTATCACTCTGCAAATTAATTTAACATTTTATGAACATTTAACTAAAATTTCGGAATACATTCATAAACTATTAAAATAAAAAATAAACAAAGAATCTTACCTCAGCAGTTAAAAAGATATCATTTGTTAGCTCTTGTGTCCCTTTAGCAGTCTCTTCTTGGTTTTTCTTCTCTTTTTTTGTACATTGACTTCTTTTATTTTTTCCATCTTCAAAAACAACAAATAGTAACTTTTATAGACCTTCTTGTTGAGCTTTGTAAACATCAAAAATATCATTAGAAGTGTCTCTTACATCATCATTTTGCTCTGTGACTTGAACTTCGTTATTGACTTCCCTCAATATTTTTGCGATCATCTGGAAACAAGTTTTATACATAAAACGGTAAGGTTATTTCAGAATCCTTACTTCATCAGGTGATATAACTGTTAGAAAATAAAAACTAGAAACAATATTGTAAGAATAATCCATAAACCTTACATCATCAGTTGATGTTTTTATTGGTTCTGTGCGTATCTCACACTGTTGTGTGTTTGATCCAGAGTCAATTACGGTTTTCTGCAATCAAGGTTTTCACCAAAACTGTAAAAAACAGTTATTATAAACAAAAAATACAGAATGTAAATTCTAGAGAGCATACCTCATGAGATGCGCATCTTCTTCCTCTCTTTTGTCACTCTCCTTCGAGAGGCTCTCATCAGACAACACTTCTTCTAAAAATACTGCATCTCTCTCATAACAGGAATCACCTTCCCCTTCTGATGCATCTTCCGGTTGACTAGGTACGAACACAGGTGTTGTCTGACTAACACTTTTGGAACTTTGGCTACTACAAGCAGGACATTGATTTCTTTCAGGGATACTCAAATCTTCTGAATCCGAGAAAAAATTCTTCATAAAAAATGAAAACAAGTGGTTAGTTGTTAGAAACTTCTTCAAAACCAGTTTATAGTATAATAAAGCATTTTAATCCTTTTCTTACCTCTTCATTTTGATGACTTTCTTCATTAATTCCCAGCTTCTTCTCTATTTCTGACAACCGATCTTTGATAACGTAATTACCATCCCCAACTCTCTTGATAGCTTTATTACTATCCTTAACCATCTACATGAGCTTGGTAAGTTTGGTATCCACTGCATCTCTTGAAGAAGAGGCTTTGTCACTAGCGGCTTTCCTGTGTTTTTCGGAAAATGGATAGTGTCACCTCTTTGTTGCTATTTCTTCTAATGCATCAACAGAATCTATCTTTAGTTTTTCCCAGTGTTTAACCGTAATCTTTAATCCCTTCTGCACAAAATCTAGTAGTGTGTCAACATTTTGATCTATGCTGTCTTCCATATTGACATTGTCCTAAACATCGTCAGGTAGCTTTGGAAGAATGCATAATACATGTAGCTGCAAATCAGATAAATCAAACAATATTAGCTACATATCATATTACTTTGACTTCAAAACTTTCCCAAACTTTTCCTAAAATACTCCAGTTCAGTCCTAATTCTTTCATAAACTTCTTCATATCATTCTTAAATTTTTCCGAAACTACTTAATATCATTCTCAAATGTATACTAAGCCACTAGGAATCATTCCCATAATATTTCCTAAACTGTCTATGTTTAAGCAGTAAAGTTCAGAAGAAAGTATTAGATAAATCAAACAATATGAGCTACATATCATATTACTTTGACTTCAGAACATTCTCAAACCTTTCCTAAACTATGCCAGTTCATTCTTAAATCTTTCCTAAACTTCTTCTTAACATTCCTAAATGTTTCCGAAACTACTTAATATCATTCTCAAATGTATACTAAGCCACTACGAATCATTCTCATAATATTTCGTAAACTATCTATGTTTAAGCAGTAAAGCTCACAAGGAAGTATAATTGAAAAAGCATATATCAACTAAATCAAAGTTAAGGAGAATTACTTACATCTTCATTTCCTTCTATGTATAAAACCTCTTCAATAGTTGGATTTTTCAACGCCTTATATTTTTCACATAAAAAGGCAGTCGCTGGGACTGCCTTGTCAACAGTAGAAAAGGCTGATTGTAGCTTCAGAATGGATTCTAAAATCCACAAGTGCAGTGCAAATGGGAAACCATGAATGTCGTATGAATTTCTTGTCAATTTCTCCTTCGTAAGTTTGTCCACCGAGTCTAACAGCAGCTCATACGCATCTCTCCCCCATGGATGATTCATCATTGACTCCAGATTGGTCGCTTTCTCTAAGTACTCTCTTGGATACCTGGCTGCTGATATTTTCAATTAGTACCAGCATTCCCAGACAGAATTTCTCGTCGTATGAAATCCTGCCAGCTTTTATCATCAGCTCAATGATGTTCTCTGATGAATGCATATCCTCTAATTTCCCTCAATTCCACTTTTTTCCTGTTCTTCATTGTCTTGAATCAATTCTTTGCAATTCAGACCAGTTACCAAATGAAGTTCTCTGATAGAGAATCTCATTGGCTGCCCACCAAAATGAAATAACAGCTCTTTCTTCTTCTTTGTAAGCAGTTTTCTGGTCAGTATGCAGTGGAGTATCTTGGCTGACAGCATCATCTTTCCATTTGAATGAAACTTGATAACTGGACCAAGAAAGGAGTCTTTCACTCTCTTTCATCTCTTCCACTTGCTGTAAGTAACTAAAACTCGAAAACTGGTTTATCTTCACAAACTTCCCATTTGGTTCTTTCCCCATTATGAAAGTTGGTTTAGGCAGAGTGATGAATTCAGCTGGAGTTGAACTTTCCATTTTCTTTTGTTTAAGCTGTTACAGGAAAATAAAGAACAATATCAGGTTATTTATGAAGCATTTGTGGTGATTTGGGAATGATTTGGGAACATTGTCTTCTATCTTCAAGAACTACACACATTGTAAAAAAGAGTTATAAAAACACAAATAAGCCAAGCCATAAACCGGATTACAGAATCCAACGAATAATCAATGTTAAATCACAAAGTTTATACTAGAGTTACCAAGCGAAGTATCAAAAGTTAGAATTTGAGAAGAAGTACTCACAGTTTATACATTTTTTAGTAATCACGACTAAGGATACAAATAACTTCATAGAACATGATTAAAATTTGAGATTTCGATTTTGGAAATCTCAAATCGCGAAATGAAAAAAAAAACAGTCAGAAATCTCAAATCTCAAACAATCTCACCTTTGATCTGTCTCAGTTTTGTTGTTTTCGTCAATACTGTTTCAGATTCCTTGTCGGAGATACGGTAGAGACTCGTCGGAGAATCGTCGGGAAAATTCTTGGAGAATCGACGGAAAAAAAGAAAAATTAGGCTTGTGTTAATTAGAAGTGCTATTTTTGGAATTTTGGGTGTTTTTTAGAAAGGGAGCAGAATTGTCTTTTAAACATTAATGAATGCTATATGTGTCTACTTTTGAGAGTGTGTGCTAATTGTGGAAGAAAATTTTAAAATAGTGCTAAATTTAAGAATTGCCCTAAATATTATGCATATATATAAATAAGATTTTTCTTATATATTCTACAGAAAAATAAATTAATTAAAATCCACTAAAACTTGTAAAAATCAGTCTGTCCGTATCGTTTATAGTTTTTTTTTTTTTTGTTAAAGGGCTTTCATTAATTAATAAAAAGTTTTACTGGAATCGAACATGAACATAACAGCAAAATACATACCAGCAACAGAATTGGGAAAGAGAGGACAGTTAAAGCCAACAATTACAATAGAGAAAGTGTTGGTTTAGAATCGGTTACGCCCATGATTAAGGCATAATACCGAACCGAGTCGGTTTCATTAACCGACAGTTATAGAAGTTACTTCTATTAAACGAACAGATGCGTTGTTTGATCTTTGTGTCTCTTGAACATGTCTCATGTGCTGTATATATAACAGACATTTCAGACAAAGAAAAACACAGATTTGAGTTCATCAGAACTCAAGAGAAAAACAGAGAAAAAGAACAAAAACAGAGACTTTAGGAAAACAGTGAGGACAACTCGGAGAGGCACTTGATCGGTGATAAGTGGTTGATATCCACTTTGTGATATCTTCTCTGACTTCTTCCAATTCCAGAAAACATCCAAGTTATATCCATTGATATATACCATCGAAAGGTACGCTTTCGGTATAGAAGCTTCCGCTCGTTGAACTCTAATAATGGTATCAGAGCTTTGGAATCAATTCTGGAATTCTTTAGGTTGTTAGTTGTAATTAGCGATCATAGATTCTGGTTTTAAGTCTCGTGTTCATTCATATTTGGTGTTCTGAGAAAAGAGTCATGTGGTTTACGTGACGTTGTTTGGTTATGTACTTGACGTTGATATGACGTTGTTCTCATTATTCACAGATGTGGATTTTAGTCTCTTAATAAGTGAAAGATTAGAAACTGGACTTAGTTGGAATAAATACTTAGAGAACAATGATTTAAGTAGTTGGAATCAATATTTTCTCTGTTAATTATTGCAGTTAACTTGTCTATCTCCGTAAAGGAATAGATAAAGTTTTTTTTTTTTTTAAAGACATCATGTGTAAATTAATGTTTCATTGGTTGATTCATTTATTTTACGATGAGAAAGTGGGAGTTTTTGATTATGTTCAGAACTTAAAATTTTACATGAAACAAATTAATTTATTGTAATCAGATTATAATGTGAGTGATGATTGGGAACGTAGTGATCTCTCGATCTCATGTTATGAATCATATTTATTATGAACTGATTTGTGTTCATTGTAAGATTATGTGTTGTGTATTAGAGATATGCAAAGAAACTAATGTCTCAAAATTGTTTAAAAGCAGGGATGTCTTCTGCTTGTAAGAACATTATTGCTGAGCTTAACAGAGGAGACAAACTGGAGGGTGACAATTACGATATTTGGTATCGAAAAGTTCAGTATGTCCTTGAAGAGCAAGAGGTGAAAGAGACTCTTTTCCATCTCATGGAAGATGATATGATCCTGGAAAGAATCAAATATAATCAAGATCATACATTTTTCAAACATTGGAGAAGTCACAAGATCAAGAGCTAAACATTGATCCGGACCGATCGATCCGAGTGCTAGGCGAGAAGACCCATGTGTCTTGTTCAGTGAAAGGACGTCCAAGCTCAACTGTTCCAGTCCAAAGACCACTTGGAATATATTCTCAACTCATCAGAGGTTCACGTCGAAATGGAATCAGTCCAAAGAAAGTTCATATGAAGGAGATATTGAATTTACAAGTCATATGATCTTCAGCTTACTCGGTTTGGACCAACGCACGTTCAATAGAGAATTCCGAGCAAACCAGAAGGATTTAAGCTACGAACTAAATTTTCCTGGAATCTTGACCCATTCCAGAATCACGTCGAATTGGATTTCCATCAAAATAAGTTCAGACTTGGAAGAAATGAATTTTACAAACCGAATGATCTGCTTCAGGTTCAATCACGCGTCCAGGCCAAAGATCTAGTTCCACAGCCCAACTCAGGAATTATTTAGACACGAGACCACTTGGAGAATGTTAAGGGATCTCTTATCTTTACGACAAGACCAAGATCCTCAGGAGAGTCCATTGGATCACAAAGTTACAGCCCATTTACCAAAACGGGTCAATCTGGTTCTAAACATGAAGAGTTCAAGGTCTAATTGGTTTGCAAGCCTCCAGACTTATGTTTGGCATCCAGGAGGTATTTCTACCAAGCCCAGCAAGCCCAGAAAGCCCCAGCAAGAGTACATCTCGGCCAAAGAAGATCAGGAGTCCATTTCACTTATAGATATTTTGTTTCTTTTAATTCCAAGACCATTTATTGTTGCTTGGCTTAGTTCTGAAGTTTCCTTTGCTTTATATTTCGTGTAATCTCTTTGGAGAAGAGAACAACTTTTCTTTTATCAAATTTGAGAGTGATTCTCTTTAGTTCTTTCAGAACTTTCGATTGCTAGGTGTGTAATATCCAACAATCAACTCGATTCGTCTCGGTGTATCATATCCGGGGAATCAAACCTTGTCTCGTCTAGGTGTGTCATATCCTAGGAGGCATTGAGGTATATCAGGAGCTATTCTGCATCTCCTGTGTGACCATTCGATCCACCACTTCGAGTCCCTCGAAGATAATCCATTGTTTCATCGTTCTACCAATCCGAAAGTGCCGATTCTTGGGAAGGATCATATCATTTGGTATCAGAGCATACATTTTTCAAACCAGAAGAATCAAATATAATCAAGATCATACATTTTTCAAACATTGGAGAAGTCACAAGATCAAGAGCTAAACATTTATCCGGACCGATCGATCCGAGTGCTAGGCGAGAAGACCCATGTGTCTTGTTCAGTGAAAGGACGTCCAAGCTCAACTGTTCCAGTCCAAAGACCACTTGGAATATATTCTCAACTCATCAGAGGTTCACGTCGAAATGGAATCAGTCCAAATAAAGTTCATATGAAGGAGATATTGAATTTACAAGTCATATGATCTTCAGCTTACTCGGTTTGGACCAACGCACGTTCAATAGAGAATTCCGAGCAAACCAGAAGGATTTAAGCTACGAACTAAATTTTCCTGGAATCTTGATCCATTCCAGAATCACGTCGAATTGGATTTCCATCAAAATAAGTTCAGACTTGGAAGAAATGAATTTTACAAACCGAATGATCTGCTTCAGGTTCAATCACGCGTCCAGGCCAAAGATCTAGTTCCACAGCCCAACTCAGGAATTATTTAGACACGAGACCACTTGGAGAATATTAAGGGATCTCTTAGCTTTACGAAAAGACCAAGATCCTAAGGAGAGTCCATTGGATCACAAAGTTACAGCCCATTTACCAAAACGGGTCAATCTGGTTCTAAACATGAGGAGTTCAAGGTCTAATTGGTTTGCAAGCCTCCAGACTTATGTTTGGCATCCAGGAGGTATTTCTACCAAGCCCAGCAAGCCCAGCAAGCCCCAGCAAGAGTACATCTCGGCCAAAGAAGATCAGGAGTCCATTTCACTTATAGATATTTTGTTTCTTTTAATTCCAAGACCATTTATTGTTGCTTGGCTTTGTTCTGAAGTTTCCTTTGCTTTATATTTCGTGTAATCTCTTTGGAGAAGAGAACAACTTTTCTTTTATCAAATTTGAGAGTGATTCTCTTTAGTTCTTTTAGAACTTTCGATTGCTTGGTGTGTAATATCCAACAATCAACTCGACTCGTCTCGGTGTGTCATATCCGGGGAATCAAACCTTGTCTCGTCTAGGTGTGTCATATCCTAGGAGGCATTGAGGTATATCAGGAGCTATTCCGCATCTCCTGTGCGACCATTCGATCCACCACTTCGAGTCCCTCGAAGATAATCCATCGTTTCATCGTTCTACCAATCCGAAAGTGCCGATTCTTGGGAAGGATCATATCATTTGGTATCAGAGCACACCTTCGGGTTTGGTATTTGTCTTATCATCTTCTCACCTTTTCCATCTTCTTATATCCTCTATCTTTTCATTTTCAATTTCTTTTATCTTCTCTAGTCTTTCTTTTCTATTTGATCGGATCAATAGTTTGGGGGATTAGTCAATTTATTTTTATTTTGATCATAATTTTCTTTTTGATCCCTATTTAGTTCTAGTTTTAATTCTGAGTTGTTTTTAAAAAAAAGAAGAAGAAGTTGATCGGACCAAAAAAAAAAGAGAAAAAAAAAATTAATTAGTCCGAAAATTAATTAGCTTAGGGGGGTTTTATTTTTCTAATTTTATCTCCTTAATTTTCTGATCCTTGATCTGTTCATTAAAAAAAAATACTAAACTCTTTTCTCTTTTCTTTCTATCTCAAGTCCATTGTTTCGAATTTGTGTTGTTGGAGTTGTTCATCCGATTTGATCAGTTTTGTTCCATACGAACCATTGAGAAAATCGCTGAGAGAGATCATTTATGAGAGCTGAGTGAAACACTTGAGGGAAAAATATTTTGTGAGTTTTTATTACTAACCATTTTTGCAGAAAAATTACAAGATGTCGAATGAAGGAGACAAGTCTGATAATTCCAATAGTGCGGGTGCTTCTAGACGTCCTAGTCTGGAGCTACAAGCTATCATGGGAGAAATGAGGCGCATGCTGAGGACAGAGTTAGGTGCAGTTCATGAGAGGATTGATAAGTTTCAAGAATCTGTCCAAGGACAAAGTAGTCCTTATCATCGAGAGGTACACAAAAAACTCCGTAGGTTGTCTCAAGGAAATCAAAGTGTGGAGGATTATTTTCAGGAGTTGAAGACTCATATGATGAGGGCAAATATTGTAGAAGATCAAAAAGCAATGGTGCCTAGAGATGATGGCGAGCTAGGAACTGAGGAAGAGATAGAATCAAAAGAAGCCGAAGTGGTTTTTGATTCATTGTCCTCGTCGGAGAAAAAGGAGGAAGCCATGAAGCAAAGTCTAGGGAGCATAGATGATTCAGCTGATGAATTCACAGAGAGGTATTCCATAATGTCTACACCTGATTCCAAAATTTTGGATTTTGAGTTGCTGGAAGAAGTCGATGGAGATAAGATGCTATTGTCGGTTCAATATGAATGTGAGATTCAAGAAGTCGAACATGTTGATTTTGTTTTTGGCGATGCAGCATTTTGCAAACCCCAGAGCAAAGCTATGATATTTGATTTTGTGATTCAAGGCAATGGTGAGCAAACTCAAGGTTTTGATCTACTTGTCAACAAGGGAGATTTTCTTGATTTTAGCCGCAACAAGAGTTCTAAAATAAGAGTGGCGCAGCGGAAGCATGGAAGTTTCGAGCTGGTCTTGGAAAATGGAGTTTCAAAACTGCTTTCTTTTTATCATTATATGATTCTTAAGGGTCTTAACTTGCGGGATTTCAGGAAGAATCATCTACACTCACCGAGGAAAGGTATTGGAGTGGAGGTTCGATGCCAAGGTCCTATAGTGGACAAAGTGAAAGATGGTCGAAAAGCTATAGAGCTTGGAATTCTAGATGATTATGGAGTAATGTCTGAGCCGAGAATGTACAAGGCAAGGCGTGCTATACAAGTTTTGATATCTAGCGGAGTGATTAACCTACCAAAGCTTAGGTGTCTTAAACTCATGAAATGTTTGAGCCATCCATTTGATCCCGGAATCAAGATTTGAGGACAAATCTTTTTCAAGAGAAGGGGAATGATATGATCCTGGAAAGAATCAAATATAATCAAGATCATACATTTTTCAAACATTGGAGAAGTCACAAGATCAAGAGCTAAACATTGATCCGGACCGATCGATCCGAGTGCTAGGCGAGAAGACCCATGTGTCTTGTTCAGTGAAAGGACGTCCAAGCTCAACTGTTCCAGTCCAAAGACCACTTGGAATATATTCTCACCTCATCAGAGGTTCATGTCGAAATGGAATCAGTCCAAAGAAAGTTCATATGAAGGAGATATTGAATTTACAAGTCATATGATCTTCAGCTTACTCGGTTTGGACGAACGCACGTTCAATAGAGAATTCCGTGCAAACCAGAAGGATTTAAGCTACGAACTAAATTTTCCTGGAATCTTGATCCATTCCAGAATCACGTCGAATTGGATTTCCATCAAAATAAGTTCAGACTTGGAAGAAATGAATTTTACAAACCGAATGATCTGCTTCAGGTTCAATCACGCGTCCAGGCCAAATATCTAGTTCCACAGCCCAACTCAGGAATTATTTAGACACGAGACCACTTGGAGAATGTTAAGGGATCTCTTAGCTTTACGACAAGACCAAGATCCTAAGGAGAGTCCATTGGATCAAAAAGTTACAGCCCATTTACCAAAATGGGTCAATCTGGTTCTAAACATGAAGAGTTCAAGGTCTAATTGGTTTGCAAGCCTCCAGACTTATGTTTGGCATCCAAGAGGTATTTCTACCAAGCCCAGCAAGCCCAGCAAGCCCCAGCAAGAGTACATCTCGGCCAAAGAAGATCAGGAGTCCATTTCACTTATAGATATTTTGTTTCTTTTAATTCCAAGACCATTTATTGTTGCTTGGCTTAGTTCTGAAGTTTCCTTTGCTTTATATTTCGTGTAATCTCTTTGGAGAAGAGAACAACTTTTCTTTTATCAAATTTGAGAGTGATTCTCTTTAGTTCTTTTAGAACTTTCGATTGCTTGGTGTGTAATATCCAACAATCAACTCGATTCGTCTCGGTGTGTCATATCCGGGGAATCAAACCTTGTCTCGTCTAGGTGTGTCATATCCTAGGAGGCATTGAGGTATATCAGGAGCTATTCCGCATCTCCTGTGCGACTATTCGATCCACCACTTCGAGTCCCTCGAAGATAATCCATTGTTTCATCGTTCTACCAATCCGAAAGTGCCGATTCTTGGGAAGGATCATATCATTTGGTATCAGAGCATACATTTTTCAAACCAGAAGAATCAAATATAATCAAGATCATACATTTTTCAAACATTGGAGAAGTCACAAGATCAAGAGCTAAACATTTATCCGGACCGATCGATCCGAAAAGTAAGCGAGAAGACCCATGTGTCTTGTTCAGTGAAAGGACGTCCAAGCTCAACTGTTCCAGTCCAAAGACCACTTGGAATATATTCTCAACTCATCAGAGGTTCACGTCGAAATGGAATCAGTCCAAAGAAAGTTCATATGAAGGAGATATTGAATTTACAAGTCATATGATCTTCAGCTTACTCGGTTTGGACCAACGCACGTTCAATAGAGAATTCCGAGCAAACCAGAAGGATTTAAGCTACGAACTAAATTTTCCTGGAATCTTGACCCATTCCAGAATCACGTCGAATTGGATTTCCATCAAAATAAGTTCAGACTTGGAAGAAATGAATTTTACAAACCGAATGATCTGCTTCAGGTTCAATCACGCGTCCAGGCCAAAGATCTAGTTCCACAGCCCAACTCAGGAATTATTTAGACACGAGACCACTTGGAGAATGTTAAGGGATCTCTTATCTTTACGACAAGACCAAGATCCTAAGGAGAGTCCATTGGATCACAAAGTTACAGCCCATTTACCAAAACGGGTCAATCTGGTTCTAAACATGAAGAGTTCAAGGTCTAATTGGTTTGCAAGCCTCCAGACCTATGTTTGGCATCCAGGAGGTATTTCTACCAAGCCCAGCAAGCCCAGCAAGCCCCAGCAAGAGTACATCTCGGCCAAAGAAGATCAGGAGTCCATTTCACTTATAGATATTTTGTTTCTTTTAATTCCAAGACCATTTATTGTTGCTTGGCTTAGTTCTGAAGTTTCCTTTGCTTTATATTTCGTGTAATCTCTTTGGAGAAGAGAACAACTTTTCTTTTATCAAATTTGAGAGTGATTCTCTTTAGTTCTTTCAGAACTTTCGATTGCTTGGTGTGTAATATCCAACAATCAACTCGATTCGTCTCGGTGTGTCATATCCGGGGAATCAAACCTTGTCTCGTCTAGGTGTGTCATATCCTAGGAGGCATTGAGGTATATCAGGAGCTATTCCGCATCTCCTGTGCGACCATTCGATCCACCACTTCGAGTCCCTCGAAGATAATCCATCGTTTCATCGTTCTACCAATCCGAAAGTGCCGATTCTTGGGAAGGATCATATCAGAAGAACCTGAGAAGGGTACTATGGCTCAACATATAGGAGACCAAGAGGCATACAATGCTTTGAAAAAAAAGAATAGCATCGCTCGCATTACATTGTTGAGTTGTATGCAAGATGATCTCATGTGTGAGTTTGAGGAGTACGAAACTGAGAAAGGTATTTGGGAAGCCTTAAAAGAAAAATTTGGTGCAACATCAGCAACAAAGGTTAGGAGACTTAATCAAAAGTTTAATGACTACAAGAAGCGCCCAAATCAGTCCATGAGGCAGCATCTTAGGGTCATGTCAAACATGATTAGAGAGCCTAAAACTGCTGGACAGATTATGTCTGATGAACAGCAAGTACAAGCTGTTCTCCACTTATTACCGGAAAGTTGGGATCACATGAAAATTCAGATGACAAACAATGACAATGTCAAGACTTTCGAAGACATTTCACGTCATCTTGAATTAGATGATGATCGCTTAGAGGCTGCTAGACCTTTCAATTTAGCCAACTATGTGAGTTCAAGCTCGGGCATGAAACGCAAGAGAGGTAATTTTGGCAATAAAGCTTCCGAACAAGCTAATCCTAAGAAGCAAAAGAAACACGCTGATAACATTGCATTTTGGCATGTCTTTACTATTGTTTTATTGCAATTTAGCAAAGGTTTTAAGCATTACTCTCATCACTTATTGCATTTATTTAACATTTAGGATATTTAGCCTCTTTGCAATAGTTTGCATGCATTTTGCATACATGTGGTACTTTCAGGTACTTGGAGCTACAAAGAGTCATCACTCGAGTGACATGGAGCCATAGAGTTGAAGAGTGCAAAGGAAGCTCAAGTTGCTCGAGGAGACTACTCGGATGAAGACTCGAGGAGGCTACTTGACCAGACCACTCAACATCAGGGTCGAGTGGTGAGCACCGCTTCTAGAAGATTCTGCAAATTATGGCGAATTCTCATTATCTCTAATTCTTATGTATAGATACCAAGAATAATCATAACTCGCGGGGAGAGTGCTGACATAAATAGAATTCCGCACCGCCTTAGAATAATTAGTTTTATCTCTCTTAGTTTTCTCTCTCTAGTTTATCTTTAGATTTCGATTCGGAATTTTGTAACTCTTAGTAATTTTAATAAGATCGAGTTTTGATTTACTGTTCCTTTTCCAAAATTTCTTTCTCCTCAGATCATCCTTCATCTATGACAAGTCTTAGCCTTTCTGGGCTTTTGGCTTCGATGATGATCTCGATGAGTGAGTAGTCGTTTTAGGGTTTTCGGGGATGGATTAGGTAGTCTCACTCGATCGCCATGGTTTTTTGCTGATTTATGCTGATTCGGTTTTAAAGTCCCTCTTGGGTTCTCGTTTTTAATGCTTGTACCTCTCTGATAAAGAGGATCATGATTTTAGATGGATTCATGAGCAGCAAAAGTGCCTTGAACCATCAGATCTAGTTTTTCCAGGGATTAAGACACAATAGCGTGAGAGTTGGTGCATCAGATGTTGATTTACGTCACGACCCAACTACTCACTTGTTATGAGTCTTTCTTGGCTTTGACGGATCGATCCTTAGTCACTTGTTGAGACCTTTCACCACGATAGTGGGTTGGATTGGAAGGGAGATCCGTCGTCAAGGGATTCACCCTGAGTTTAGTAAATTAGCACTCATGGCGTGAGAGTGTAGATGATCCTATGAATCTATCCCCGAGATCCCTTTGTCTTTTATTTGAACTAGTTGTCATTTTTAGATCTCTTGTCTACTGCTTTCATTAGAGTTCTTATACCACTCGACCAGTCCACTCGAATGCACCACTCGAGTGACCCACTTGAGTGCACCAATCGAGTGACCTACTCGAGCTACTTTAGTTTTTACAACTAGTCTTTGATTTCGCATGTTTAGTTCATGATTTGTTAGAATGTGACAGACTCTGCATCTCTAGTTTAAATTTCTGTATTTTAGGTTGTTAGTAAGAAAAACCCCTAAAATATATTGCTTGACTTGCTAGCTTAATCCACATGTTAAGTGCTACAGACATGCTCTAGATTAGGTTCGACATTTCACCCTTTATACTATCAATCGATTCAAACCTACAAAAACACTAAGTTTCACACGCCAAGCATGGAAAGAAAGGAGGGAAAAAGGATAAGACCAAAATGAAATGCTACAATTGTGACTCATAGGGTCATTTTGCTCGTGAATGCACTGAGGCAAAGAAGGTATTATCCTTGGATACTTATCGTAAATATGCTTATGTTTCTAGTTGTGTAATGCTTGCTGAATCTAATCCTTTGTGGATTGTAGACTCAGGAGCCACAGACCACGTAGCTAGAAGTCGTGAGGCGTTTACGGAATACCGGCGCATCCCCAAAGATACAAGATGGTTATATGTAGGAAATAATACCAAAGTCGCTGTGATGGGTATTGGCACTTGTCAATTACATATGCGCGGTGGCAAAACTCTTATCCTACATGACGTCTTGTATGCTCCTGAAATTCGTCGGGACCTCGTTTCTGTTTTAGCTTTGCTTAAATCAGGATTTAGTTTGAACTTCTATGACATGGCTTAACACATTTCTTTAGGGTCTGTGTTTTATGGTTCTGGTTACACATTATGGTTTTATTGTACTTGATAGTACACAATTACTTCTAGTAATAATAATTATTGTTTTTCATTTGTCACAAGTTCTACTAATAATGAAACGGACATGTGGCATGCAAGACTTGGTCACATAGGAGTTGATCGAATGAAACGATTGGCTAAAGAAGGACTTCTTGGTTCATTAGCCCAAATCGATCTAAATACATGTGAATCATGTCTTGCTGGAATAGCGATAAGAAAACCATTCGGAAAGGCAACCAGAGCTGAATATCCATTGCAATTAATTCATTCAGACATATGTGGTCCAATGAATGTGAGGGCGAGACATGGAGCTTCCTATTTCATCACTTTTACAGATGATTACACCAGGTTCGGGCATGTATACTTGATTTCTCATAAGTCAGAAGCACTAGAGTGTTTTAGACGTTATGTTAATTTGGTCAAAAATCAAAGGGATAAGACGATCAAATGCCTAAGAACGGATCGAGGTGGTGAATATCTATCTGAACAGTTTAAAGAATTGTGTGATGAAAAGGGTATTGTTAGACAATTAACTCCCCCATATACACCACAAAAAAATGGTGTATCGGAAAGAAGGAATCGAACACTCCTTGAGATGGTAAGATCAATGATGGCACAAGTTAATCTTCCTGTTTCATATTGGGGAGCTGCATTGCTTACTGCTGCCTATGTTCTTAACCTCGTGCCCACAAAATCTGTCACTTCAACTCCTTATGAGTTATGGACAGGAAGAAAACCTGTTCTTACCCATTTAAGGCCTTGGGGTCAACAGCGTTTGTTCGAGATATTTCTCATCCTCATGGAAAATTAGGTCCTATAGGAAATAAATATATCTTTATAAGATATTCTGAGCACTCTAAAGGATATGTGCTAATCGGTGAACAAACAGACGGAAGTGTAACAGAGATTGAATCACGAGATGTTACATTTTTGGAAAATGATTTTCCTAAGAGGGGAGAGATTGATAAAGAATTCCATCTTAAAGAATTAATTGACCCAACAGATACTCCTGCTATCCAACCTATGGAAGTCAACGCAAGTTCAAATGAACTGCCTCAACTTAGTGGGAGAAATACATTGGTTGATAATTTTTCTATGATGAAATCAAAAGAGTTTGAATTGCATAGAAGTAACCGTGGAAAGATCCCTTGACGTCGTTTTAAGATTGAAGGTGAAGCTTTCATGGTGGCATTGCATGATGACTTGGAGCCTAAATCTGTTTATGAGGCTCTCTCTTGCCCAAACTCAGACGAATGGAACGGTGCAATAGGAGAAGAACTAGAATCTATGAAAGTAAACCATGTATGGGACTTGGTTGATCTTCCGCTAGACCGAAAAGCGATCGGAAATAAATGGGTCTTTAAGATCAAACAAAAGGGGGATGGATCCATAGATAGATATAAGGCACGCTTGCTGGCGAAAGGATACACCCAACAAGAAGGGATAGACTATGAGGAAATGTTTTCACCTGTGGTAAGGTTTGCCTCTATTCGACTTATTTTATCCATTGTTGTGGGATTGGATTTAAAATTACATCAGATGGACGTTAAGACTGTGTTTCTTAACGGCAAACTAGAAGAAGAAATTTACATGGAACAACCAGTTGGTTTCATTGTAAAAGGCCAAGAGAATAAAGTTTGCAAGCTCAAACGTTCTATATATGGCCTAAAACAATCTTCTAGGCAGTGGTATTTTCGTTTTCATCAAACTATAACATCTTATGATTTGACGATGATTAGTGAAGATCACTGTGTCTATGTCAAGAGTACTGGACAATCTTTTGTTATTTTATCTCTCTATGTCAATGATTTCCTTTTGGCCGGAAACGATATGGAGTTCCTTACAACCATTAAACAATGGTTGTCATCTAATTTTGAGATAAAGGACCTGGGAGAAGCTGATTATGTGCTCGGCATAAAGATACGCCGCGATCGATCAAGGAGATTATTAGCTCTTTCACAAGAGTCATACATCCATAAAATCCTTGAAAGGTTGAAAATGCACACACGTAATCCCATTGACACTCCAATCGCAAAAGGTGAAGCTTAAGCCTTAATATGTGCCCTAAGACCCCAGATGAGAAAAGAGAGATGGAAAGAGTCCCATACGCTAGTGCCGTGGGCAGCTTGATGTATGTGATGATGTGCACTCGACCGGATATTTGTTATGCTGTTTGCTTGGTAAGTCGTTACCAGTCAAACCCCGGGAAGAAACATTGGATGGCGGTTAAAAGGATCCTAAGATATTTGAAAGGAACAATGGATTATTCTTTGTGTTATCAAGGAAGTAATCTACATTTGACGGGATACTCAGATGCCGATTGGGCTGGTGACCTTGATGAGCGTAGATCAACTTCAGGATATACTTTCTTGCTGAGTGATGGTGCCATTACTTGGAGCAGCAAGAAACAATCTTCTACAGCCTTGTCTACCATGGAGGCTGAGTTCATGGCATGTTCAGCATCGATCCAAGAGGCTGTATGGCTAAGGAGGTTTTTACAAAGCTTGAACGTCACACCAAATCCTTCAAATCCTGTTATGATTCATTGTGACAACCAAGCTTGCATTGCTTATATGAAAGATCCAAAGTATCATAGAAGGACCAAGCACATTGAGATCAAGCATAGTTTCGTAAGAGACATTGTAGCAAAGAAGGAAGTGATACTAAAGTACATCTCTACGCATAAGATGTAGCTGACCCTTTCACCAAGGCTATTCCAAGAGATGTTTTTAATGCTCATGTTCAAGCTCTAGGTTTGCGTAGGGTCTATGAGATGTACTAGTAGGCTTTGCTATTTGACATTGTATTTATGTTTTACACATACCTTATGATATTTAAAGTATGTTATACATTAGTCATTTTTCTTTCACTTTATACAATTACACATAAATATTTAAAATTGTTATCAAGTCAGAGATTGGTTCACTTACATGAACAATCGCCTCATATTTTTGGTGAAAATATGAGATGAGAAATTATAAGCTTGGCATCAGTGGGAGAATGCCTCATATTTCTTATAATTATCGCCTTAAAAGGAAGTTAAGATGAGGTATAAAATTCAAATACCGATCATGGTAGTCCCAGAATCATGAACACTTGATAAAGCTAGATAAGTACGTGACTTAAGAGCTAGTAAGAAAAATAGTAGTACTTTGATCCACATAGTGATGTATGATTTATCAAATCGATACAATCTTGAGCAAGATAATCACTATGACATGTGAGTCATACCACATGTGCTGAAATGACCATATAGGAAGCGAGTGATCAATATTTCCCTATCTCTTGCAATGTGAGTTCCTATAAAAACCAATTTGTGGTTAAATGTTACTCTTGAACTTTCAACAATGTACTTAAAGGGATGTGTTAATGTTTGCTACTTTAACATGTTTTTCAACGGTGATGAAATAATTAGCCTTATAAGACATGTTAAGAAAGCAGTTAATTCAGAACTTTTAGACATGAGAATGGAAAGGAAAATCATTTGTTTATATGTTAGCATATGTGTTTGCTGGCCAGCCACTATATCACTTAATTGAAGTTAGAATATAGTGAACACATGATGCATGAGAAAGTCTAATATATGCTTAAGGGATAAGATATGTTAAGACCGATATAAAAGGCAAATGGTTTGGGGAACAGAGATACATAATGATGTATGAATGTTTCATCTTAGGGTTGTAGCAAATGTGTATCTCTAACAAGTACACATTTTAGCTCCCAAAATGCAAGTATGCTCGAAAGGGGTCACACGGTTCATTTGCCGTATGATTTCTGTGTCATGGTCTTCAAGATTGTTTTCCTACGACTAACATTGTTTTAGTCTTCTGTCCACTATCATGTGCGAGTGGGATATGTTGGTTTAGAATCGGTTACGCCCATGATTAAGGCATAATACCGAACCGAGTCGGTTTCATTAACTGACAGTTATAGAAGTTACTTCTATTAAACGAACAGATGCGTTGTTTGATCTTTGTGTCTCTTGAACATGTCTCATGTGCTGTATATATAACAGACATTTCAGACAAAGAAAAACACAGATTTGAGTTCATAAGAACTCAAGAGAAAAACAGAGAAAAAGAACAAAAACAGAGACTTTAGGAAAACAGTGAGGACAACTCGGAGAGGCACTTAATCGGTGATAAGTGGTTGATATCCACTTTGTGATATCTTCTCTGACTTCTTCCAATTCCAGATTACATCCAAGTTATATCCATTGATATATACCATCGAAAGGTACACTTTCGGTATAGAAGCTTACCTGATCAGGACCAGCAGAGAAACAGAGCTTCACCATGCTTTGTTTTCTGCTTTCGGAGCACTATGCATTTGTTCAAGATAGTTGCTCTGGTGTAGCACATGACTGTGGTGTGAGGGAGAGACAAAGCACTGTCATAGCGTCTGTTTCTTTCCTTCCAGATTTCATTGAGAAAGGCCTGCCAACCAAGGAGAAGGGCAAGAGAAAGATCCTTACGTTGAGAGGCAAGTCGCAGCCATTGAATGATGCCATCCCAAGAGGTAGAAGCATTGAAGAAGCTAAGATGAGAGGAGATCGACCTCCAAACCGGAGCTGAGAAGGTACATTCAAAAAACTAATGGTTCCGCGTTTCCTGGAAGATGCCACAAAGTAGACAAAATAATGGTTCCACATCAAGCCCCCATTCAATCATGCGATCCAAGGTTGAGTTTCGATTCAGAATGAAGAGCCAGGTGGTTGTAGCGTGTTTGGGAATAGCCGCAGAATGCAAAACTAGAGGGCTCCAAGAGACCAATGGATGGGCAGGGCGGATAACATTCTAGACATCTTTAGAGTTGAAGCGATTTTGTGACCTGTCCTAGATCAGCCAGACTGGCTTGTCATTGGTGAGAGAGAACTGGATGGTGGTAATTGTGACACCCGGATTCATAAAACTCAAGTAACTTATTTATTAACCAAAATTCTCCATTAACCAATAAACGTCTTCCATTAACGTAAATACGGAAACAAATAACTAAACCTATATAACCATTAAAGAAGAAATAAAATAAGCAGCTCGATCTCCTAAACTGGAACCAACTTCGACTCTCCGGAACTACTCATCATGATTACATGCAAGAGAAATAGAGGGGTGAGTAATCGAGGATTACTCAGCGAAGGTAAGCCTTAGGGCTCACGAAATCTCCATACACAAACACATCTAGACATCACAAAGTCTAAACCTAAGACAAGCAAACAACCATGTGTCCACGACACCCACATAACAAACAATTCCGTGAGAACATGGCTCAGTTCCCAAGTGTCACACACGTCATCTTGTGCATACCGGATCCCTAGTGCCGAGGCACGTCTTCCTTGCACATCACTCTTTCGTGCATACCGGATCCCTAGTGCTTACGCACGTCTTCCTGCATCTTTTCTCGTCTGGCTCGTCAGCCACTCCTGGCTTACCCACAATCCAGCGTCCATAAGCCAACACACAACTACAAGGATCTCTCCTCATATAACCCATGGTTCACCCAAGATTTCCATTCACAAGCAATTATTTTACCAAGAAAACATGTCATTCACAAAATCACGCAACACACATTAATTTCCAACCCTAAAATACTAGTTCTTTTCTTTATAAAAAAATTATTTATAATTAATATAAATAATAATACACTCATCAATCAAATACGGTCACTTATACTGTAACTCGCAGGTATACTCGGCTTAACCTTAAACTAAGTAATTATCTAAATATATTTATATATAAATAAGACACAAACTCGTCCTCACTTAGCAATTCGGTTTGACTGTTCTGATTAGAGCCAACGAAAATGGAAGTCCGGCTCAGCGACAATCTCAATCTGCCACAGTTTAGGAAAAACCTGTCAAAGACTAAATTTCATTAATAATCCTTGATTTAATCTGTTTATCCTACTATAACTCCAAGGCTCGATTTAACGGGTTCACGTTGTGTCGGTTTCTCTAATTAAATTAATTAGCTCTGGATCAATAGTGAAATTAACCAAGCTAATAATTTAATTATCAATCTGTTCAAAAATACTTCACAAACCATGTCACGTACAGGTAATTGACTTTGGTTCCTGGTTTACTAAACCAAACGATTCCACTCACATAATGAATTAATCCAATTCTATATACCAACTCCATCTAATAATTATATATCCCACGTCTAAGTCGTGACTTCCACGCCACTAACACAACATTTGTTCTTGGTTTAATCATAATGATTTACACGTGGATTTTTGGTTAAGCTGGTTTAGTTCGGTCCAATAATAAAACATCACAACTTTCAGCACACAACAAAAAAGGAAGATTCGCCGATTACCTTTCTCAGCAGCTCCTCCCGGCTGCGTTTCTCGACGATTCCAACAGTGGAGGTGATGGCTCGGTGGAACAGTTCTGCATGTCATAAAGTGATCACGTCGATCAAATCTCAAACTCATCACCCATCGGAGCATCACCTCGGCCAAAAGGGTTATAAGGTTTGTGGCTTACCTCTCCGACACAGTCGTTGCACGTGGTGACTTTAGTTGGGCTTTATAATCTCCGGTAACTTGAAGGGTGCTGGGGTGGCTAGCATAAGCAAGTTCCAAGTTAGGGTGAGCCAAACACAAAACGTATGAATCAAGTTAAAGAGGTGGTGTGACTCACCGTACGGAACCGACGGTGTTGATGGCTGCGCTAATGCCTTGGAGGCTGGAGCACTCTAGGTCACGTCTCAAAGTCTGTGACTTCCTTTTATACACGCGAGGAAAAAAATAGGGTTTTGATCGGTTTGATTCGGTATCAGGCTCGGTTTGGGCCTCAAGTCTTGGTCCAAAAACTGGTTTGTTACAATTCTCCCCTATTGCAGAGGAATTCGTCCCCGAATTCGACCTATCGTCCTGGTTCTTAAAAAGTTCTGGATAGTCTATCCGCATCTGCTTTTCAGATTCCCAGGTCTCTTCCCTAATTCCGTCTCTCTCCCAACATACCTTGACTGACTTTACCAACTTTCCTTGGATTTCCGTTTCTTGACACTCTAAAATTTCCACGGGTTTACTCATTCCGATTTAAGTCTGCTGGTGGGTTTGGTAAAATCAATTTTGGTTCTCTGACAACTTTCCATAAGGTAGACACGTGAAAAACATCATGGAAACTAGATATCTCCTGCGGTAATGCCAACCGATAAGCTACAGCACCAATCCTCTCGGTAATGACATATGGTCCCATAAACCTTGGTCTAAGCTTTTTCAACTTCCAGTTTTTATCTGCTCCTCTGAATGTCCTCACTTTCAAGTATACTGCATCACTGACTGCAAATTCTAAATCTTTCTGACGCTTGTCCGCATAGCTTTTCTGCCTATCATGGGCTTCTTTAAGCCTATCCCGCAGCAACTCCACCTGCTCAATAGTGTCTTTAACCATTTCTGGCTCTAGCTCCTTGCGCTCGCCTACTTCGGTCCAACATAGCAGGGTACGACATGGCCTACCATATAGGGCCTCATATGGTGGCATCCCGATACTGGAATGATAACTGTTATTATACCCAAACTCCATCAATGGTAGGTACTTGAGCCAGTTTCCTTCCCAATCCAGTACACACGCCCTCAGCATGTCTTCAAGTGTCTGGATTGTCCTCTCAGACTATCCGTCAGTTTGGGGGTGGTACGCTGTGCTGAGACGTACTTTGGTACCCAACACTTTCTGAAAGGCCTGCCAAAAAATAGATGTGAACATTGTATCCCGATCCGACACAATACTTACTGGCACCCCGTGCTTCGTAACTATTTCATTCAAATACTGTTGCGCTAAGACATCAGCACTGTCTGTCTTCTCGATGGGTAAGAAATGGGCAGTTTTTGTAAGTCGGTCCACAATCACCCAAATTGCATTCTTACCGCCCGTGGTCATAGGCAACCCGGTGACAAAATCAATTGTAATCATATCCCATTTCCACTCGGGTAAAGGCAGATTCTGAAGTAAACCACTTGGAACTCGGTGCTCCGCTTTTACTTGCTGACATGTCTGACACTTCGCCACCCATGCTGCTACCTCTTGTTTCATTTTACCCCAATTATAATACCGCTTCAAGTCATGGTACATCTTTGTGGTTCCCAGGTGAACTGAAAATCGTGAGCTATGAGCCTGTGCTAAGATCTCGTCCTTCAGACCTTTATCGTCTGCCACTCTAACACGGCCCTTAAACATATAAATACCATTCTCCGCGGTGTGAAATCCCTCCACCTTGTTTTCGATCATTTTTCTCAAATCAGCATCGTGCTTTTGTGCTGCGCGCTTTCTCCATAACAAGTCGGCCTGATTTACAGCTTCTAAGCCAACCACATCTTATCCGGCCGAGGTGGCACGGATACTCAGTGCACATAAGATGTCCTCTAGCTCTCGCACATCTTTTTCTCTTGAGACATCATTTCTACGCCTGCTCAAGGCGTCAGCTACCAGATTAGCCTTCCCCGGATGATAGGCAATCTCCAAGTCATAGTCCGCTAACAACTCAACCCATCTCCTCTGTGTAAGATTGAGGTCCGACTGAGTAAATATATACTTTAGACTCTTATGATCTGTAAACACCTTAACCTTCTCTCCATACAAGTATGCCCACCAGATCTTCCAAGCAAAGACAACTACTGCTAGCTCCAGATCATGGGTAGGGTAGTTAACCTCGTGGGTTCTTAACTGTCTAGAGGCATAAGCAATGACCTTCTCATCTTGCATCAGCACACATCCCAGTCCTGTCCCAGATGCGTCTGTATACACCACATATGGTACTCCTGTCTTTGGTAGTATCAACATTGGGGTTTCAGTCAAATGTCTTTTCAAGGTTCATAAACTAACTTCACATTCTTCTGTCCACTCGAAATTAACGTTCTTCCCGGTAAGTCGCGTCATTGGCTTAGCTATACTATTAAATCCTTCCACAAACTTCCGATAGTAACCGGCTAACCCAAGGAAACTACGGACCTCAGTAGCGCTCTTAGGTGTTGGCCGGCCGTTTATCGAGGCTATCTTTTCTGGATCTACCGATACTCCCGCTTCTGAAACAACATGTCCAAGAAATCCAATCTTCCTCTGCCAGAAACTGCACTGACTCATCTTTGCAAACAACTGTTGTTCCCGTAATTTATCCAATACCACCCGTAGATGTCCCTCGTGTTCCTCCCGACTCTTCGAGTATACAAGAATATCATCAATGAATACTATCACACACTTATCCAAGTACTCTCGAAAGACATTATTCATCAGCTTCATGAATGCATTCGGTGCATTGGTCAATCTGAACGGCATTACTATGAACTCATAGTGTCCATACCTAGTTCGAAATGCTGTTTTCCTTATATACTCCTCTGCTATCGAGATCTGATGGTACCCTGAGGTCAAATCAATCTTTGAAAACCATGAAGCTCTCTGGAGCTGGTCTAGTAGCTCGTCAATCCGTGGCAACGGATACTTATTCTTGATGGTTACCTTATTCAGTCCCCGGTAATCGATACAAAGTCTGAGACTCCCATCTTTCTTCTTCACAAAATGCACTGGTGCTCCCCATGGTGAACTACTCGGCCGAATAAACCCTTTATCCGTGAGATCCTCCAATTGAATTTTCAGTTCTGCCATTTCTGCAGGCGCCAAGCGGTAAGGTGCTCGAGACACAGGTGCTATTCCTGGCTCCAGTTCTATCATGGAGGCATCTCCCCTACTTGGTGGTGGTCCTTTTAAAGGTTCAAATACGTCCGCATATTCTGCCACAATTGGAGTGTCTTCAACCCCCACTTCAATCTCTTCTCCCGCAATAGAAATAGTTGCGAGAAAAGCATCATTTCCTTTCTTTATCAGCTCTTCTGCTTGCATCATGGATATGATGGAAAACGTCTCACCGCCTTTTACGCATTGGAATACCAACTTCCCTTCCGGCCTTGCAAAATGAATGCGAGCTCGGTGACAATCTAATACAGCATGATTCTTCCTTAACCAATTCATTCCAAGAATCACGTCATAATGGTTCACCTCCGTCTCTGTAAGGTCTCCCAGCAGTTCTTCTCCATTAATCAAAATAGGCACACCCAAATGAACTCCAGTCGACTCTAATCCTTCTTTTCCAACAGTCCCAATCTTCTGAGCCTTTGAAACAAATTCTCCATCAAAAGCCCATCTCTTAGTCACTTCCGGCTTTACACAACTGAGTGTAACACCGGTATTGAACAGCGTATAAGCTGGCCATCCTCCCACTAAAACTGATCCTACAGGTTATACTATCTCTAAGAAACAATCACAACCACAAAATTCTTGAATTCATCTAACACAAAAATATTTTAAACCATTAAATAATCACGTACCAGCGATTGGCTCATTCTCCTCATGCTCACCAGCCATCATCACACGAGGTCCCACATTCTGACGCTTTGGGTGTTGCGGTAGGTGCTCTCTGGGGCGATCCCCGACATGTTGACCTCCAGCTCTCTACGTGCAAAACTTCGCAATGTGTCCTGGCCCTCCACACTTGAAACAACTCACATTGGCCATATTACGAGGGCAATCCTTCTGAAGGTGTCCCATCTGGTTGCACTTGAAACAGGTTGGCGACGGTCTCACATTTGATGTATCCCACGTCCTCTTGTGAGAGCCTGTCCCTTTTGTAGCTTTTGCTTGAGTTGCCCTTGTCTAGCTCATCTCCTTTTCCAATCCAATCTCCAAGTTTGCAGCCTTGTCCACTAACCCAATCATGCTGCGGTAATCGTACATCTCGCAATGATTCTTCAGCTCAATCCTCAGACCCCTCAAAAACCGGCGAATAAGCTCATCTTCATCCATGACTCTGCCTGCAAACCGGCTAAGTCGATCAAACTCCTCCTCGTACTCTCTCACCATCTTGTTCCCCTGACGAAGTTCAATAAACTCGTTCTCCATTCGGTCCATGGCCTCCCTGGGAAAGTACTTCCTAGTGAATTCTGTCTTAAAATCCTCCCAAGTCAATTCATACCGTCCTTGTACCTGGGCTACCACTTTTTCCCACCACACCAACGCTTCATCTTTCAAGTACTAGACCGCTAAATCCCTGCGGTACTTTTGCTGACATCTAGCATTGTCCAAATTCCTTTCCAACCATTTCTTCCAATTGTCAGCTGCAGTGGGGTCAGAGCGGCCACCAAAGGACTCCATGCCCATGTCCTTCAAATTCTGCATTGCTTTCCAGTACGACGGCCCTTGCACATGGACCTGTAACAAATTCATGGTCAACGTGTTGACTTTCTGTTCCCGCCACAACATTCTTTAATCGCAATTATGTGGATTAACATTGAAATAACTCCATCCTTAACTAACATGCACCTGAGGTTGTGGAGGTGGGGGCGGATGGTGAGGCTGGCCTGCCGGATCTGGTGCACCAAGTTGTTGTGCAATCACCTCCGGTGCTCCTCCCGCAACTGGTTCCCTCCGCATGAATTCTTGGAACCGACGGAATTCTTCAAACCTAGCCATCTCGGCTGCAAAGTCATTCACTAGTGCTGCTCCGGCCTGAGCCACATTATCTCCCGGTGCAACCTGGTGCTCAGTATGCACACTCTCATTAGAGGCCACTGGGCTCTCAGCCCTTGGCTGCGGCACAACTCTCGCTCGTCCTCCACGTGCTCTCGTTGGTGGCATCTGAACACAAGAACAAGGGAGTCAGTTCCGTCCTCAGGACTGCCTCCCGGGACAGAACCGGTTTGACATAACCTAGATCTCTGATACCAAAATTGTGACACCCGGATTCATAAAACTCAAGTAACTTATTTCTTAACCAAAATTCTCCATTAACCAATAAACGTCTTCCATTAACGTAAATACGGAAACAAATAACTAAACCTATAGAACCATTAAAGAAGAAATAAAATAAGCAGCTCGATCTCCTAAACTGGAACCAACTTCGACTCTCCGGAACTACTCATCATGATTACCTGCAAGAGAAAGAGAAGGGTGAGTAATCGAGGATTACTCAGCGAAGATGAGCCTTAGGGCTCACGAAATCTCCATACACAAACACATCTAGACATCACAAAGTCTAAACCTAAGACAAGCAAACAACCATGTGTCCACGACACCCACATAACAAACAATTCCATGAGAACACGGCTCAGTTCCCACGTGTCACACACGTCATCTTGTGCATACCGGATCCCTAGTGCCGAGGCACGTCTTCCTTGCACATCACTCTTTCGTGCATACCGGATCCCTAGTGCTTACACACGTCTTCCTGCACCTTTTCTCATCTGGCTCGTCAGCCACTCCTGGCTTACCCGCAATCCAGCGTCCATAAACCAACACAGAACTACAAGGATCTCTCCTCGCATATAACTTCGTGGTTCACCCGCATTTCCATTTCACAAGCAATTATTTTACCAAGAAAACATGCCATTCACAAAATCACGCAACACACATTAAAATTCCCGTATTAATTTCCAACCCTAAAATACTAGTTCTTTTCTTTATAAAAAAAAATATTTATAATTAATGTAAATAATAATACACTCATCAATCAAATACGGTTACTTATACTGTAACTCGCAGGTATACTCGGCTTAACCTTAAACTAAGTAATTATCTAAATATATTTATAGATAAAGAAGACACGAACTCGTCCTCACTTAGCAATTCGGTTGACTGTTCTGATTAGAGCCAACGAAAATGGAAGTTCAGCTCAGCGACAATCTCAATCTGTAACGGTTTAGGAAAAACCGATCAAAGACTAAATTCCATTAATAATCCTTGATTTAATCCGTTTATCCTACTATAACTCCAAGGCTCGATTTAAGGGGTTCACGTTGAGTCTGTTTCTCTAATTAAATTAATTAGCTCTGGATCAATAGTGAAATTAACCAAGCTAATAATTTAATTATCAATCTGTTCAAAAATACTTCACAAACCATGTCACGTACAGGTAATTGACTTTGGTTCCTGGTTTACTAAACCAAACGATTCAACTCACGTAATGAATTAATCCAATTCTATATACCAACTCCATCTAATAATTATATATCCCACGTCTAAGTCGTGACTTCCACGCCACTAACACAACATTTGTTCTTGGTTTAATCATAATGATTTACACGTGGATTTTTGGTTAAGCTGGTTTAGTTCGGTTCAATAATAAAACATCACAACTTTCAGCACACAACGAAAAAGGAAGATTCGCCGATTACCTTTCTCAGCGGCTCCTCCCGGCTGCGTTTCTCGACGATTCCAACATTGGAGGTGATGGCTCGGTGGAACAGTTCTGCATGTCATAAAGTGATCACGTCGATCAAATCTCAAACTCATCACCCATCGGAGCATCACCTCGGCCAAAAGGGTTATAAGGTTTGTGGCTTACCTCTCCGACACAGTCGTTGCACGTGGTGACTTTAGTTTCGCTTTATAATCTCCGGTAACTTGCAGGGTGCTGCGGTGGCTCACATAAGCAAGTTCCAAGTTAGGGTGAGCCAAACACAAAACGTACGAATCAAGTTAAAGAGGTGGTGTGACTCACCGTACGGAACCGACGGTGTTGATGGCTGCACTAATGCCTTGGCGGCTGGAGCACTCTAGGTCACGTCTCAAAGTCTGTGACTTCCTTTTATACACGCGAGGAAAAAAATAGGGTTTTGATCGGTTTGATTCGGTATCGGGCTCAGTTTGGGCCTCAAGTCTTGGTCCAAAAACCGGTCTGTTACAGTAATGTAGGAGAGGAGTTGAAGATGCAGGTCTGAACGAGCCGGTGGGAGGTACCAACCTGCAGAAGATAATCTGTCCTTAACAAGAGAAAACAGAGGAATACCGAGATTCGCGGGACCAGATGGTCCCAAGTAGTGAATAAGAGATCCAAATGGGGTCCAAGGATCCCACCAGAAGAAAGTATCCTCCCCATTATTACTAGTGATACGGAGGAAAGACAATGCTTTTGGGTGGAGCTTGAGAAGGCAGCGAAAAGACCAAGATAGAGTGGCGCTGTCTTTACTCAAGGACCAGAAGCAATAGCCGCTGAGGATTTGGGATTTGCTATTTTTGTAGCGAAGAAAGTATCGTTCATAGTGATGGCAGGATTTGGGATTTTTGTAGATACATTAGATTGTCGCCTAGTCCACTTAGCAATTAGCATTGAGCTTAGAGGTATTTTTCATATTTATATTGAGCTTAGAGGTAGGCGTTGAAACCAAATACTATGGGAGAGTTTCGGTCAGACTCAACATAGGTTTCGTTGGTTGTCTAGAAGAAGAGAGAAGAGAAGTCTTGAAAAGAGTAATGTGTTATCGACCTATCATTTTCAGATAGTACATGTTTTTTTTTTTAATATATGAAATAACTCTAATATATGTTTCTTTTAATGAAAGAACGATAATATATATATATATATATATATATGCAAATAATATGTATAGAAAGTTTATCATATGTTGGTTTTAAAACTAGACATAAAATTATAAAGTAAAAATGCTACAAATTTCATAATTTTACTTTAGTTACAAGTTATGAAGAAAACACAGCTAGAAATATGCAAAAGCTATTACTTCAGTTATAAAATGACAGCGTTCAAATAAAACAAAAACTAAAAAAGACACGATGAGAAGGCAACAGAACATAACAGAAAAAGACAGCCAAAAACTTTTCGACGATGTCTTTTGCCTATTTTCTAATATTAGCATATATTACAACGCTTTTGAAACTCAATATCTTGCATTTATAAACAAATTGTGAAAATTTTGTTTTTTAGGCAAAAATGGTGAAGAAGGTAGAGGGCGAGAGAAGAGATGAAAGCGTCGTAGTTGCGATTGATCGAGACAAAGGAAGTCAGGCTGCATTGAAATGGGCAGTTGAAAATCTTCTGACTCCAGGAGAGACTCTTACTCTTGTTCATGTTAGAGTCAAGCAAACCTTGCCAAATGGTATAACCCAAAATGTTCATTATATCTTTTCAATTAATATATTTGTCTATCATTTATGTTGATTCAATGTTGTTGATGTAGGAACAAACCCTAATAAGTCTGGAGATGATGTCAAGGAATTTTTACTTCCGTTCCGCTGCTTCTGCTCTAGAAAAGACGTGAGTTTTACGCCTCCTCGCTCTATCGCGATTTTGACATGAAAACAATATATACATCAAAACTAGCATGGTTTAAGTAATTATAAGAGGGAAATGTTAAAAATTGATAGTATTATTGACAGATAAAATGTGAAGATGTGGTCTTAGAGGATGTTGATGCAGCTACAGGAATCATAGACTATGTACAAGAGAATGCGATCGATATTCTAGTACTCGGCGCATCCAAAATGACTCTTTTAAAGTAAGGAAAACAAGTTTCTTCTTGCTACTCTTCTTATCAACACACAAAAAAAGTGTCTTCTAGTAAGTATGTTTTTGTGTTTAAATAGAAGGTTCAAATCGGTAGATGTTACGAGCACGGTGATGAAAGGAGCACCAAGTTTCTGTACAGTCTATGCAATCTCTAGAGGTAAAATCTCGTCTGTTAAATCAGCTACCTCTTCACCTCCTCCACTCTCCACAATACGTTCACCGTTACCAGATCGGCCGAGCAATGCTAGTACCGCTAGTACCAGCAACTCCATTCCTAGAGCTGAGAGAAGGCATCAACCAACGCAAAGAATACAGGATGAGATCGATATCAAGTATGTTCCCTTATTTATAACCATGATTCTTATGATATTCGTTATCTTTTGCAACCAACTAATAAGTGATAATAAAATGAAATAGGTACCCATATTTGAGAGGAGGAACATACCCAGCATCAGTGACAGACTCAGACTTATCGTTTGTTAGTAGTGATAGGCCAAGTGTGGATTGGATGTTCCCAACGCCTCGTCTCTCGGTTAGTTCTGAGTTTGAAGACAACCGATGCAGCTTTGCTACAACCTCAACCTCAACCTCATCTGAAAAACAGTCCATAGACTTGTGTTCTTCTTATTCTGCATTCTCTTCAAGTTCACAAGAAAGTGGAAGACTCTCATCAGCATGGTCAATCCATAGCCAGGTAAAATAAACTAAAAAAGAATTTATTGACTAATCATATTCAAATCTTAATTAGTATTATCAATTACTCTTAGGATGAGGTTGAAGCTGAGATGAGAAGATTGAAAATGGAGCTCAAGTATACAATGGACATGTATAGCACTGCATGTAAAGAAGCAATCGCAGCCAAGAAAAAGGTATACACATATATGGGACAATTCTTTTTTGGAACCTTTTGAAATTTTTTGAACACTAGGGGACTATTTTTTGTAGTTTTACCTATATATAAACACTTGAAATAATCATTTGACTTTTATGAAAATGAGACCTGAATAAATATATGTCTTCTCAGACTACTGAGTTACACAAATGGAGAATAGAAAGAGACCAGAAACTAGAAGAAGCAAGACTTGCCAAAGAAGCAGCAATGGCAATAGCAGAGAACGAGAAGGAAAAAAGCAGAGCAGCCATGGAAGCATTAGCGACCGCTAATAGAATGGCAGAAATCGAAGCTCAAAAGAGAAAGCAAATCGAAATGGCAGCTCTAAGAGAATCAGAGGATAACAATAGATCAATGCAATCATTTACTCAAAGTGATAGAAGATATAGGAAATACACAATTGAAGAGATTGAAGAAGCAACAGAAAATTTCTCGAAAACTTGCAAGATTGGAGAAGGCGGTTATGGACCTGTTTACAAAGGTACTTTAGATTACACACCGGTAGCGATAAAAGTCGTGAGACCAGACGCAGTACAAGGAAGATCACAGTTTCAAAAAGAAGTTGAAGTCCTGACCTCCATAAGACATCCAAACATGGTTCTACTTCTTGGAGCCTGCACAGAATACGGGTGTTTAGTATATGAATACATGGCTAATGGTAGCTTAGAAGACCGTCTCCTCAGACGAGGAAACTCTCACGTGCTTTCATGGCAACTAAGATTCCGCATTGCAGCTGAAATAGCTACTAGTCTTAACTTCCTTCACCAGTTGAAACCAGAGCCATTGGTGCACCGTGACATGAAACCAGCAAACATATTACTTGACAAGCACATGGTCAGTAAAATCGCTGATGTCGGATTAGCTAGGCTTTTACCTCCCTCGGTTTCTGACGCAGCAACACAGTATAAAATGACATCAGCTGCTGGAACTTTGAGTTACATTGATCCAGAGTACCAGCAGACTGGTATGCTTGGAACCACATCAGACATGTACTCGTTCGGGATCACGCTCTTGCAAATACTTACAGCCAAGCCACCAATGGGATTGACTCGTCAGGTTGAGAAAGCAATTGAGGAAGGAACTTTTGCTGAGATTCTAGACCCTACTGTTCTTGACTGGCCAATTGAAGAAGCCTTAGTGTTAGCAAAAATCGGTTTACAGTGCGCAGCGTTAAGGCGGAAAGACAGACCTAATCTTGAAAATGATGTGTTGCCTGAGCTTAAAAGGCTAATGGAATTAGCAGAAGAAAACATGCCAATCATGCGTCCTTCGTCAAACAGCAGCCGAAATAACAGCCAGCCCGACAGTTTAGTAGCATCCACGACTTCAATCCAAGTACGTAAATGCGTCAAAGAACGCTTCTATTCACTTAAGATTGTTAGATATGAAACATATCTTGATTACTAAACCGTATCCTTATTCTTCTTTTGATTCGATTTTTAGGAGATAATAAGCAATCCATCTCTCAATAAATATGGATATGATGAGAGTTGTAATAACAGCACAACATCTTGAGGAGGAAAAGAAAATGAAGTAGAGAGAATAAGTCAAGAGGAAGAAGGAAAAAAAATAAGAAAGATGAAGAATCCAAGCCAAGAGGAAGATTGTGTCAGGTTCATGACATTGCAGCATCTCTTCATTTTCTGACTCCTTTTACAACATATGCAATTGAATCTGCCAACTGCTCTTTCTTACATTTGTCCCATGTTGCCTGAAGCCATACTTTTTGAGTTTTGAGTTTTACAATACATCCTCTATAATTTCCCTTTTTTTTTCTGAATGAAGCTTAATAAAGATTCATGTCAAGGGCTAATAATTCATACTATTTCTAAATTTTCTACTATTTTTAACCTTTGCGGAACTTATGGTAGGGATATTATGAACCTGAGTAATCCAGTAAAAGTTAGACTCACCTGTCTTTTATCAGCACAAATCTCCATGTCACTACAATTGCTCATATGAGTCTGTGTTCTGCATAGCTTTGACATAATTCTTCACAGTGATTTTCCTTTAAGGACTCCATGAAAGACCTAAACATTCTTAGAAAGAATAGAAAATCAAGAAGAGAGATATAGGCATAAATGGACAGCATACTGATCAAGTCTCAAGTTTAAAGCCTACAGGAATATTTCACCATCCTAACATTCCATCTAGAAAATTACAATACTTAAAATGGTCTCGTAGGTCTGAAATGCAATGTAGAGAGTTCTGTGCTCGAACTAAATCGACAAACTCACGCAAAGTCGCTTAGAACGGATTATAAATACCAGACTACAAAAAAAAAACACAAATATTGCTGAACTCGTGCGAAGTGCTGTTGAATGACATCGGAAGAAGACGAAGACATCAAGAGAACTTTGCAGGCATAACTGATTCCCCTTGTGTTCTGAAAATCACTGTTTCATCGAAGAGTTGATAGATTCTAAGCAGCTACATTGGTCAAATCTTTCACTGGGACGATTTCATGAGGCTGCACATATAGCATTTACCACAAGTTAGAGAACCCACAACTTAGAGTAGCTACATATCTGAAAAAACAAAGGGATTACAACTCATGGCAATCTCAATCAGCTCTTGTCCTCTTTCAGGAGAGTGGAAAATTCTATACTTTTCATCAATTGTATGTAATAATTACCAATACTTACATGTTCAGTTACCAGATTTCACATTACCAAGCTTTAAAAAAAGCCAGGACTAATTGTATCTTTTTTTATGCCACTTTTCGAATTCACACAATGACTTGAAGATTGTTTAATCAAACTTAAACATTCAGAAATGCATAAAATGAAAGCAGTATGACAAAGACAGAGACAAAGGATGAGTTGACGACTAAATAGTTCATATTTTTTTACCAGGCACATGGATAATTGTGTTTACCTCTGCTAATTCCTCTTCATGCTTCACAATGAAAGCTGTATCAACCTTTCCGTTCTTGAAATCCTGTTGTTACCAACGTGTAAATTACATAAATCCAATAATATCACGATGAAAAGTTCTGGAAGAGTACAGCTAGCTAGTTCTTTCACACACCTCAACATCAAGGATAAGTTTGTGGTATTCAATGGTGGTGGGAACCCCTGATGTAAGAAGAACAAGAACAAAAATTCATACATTTCACCAGAAGTGCGATGAAAGAAAAAGTCGCATTGTAAGGGAATCAAAAAAATAATAATGGCAAAACATAAACAAAGCTACAACAGCAGAAAGTTATCCACGTCATACCTGTAATGATAGTGTCATTAAGTGCACGTTTCATCCGTTCAATTGCCTTCTCCCTCGTTGGAGCCCATACAATAAGCTAAAATAAACATAGCATACATGATGACTGTCAAAGAAACCAATATATAAAGGCCTAATAGCTGCACGTAAGAACATCAAATATAAGTTCTGGAACACAAACACAAAACAGTTTAATGTATTTCATAAAACCCTGGAGAAATAAATGAGTATGCATATTCCAGCGTCGAAAATTGCAATTCGTTAAAGTGATTTATGATGTTTTACTACCGTGATGTCACAATTTGTTCTTACAAAATTAACTAACCAGATACAATCCATAAAAAAACAGTGTAGCTACCTTTCCAAGAAGAGAATCATAGCTTGGAGGAACAACATAGTCGGGATATACATGGCTATCCATTCTAACAAAAGGACCTCCAGATGGCAGGTATGATGTTATTCTTCCTGTTGTTGTGACAGTAATAGTTTTGAAATCAAAGGTCATTTGCTAAACGTTGGTAAAATGTAACATATAAACTATGGACCATACCAGGGCCAGGTCTAAACCCTTTAAATGGATCTTCAGCATTGATACGACATTCAATCGAGTGTCCTCTAAGAACAATTTCCTCCTGTAAAGAAAGTTATTTCAGATTGACAAACTTATTCTAGCACCCCCTTCCATCTATTTTGGAAATCACAAAGAATACCAGTCATACCTGTGTATAACGCAGTTTCTCTCCCATTGCAACACGAATCTGTTCTTCAATCAAATCAACGGAATAAATCATCTCCGTCACAGGATGCTCCACCTATGTTAATTCCCAAAAAAAGGTAGCCATTCAATATGCTTCCAGTATTTTTAGAATAAAAGAGATTATATAGTCAAATTATAAATATATTATGCAGTCATGACAGTTCAACCAACCTGGATTCTAGTATTCATTTCCATGAAATAGAACTCCCCTCTCTCGTCCAAAAGAAATTCGACAGTACCGACACCAATGTAACCAATCGACGCAGCAGCTGCAACTGCTGCATCACCCATGGCTTTACGCAACTCAGGGGTTAGTGCAGGAGAAGGTGCTTCTTCCAGCAACTTTTGGTTACGTCTCTGTGGTCAAGAGAATACATGGTCAGACGAGCCAAAAACTTACCAATATTGTAGAGTGGAACGACTGAAAGCAGCAATCATAATTCCAAAATTATGAGAATGCCAAGTTCAGTTATTTGTATCTTAGACACTACTAAAGCGAACAATAATAGTGTAGCAGATCCAGAAGCTGGAAATGGCATTTGAGGTGTGCTATTTAGGAATATCAGTAATAAGAAACGGGCTAAATATTAAGCAGCGATTTTTCTTTTGTCCTTAGACCACCGAGCAACAAATATTAAATTGATACTGGATATGATACCTGGATGCTGCAGTCACGCTCGCCAAAGTGAACAACATTACCAAATTTATCTGCAAGAATCTAAAAATCCAATAGCTGTAGATGAGAACAGTTGATAGCACAGTAAAGATATGAGACTATTTTTTGCTTAGTCAAAGTCTATTAAAAAGAATAGGTTCATATGTTCTCTCTATCCACTCTCTTCATAGCAGGATCAACCATCTTCTGAAAAGGTATCATATTTTTCTAAACCCTCAAACAAAATTGAGACAGTTCTGCAGACAACTGTATACCTGGAACTCAATATGTCGGGGATTTTGCACATACTTCTCCAGATAAACTCCATCATTTCCAAAAGCAGCACCAGCCTCACTCTTTGCTTGCTGCAGAACAACAAACAAAGCCAAATCCAAGGTTGCTTAAATGACTTGCAGATCTTTATGGCATAGTAATCAAGGTATATGGTTATTATTATACTTATATTTAACTACAATATTTTCATACAGATAAGGTTGTTCCTAAGCAAATAAGAAACGTGACTCTAGGGTGTCTAATGGCTTAGATTCTCCGATACATTCCAATCAAATATCTGAATATGGAAGGACATGATTGAGTAGAACTGTGATCAAGAGCCATCCTTCTAAAATTCAAATGCTGACCATTTGTGGATCAGTTTGCCTTGATTTTATTTCATACCTGCAGCAGTTTTACAAACTCTGATGGTTCATTAGCAAGCCGCATTCCGCGTCCACCACCACCAGCTGTTGCCTTTAAACCAGAAAGACAGCAGTTGTAAGTTTCAACACGCAGTGAAAAATTCTAATAAGTACAGAGATCCCTTTCAAAAAAAATAAAGCTTTATGGCTATTTAAGCAAATCCTATGTGAGAATCGAGGTCAACTGTAACATGAAAAATAGTGTAAAATACCTGAATTGCTTATTTGTGGTACCATAGAAACAAAATAATTTACCTTGATCATTACAGGGAACCCAATCTCACCGGCAAGCCTGACTCCTTCTTCTGTGCTCTGTTATAAAAAAATTCAGTCCATGCAAGTTCCAAGAGACATTTCGATATAACTCAACTTTAAGAAATGCAGAACTGATAGTCCAGCGTAATACCTGCAATAGCCCATCGCTCCCTGGTACAGTCGGGACACTTGCATTTTTCATTGTCTCTCTGGCGGTTGCTTTGTCACCCATGACACGAATGCTATCAGGCTTCAGGAATTAAGGAAGAGATGCACATGATATAGTTATAGAGCATTTCCTTTTCTATTATTCTAAACCTTAGAAAACATCAGATCGATTGCTCTCCGCCTCAAAATGAATTTCCCTTATTCTGCAAATGTTTTCAAAAACTTACATTTGGTCCAATAAAATTGATCCCATGGTCTCTGCACATCTCTACGAAAAGAGCATTCTCCGCAAGGAATCCATATCCAGGATGAAGCATTGTACATCCTCGGCTAATTGCAGCTGACAGAACATTCGGTATCAACAGGTACCTGCAAAAAATTCAGAACAAAAACCTAAATTTCGTCTCCCCAATCATCAGGCATCTGGACCAAGAATCTAATACAAATGTTTAATCGAATGTCATCACATGATCAAGCAACTTGTTCTCGCTAGCAGATTGCTCATCTGATACTAACAACGGAAAACATTACTCATAGAACAATAACGAAATGTATCAGGAAATACAAGATGACTAAAGAAAACTATAGTAGTTTGGTATCAAAGATCTAAGTTAAAGAACCATAAATGTGGAAAACAAATCCCATCCACGGCAACATAATAAGAGAAACTTACGACTGGTTGCTAGGAGCTTCACCAATACAAACTGCTTCATCAGCCAATTTAACATGAAGTGCATCCTTATCTATAGTTGAGTAAACAGCAACACAAGGAATCCCCATTTCATGTGCAGTTCGGATAACACGAACAGCGATTTCACCTCTATTAGCCACAAGAATCTTATCTCCACTACAAGTAGCAGCAAGCGCACCACCACCACCACCAGTCCTCTTCGTCTTCCGGCTAACTTTCAAAGTCTGAGTTCTTTGCTTAGGGAAGCTAACCATTCCTTTTCCCATCATGACTTTACACAGTGAACTTGTAATACCTCCCGACCTCCCCAGGAACAAAGACTAACATATAAATGATATAAAAATAATCAGAGAACACAACAAAACTCTACATTACAATTGCATGAATACATTGTTGCAGGCACCAATAGATTTTCAAAAGGAATCAATCAGCTCAAGCTAAATCTAAGCAAATGTTATCAGAATATAGTCAAATCGGGACGAATTCATGAATTTGAAAAATCTCGAGTTCGAAGTAACGAACTAGCGCGAGGCTAGGAAATGAGTTAACGTAATTGACAAATTCAATATCATTCAATGCATCAGAGAAGACTCGAAACATGAAGAGAGATTAATCCGAGTGAAGATGAATTTCGCTTACGGGAGGAGAGGTGAAGGATTTGCAATTGGTAATCATATAAGCGTCCATTGATAAACAAGAGAAGTAGATCCTGTGAAACAAAGAAGAGACAAAGTCGAATCGAAATCGAATCAACAAAGTAGAAGCAGGAAGAAGAAGATGGAGATGATGAAGAAGCTTCATACCTTTGGTTTCGATGTAAACGAGGGAAATAGAGAGTGAGTGATGAATCGATTCGTTTGGTAATGTAGGCTGTGACTAAATTGGTTTGAGAACTGGGACCCACACACCCACCAAACGTTCACCCAAATTACTATATTGTGTTTATGTTTATTATTAGCTGCTACGATTGTTAGCCCTGAGACGGATGTGGATATCTGGCAAATTTAAGGATATTTGGATCCGCATTTTTTCACTATCCGGATTCGCATCCGAAAAGTTTGGATATTCGGAATTCGGATATCCGCAAGAAAAACTAAATATCCGGCCGGATATCCGGATTCGATTCTTAGAAGATTAAAACATGATTATCACGAAAATTATTACATATTTTACAAAACCATATGGTACCATTTAGATCAAAGTATCATGAGTTTAATCAATTAGCAAAAAGTTTAAAAGTCTAAAAGATTCAAGCGATGATCTTGATGTCCATGTACCCATTTATCTTCATATTCTTCTTCCTTTATAATCTAAAAAGAAAAATATTACGTATTATGAGCTAGTGTATACTTTGTAAGGTTTAATATTCATGAGAAAATCTATTTTATGTTGGCATAATTTGAGAAAGACACTAAACAACAAATGTAACATAAAAAACAGGGAACACGATAACAAACATTGTCTTTTATCTTACTTTTACCCAAATTACAGCCATCCATACTCCATATAATCAAATAATATCATGGCTGTAAATTCAAAGGCATTACTTCTATAAAAGATAATAATCATTAGTACTTAAGAAACAATTAAAATTCATAAAACTAGAAACTATGTAACAAAAATATAAAACATACATACCAGATTCAGTGTTCTCAAGCTCAGCGACTACCTCTTCAATGTTCAAATCCTCATCATTGTAACGATACCAATCTTGAGTGCAAATAAGATCTTCCACAGTTATTGGTGTCAGCGAACTACGAAAACGATCAAAGACTCGACTACCTGTACTAAAGGCAGATTCTGATGCGATAGTTGAAACCGGTATAACAAGCATATCTCTTGCCATCAATGACAAAACCTTATATTTAGAGCATGTTGTCCTCCACCAATCTAATATGTTAAAATCTGGATTCTTTTGATCCTCTCTAATCTCTTCCAAATAAAACTCTAGCTCTGATTTTACAACATCAGCCTCTTCACTTTCCTTAACATCATCAAACATCGCATCCATCAGTGAATGTCTCTTCTCTTTGTTCTTAGAATCTGACCCTAAATTTCCCGCAGAAGATATCACTGAATCTTGTGCTTGTAAAGATAAATAATGTGCAAAAAATCTGTCCAAAGTGTTTGTGATCTTGCTAATCAAACAACTAGCATCAAAGTTGGGATAAATTCCATGAATTATCCACTTGATCCATCTCATTTTGTATCGTGGATCAAGAACTGCAGCAACATAGATCAGCATGTTTGTATTATCAAAGTTGCCCCAATACTTGTAAAACTTGAGCTTCATTTTCTCAGCCATTGCTTTCTTGCATTCATCCCCCATTGTGTCCATCTTCATAATCATACCACCCACTCCAAATATCTATTTCATATATGTATTTACAGTTACATATTTCGAACCAGAAATATTCACAGTTGCATCATAAAAATACTGCAAGATAGGAGATAAAGCAGCAGCATACGCCCAATCACTTTCACTTGGTACATCTTCACAGATTCTAGTAAGCTCTACAACATATTGTTCATCTTCTAGCTCAAGCATATCAAATCCTTTCTTGAGAGCTACAACAGATTTTAGTATCAAAAATGTTGAATTCCACCTTGTTTCAACATCTAATGAAAGACCAGCCTTTGTTTCAACCTTTTGATGTTCTAAACATTCCTTAAACCTTTTCAGCCTACTAGGTGAAGATCTAACGTACCTAACAGCTGATCGAATCCTTAAGACTGTACCATATACCTCCTTAAGACCATCTCTCACAATTAAACCTAAAACATGAGCACCATATCTCGTGTGAAGAAACTCTCCCTCCAAGATAGTTGTTCCCCATGAAGTCAACTTTCTTTTCAAGTATTTTAATGCAAGATCATTAGAGCTTGCATTTTCTACTGTAATGGTGAATACTTTAGTAATTCCCCAAAAAACCAAGCATTTTTCAACTATTTTACCAATGGCTTCACCAACATCATTATCAACTATGCAGAAATTGATGATCTTTTTGTGTAGCCTCCAATTCTCATCTACATAGTCAGCAGTTAGACACATGGACCTCATATTTTTATGAATGTCCAGCAATCCATAGGCAAAGAGATACTACCTTTATAGTTTCTAAAAAATCTTCTAAGTTTGCTCCTCTTAGCCTCAAAAATCTCTAATGCATCTTTGGTCACAGTTTTACGACAAGGGATTACAAACATAGGTAGAGCAACACTCATGAAACGTCTAAATCTATTATGTTCAACAAATTGGAAAGGCAGCTCATCCATAATAATCATTTTCACTAATGCTTTACGAGTTGCAGGTTGACTAAAAGCTAAGAAGGACGATATTTTACTCCCAGCTCTAACATCTACTTGATTATGATGAAATAAAGTTGATTGTTTTATCTTTTTTCCATCATGTTCACTGTCATCAATTTTCCTAGGCATCATTTGACATACCTTAATGTGAGCTAACATTGAACTAGTTGTGACACCATCCTTAGTTCTACAATTAATCAATTTAGAACAATGTGTACATCTAGTCTTATTAGAAACTTCAGACTCCACAAAATGCAACTAGACATCAGATTTTTTCTTTGTTACCTCAGATCCAGAAGCTGTTGGAAAATCTGTCTCTTGAGTTTGTTCAGGCAATCCAAATTTGCGACTCTCATCCGCAGTACCACAATTGGCTGTGGATTTTGTTGTTTCATCTGTACTTTCCATCTACGCAGAAGAAGAAAAAACCAACCAGATCAAATTTCAACCAAAAATTATCTTCAAATTAGCTCAACACCACACTGAAATATTGAAATTACGAAATTGATTTAAGAAATTTCAAGGGACTAAACAGCTTAGTCTACGCAGGTTGCAACACGACGTAATTGATTTACTCCTCTTCGAGACATGAAGAAAACGAAAAAGATTAAAGAAAATGAATTATATCTAAAACTGCTTGAATCGAAAGGAAGAACAAACAACAATCTCTACCTGGAACTGGAAGGCTGGAACACGGTGCAAAGTAAGGGAGTTTGAGAGAGACGATAGAGTTTGAGTGTTGTGGCAATGTGCCCTAATTATTTAGGCTTGTCATTTGAAACATATAAATGAGCTAAAGTCCAAGAAAAAATTTATAACGCGTATGGCTAAACCCCAATAAAAATTCTGTAACATATGGCTAAAGCCCAATATAAATTATGTAACATATGAGTACAACTATACAAGCGGATCTCGGATATCCGGTCACACTATTTTTAACTATCTTGATCCGGATCAGGCCGGATCTGTAAATTTATTATCCGGATCCGGATCCAGCCCATCTGAATATCCTATTTTTTGGAGCGGATCCCAGATCAGATCCTGGATCCCGGATAATAGGTCTCAGAGCTAACGATTGATGATAATCATATTTAGAGGCATCACCAGAGAACTTTGAGATCTTGTGTGAAATGCCATATTTAACTTGGCATAAAATAAATTTTGAAATTGGACCCTTGTCACAACTCGTTTGACCTTTACGAAACATCGGTCTTGTCAATGGAGCTTTGCATCAAAATGCACCATTTGATGGTGTTCGATTGGCACAGAAAGAGAACATCGCCTTTTTTTGGAGCAAGGAATTTACGAAGATGAATTTCACCTCTATATGTGGAGTTATAAACTCTCATATGGGCTATAAAGAGTCTTATCCCCTTTTCCATACACCAAGCTTTCGAGACTGACTGCAAAAACGTCATTACAAATTTACAATGATCAAGAAATCAGAAGAATCATGGTCAGACTTCTCAAAGGAGCTCCAAGAGAGCCAACTTCTGAAAACCCCACTTCTTCAACCCACTAATCTCCTATATCCCTCACTAATCTCAAAATTCCATTCGTCTTTAGTGAAACATGTGAAGACAAAACTACCCTCTCATTTTCAATAAACAAAATAATTCAATAATTGAAAAAAAACAAAATAAAAGAGAAAAAAAAAACAGGAAACAAAATCGAGCCTCAATGTCGAGCTCCACCGTTGCCAAGTTCGCTGAGAAATCTCCGATGCCCGCCACCACCACCGCCATCGAGTCATTATCGTTAGAGCTCTGCCTCGCCATCAAGCTCTGCTGCTTCAAAATCCAGGTAATTTGGCTCGAAATTTAGTTTTAGATTTGCATATTGGAGATATGATTATACACATTAATTTGCTATGCACATTGGGTGTTTTGCCATAGTTTCTGAGTCGATTAGGACTTTAAATTGGTAAGAAATAGATTTCAGTGGTTCAATCGTACTGTATTGTAGTGTAGAACCCAAAACGATCTCAATTTGAGTTTTTGCGAGAGATGACCTGGGTAAAACTAGTATAACTAATAAATATAGTAAAACTAGTAATACCAGAATTGAGGATTTTTTGTATTGTTTTCGCAGGATACAATGAGCAACAACATCAATATACATTTTAAATGCGAAGGTCGCATGTATAGTTTAATGTTGAAGACATCAGTGGAGGTGATAACTTTATAGATGATAGAAGCTAGGATATACAAAAAGCTTGCGTTAGATGAAAGTAAGGTTAAATTGCAATTGAGTTACTATCCACTGCTAGTAGGATGTGAGGAACATTTAATTATTTCTGATGATGAGGATGTGTTTGTTTATCTAACGTCCATTGATAAAAAGAACCGTACGCGTATTTTGTTTGTGGAAGTCATCACTATATCGAAACTGCCCGAACAACTGTCGAGAGCGGTCAAAAGTTCTTTGGGTAAGAACTATGAAGAGTTGCATTCAAATGATTGTAAAATCAGAGATAATGCCATTACTATGTACGTAGAAAAAGAACAAGCAAAAGAACAAGATAAGGTGATAGTGGATGATGATGATAGTACTAAAGAGGATGAAAATGTATCATGTGATGAAAGTGTAGATTTAGGTATGGATAGATGGGATAAGGGTGATGATTATGTTGAGCTTCCACCTTTTCTAGAAAGTAGTAAGTTTATAGGCGGTTTGGGTGTGAGTCTACTTCAAGAATTTCCAAATAGGAAGGCATTGCGAAATATGGTGGATAGAGCCTCATTTGTACCTATTCATAGCTTTGGGAGCTAGCATTGAAGGGTTTCAAGTCATGAGAAAAGTGATAATTGTGGATGCAACATTTTTCAAGAACGGATTTGATGGTGTACTAATTTTTGCCAATGCTCAAAATCCTAATCGTCACCATTATCCCATAGCTTTTGATGTACTCGATGGTGAGAATGAGGCAAGTTGGACGTGGTTTATGGAGATGCTGAAAACCGTTATAATGTTTTTACCTATTTTTACTATTGTTTTCATATAGTTTTATGAAGAGTATGGTGTGATTTCAAGGCTAAATAGGCTATTATCGAATATTTCTAGTGTCAAAGAGGTTTTGTAGGTTTTAAGGGAAAATGAACCAAAAATGAGCAATACCCGTTTTACGACAGGTATTTAGTAGCCGATTGTGACTATGGCCATCCTTTAAGCTGTCCATGTGGTGATCATATCATCTACGAGAACTTAACGGTAGTGCCGCCCATAGGAAAGAGATACTTAAAATGCAATAAGTTTAAGGTGAGAAGGTGGACATCGAGTTTAGATTAATGGCATTCATGTTGAATATATGATGATATATATATATCTCTCTTTATGTGCAGAATGATGGTTTACACATTCGGAAATCTTGGGGACACGCTATCGAAGAAGAGGTGACTATGTTAAGGAAGGAGTTTGATGAGAAGTCAAAGGAGGGAAGCTTTGGACTCCATGAATCATATTTAAAGCAATTGCGTATGGAGGTGGAAAACAATGCCGAAGAGATTGCAAACCTGAAGGAGTTGGTGGCTAGGCTTGTGGGTCTAATCGAAAAGCTTTTTGGTCCTATGCCTTGATATAAAAAGCTTTTTGGTCCTTGGCTATGTTTGTTTCTATTTTGATTTGAAATACTTATGTTTTCTAAGATTAATTTCTGTTTTGCAAGATGCTTGTTCTTGAAATACAAAAGAAAATAGTGTAGTTTTACCAAGTAGTACCAATACTACGAATTCAAGTTTAAAAAACAAAAATAGTTCTACTAATTCAAACATAAACATCCACAATAAAACATAACAAAAAGATAGTCAGATAGTCTTCACTCAGCATTTTTTTCATTTTTACATGACCTTGTAATTCTCTTACACTCAGCATCGCCCACTCCATGTCGTTTAACACCCTTTTTCTCTTGCTCCTCTGCTGCTTCTGGGGGGTTGGTTGAACCAGCCATATCCTCGTGTGGAACCTCTGGTGTGTTGGTTGAACCAGTTGTACCCTCGTGTGGAACTTCCGGTGGGTTGGTGGAACCACCACTATGTGCCTGCAATCGAAACAGTTATACTCTAGTATTACTAAGTATTACCAACAGTTAAACTATAGTACTACCAAGTATTACGAATGCTTACTTTTAACTTTTCTAATAACTCCTTCTGTGAAGCTTCCAACAATTCGAGACTTTTGTCTAACCCATCATACTTGTCCTCAATTCTCTTCAACTGTAATCCCATCTCTTCCTTCATGTTTTTACAATATCCACCAATTTAGCGAATTCCTCAAATGTCGGGTTTCCCGGTGTTTCATTGGTGGTTATCTCCTCGTTCACCGCATCTCGAGGTGCCTCCTCTTCTACTCGGGTTACCACATCATCGTTGTACATCTTATCTAACGAAATGGTTAATCCTTTACCATGATACTGTATCCAACTATTAACAACGACATCATGTTTATCATTGTCGTCTTCTTTTTCTATGATTGTAGCCAAAAGAGATTTTTCATCATCTCTAACTACTAGGATACTATCAATGTCATGTGAACATAAACAATGAATAAAGATTAAAAACATAACACCCCAAAATCATTCATATGCTAAAGATAACTAGGAAAACTCACAACTGTTATACCAAGTGCTTTATATATTTATGAAAGAGGAATCCCTTTACATTCACCTTTCTTGAACCTTTTCCTGCACATCCTAGAACAATTTTCGTCTACCTCTGGATACTCTTCTAAGAATTGTTCCTCTAATTCGGGAATTGCCTCAAATGCTAAAAGCTACATAACACACATATAGTTAGAGTTATCCTCAATTATAAGAACTAGTAACAATGACCAATACCTCAACTAATTTTTACTAACTTCCATAGAAATACAGAAACCTGGAATCGGCCATATTGAACCCTTTTTTACGGTCCCTTTAAAATGAGTCATTGTGTGCTCAATCTCTTTTAGCATGTGATCAAATAACAATCTTCCCCAAGGAAAATCCTTGCAAAACTCAAGATCATCTACAACTCTTAGAAAGAATTACTCCACCGGAGTAGCTTTCTTTTCAGTCTTTGTCTGCGCTATAACAATGTTGCATAAGAAGTAGATGTGGATGATGGACTCCACAACCAATAATATATTGAATTTTTTAAAGAAATAAAATAGAATTTGCTTAAGATAATGATGTAAAATAGAAAATAGATTTGCTAAAGGAAGAGTGTAAATTTGTCTATATTGATTTCTAGTAGCCAAAAGATTGACCCTCATACATGACCATGTGGTTCTATATTTATACACATTAAGGATTAAATACTAAGAATAAATACTAATAAATTCTATGATTTTCCTTTAATCTGTCTATTTTGATTTGGTCTTTAATGTTGCAACATCTTGTATTTGAATGATTTCCTCCTTCAGCTCGCAGAATCGCTTCGCTTCGTGGCCACTCCTTGTTTCGCTTGTTTCTTCCTTTCATGAGCCTTCACCACTGATTGGACCCTAGTTCACTCCATCGAGCCTTTGTATGGTTCGTCCATCATTTTTTACTCTGAACTGACTCAGCCTTTACTTTGACATGCTGAAATGGTTGACACATGTCATGATTGGAGAGAATGGATATAATGACCCGTATTCAGACTAGAAACTGGTACTAGAAATTTTTTTGCGAATTTATCAAAGGATGGATAAAGGAGCTCAAGGAAAAAGGCAAAAGGACAAGCTTAGAAGACAAAGAAGAATTGGTGACCAAGTTAAAGGACAAACTTGGTGACCAAATTAAATGCATAAATCGTATGCCACAAGAGTGAAGAAGATTGTCAAGGAAGCTAAATAAGAGTTGTGTCGAAGAAGCTAAACACGTGTTCTGTCAAGAAAGCTTATCAACAAGCTAGGTTGACAAGGCGAATTGGAGGAGTATTGAAGAAGCTTGTGATGATACTTAGTAACCAAGCCATTAGTATCTTGTCAAGGAAGACAAATATTTCCATAGAAAAATGTGGAAATTCATCAAGAAAGGAAGATGGAGAAGCTAGTAAAATTACCTAAGAAATTTTAGAAAAAGGAGAAGAAGACTTTTGAAAAGTACTATTCATCGCCGGAAAGCACAATTCACCACCAGAGTTACTGTTCATCTTCGGAGCTACTGTTTATTGCCGGAGTTAGTGTTCACTAAGTACTATTCCTCGAGTATTTTAGTGGCAAAGGAGAATTGATTGAGTACTGTTCGGATACTATTTTAAAACACTATTCTGTAACACTATTTAATCCCGAGACTCGTATAGAACATGAGTAACACGGAATGGATGCATGTGCGAGATGGGGCCGTGAAACACGTATGCAAGCTAAGTGGCAAAAGAAGCTTGTCTAGCACAACAAGACTTAGGCGATCTGATGCATGAAGGAGAAGTGGCACGCCATGGGGCCAAGGAACACGCATGATCGCAAGATGGCATAGGAGACTTGCGGAACAAGTCGGATGCATGTGAGGAAGCATTGCATGGCTGAGAAGTGTTAGAGGAGATGGGACCAGAGTCTGTGCATAGTCGCCACACCATCGCGCGCAATCATAGGCGAGACGACAAACCACATGGACTCGTGGAGGAGAAGCCAAGCCACATGCACGCTAAGTGTTGGGCTGGAAGGTTGAACTGATCGCCTATATAACCGAAGCCAACCTCTATTGTTTCCAAAACATTTTCTTAACCCTTTTATCTCACTAAAAATGCCAAGAGTTCTCTCATCTCTCTCGTGATCTCCGAAGAACATGAAGAAGCCAAAGAAGATCAAGAAGAAGAAGAAGCCGAGGTGATCGATTCAAAGAAGACAATGAAGCCGTAGTGATCCCATCCAAAGCTGATCAAAGAAGAAGAAGCCGTGAAGATCAAAGCCAGAGAAAAAGAAGAAGAATCCAAACCAAAGGTGATCCAAACCAAAACCGATCTAAAGGAGAAGAAGTGAAGTCGCAATGAAGATGAATCCAAGGAGTTGAAGCCGAGGAGATTCAAACCGTGATCTTTAAAGATCAAACCTCAAAAATGAAGGTGATCCATCCAAGGCTATTTAAAGAAATTGAAGATGATTCATGAAGTGAAGAGCCGAGGTGATTCCGAGTTAAGTTCATGAAGTTTGAAGATCATTACCAAGATCTTTTCAAACCGAGTCTATCAAAGAAGATCCAAGTCCTAAGAAGATCTGTAAACCTCAAACCCCGAGTTGTTTCTACGTCAAGTTCAAAAGGAAGAAGTGCATGTTCGAGTTAGTCCTAGTCTACAAGTCGTCTCTTACCCTTAAACCAGGCCGTTAGTTCGATCTGTAGTAAGTGAGGCGTAATCATGAAAGTGGAGCAAATAGAAGCACCTGATTCTCAAAATTTTCAAACCGTGTTCGGGCATCCAGTCGACCATTCTTCACAAGTATAGTAAGTGTTGGATCATTTCTTTTATTGTGAAAGTGCTTGGGTATTATTATATTTTATTGCGTGAGTGTTTTGATATTTATTTATTTGCATGAGTTTAGTTTTTATTGCATTATTTGTGTGGGGTTCCTTAAGCGAACCTATTGATTGGTAGATTAGCTTAGTTTATTTCTTGCTTAGTTTAGGTTTAGCTGACCGGTGGATAGCCAACTTATGGAAGTTAGTTATTCATTTGGTTTTAGAGAGTCTAGGTTAGTTTAGGATTAGGTTAGTTTAGGTTTAGATTAGATTAGGATTAGGGGGCCGGGTGTGGAACCTCTTGTGATCTTCGGATTTCCTGAGAGGAAGTTGAAGCATGCCGAAGATACGGAGACATAACCATTAAGGGGTTATGACGTATAGCTGCCAGTATGCAACCTCATTAGACAGGAGTGTGCTCATGAGAAGTACATATGTCGAAGTACGGATGAGCAACCAGTGAGTTGTCATGTATTTATGCCGATACCGACTGTAGTGCCTAGGTTGGTCTGAGTATATCTGGCTGAAAGGTGGTCGAGGAGGTGGTGTTAGACGTATACCGACTTCTGTATTGGAGTGTGGAGTTTAGGTTTAGGTTAGATAGAGTCTTAGGTTTAGGTTTAGGTTAGATAGAGTCTTAGGTTTAGGATTAGGTTTAGATAGAATCTTAGGTTTAGGATTAGGTTTAGATAGAGTCTTAGGTTTAGGTTTAGGTTAGGTTGTTTGAGTGTCGAGTCTCTCGAGAATAGCTCGGGAGATTCTTGTGTGTAGATTGTTTGAATCGTGTCTTCCGAGATTTAGCTTGGGAGATTCTTGTGTGTGTTTGATTGTTGTGTCTCTCAAGAATAGCTCGGGAGATTCTTGCGTGTAGATTGTGTGTTTACTTTTAGCTTCCGCTTGTGTGCTTTGATTGTTTGATTGTTTATCCAGCCTTACGAGTTACATTAGTTTCTCATAACTGTTTGTTCGTTTTGTAGGATTAGTTAGTTAGGGGTTTGATATAAGACTCGGATGGGGAGTCTTTGGTCCGGATCTGAAGTAGAGTCGAAGTTAGCTCGAAGCTCCTCCTCCGCTACAACTCGCAAAACCGGTGTGGAAGGCTAGACAAGCAGCTCGCAGCTCCTCTTGTGAAACCTGATGAATGGGGTCGTGATGATGGATCGATAAGCACCACAGGGAGTGTGAGAGGCTCCTTGATACAGCTTAGAATCGTGGCTTTGTGAATCACGCACAAAGACAAGATCAGAGACAAAAGTTTCAGCAACTTTCAAGCTAAGAGAATTCTCGTTTATTGATGTAGGGTAAATAAAATGATACACGGCCGGGGATCTTATAGTTTGATCCTTACGGCTACAACCTCTAGGGTTGCGACTCAAATCAAAACAACAGGACTTGTACGAAAAATAAAAGAAAACAACACACACTCTCAATGGAAACAACATGATGTTTCCTTATATGGAAAGTGTAGCTACAGACACAAAATAAAAAGAAATAAAATAAAAGACTCTCTTTGGGACTCGAACTAGACTCATTGTGGGCTCACTAGACCCACGAGGCGGGGCGCCGTATCCCCTGCAGGAAGACATGCATAATCGAACACAAAACGACCCTGTGAGTTGGACTCGAGTGTGGACTCAGCATTGTTGGCGTCGTGCGGAGTGTCGAGGAGAGCTTGTATGGCTACGTTGAATTCTTCGCTTAGTTTATCCCTCCTAGCTCTTGTGATAGGTCCAGCTATCTCTGGAACATTGATGACATGCTCGTCTTCCACTTGGCGACTTGTTTCGCTACATGTTTGTCGTGGTGGTCCTACACTCAACGCCTGGGCTTTAGCTCGGGTTACTGGACCTTCTTGAGTCTTTTCCTCAGCATGTCCTTCACGTGTGTCTTCGTCTAATGGTTCAGTCGCTGGATTGATGTCCGCATCATACTCACCCTCTTGAGAAGGTTTTGTCCTCAAAACCGGTTCACCATCTTGTTCATCTGCAACATAGGGTGAAAGGTCAGCAACATTAAAGCTATGTGAAATATTGAACTCACCTGGAAGTTCCAGCTTGTAGGCGTTGTCGTTGATTCTTTCAAGCACTTTGAATGGTCCATCGCCTCGGGGTGCTAGTTTGGAGCTTCTCTTCCGAGGAAACCGCCCCGTCGCATGTGAATCCATACCCACTCTCCGGGCTCAAAGATGACTTGCTTCGTCCTTTGTCCCTTTTTGCTTTGATCTTCTCGGTTTTCTTCGAGTATTGTGTCTCGCACTTGCTCATGTAGCTGCCTTATGAATTCGCCTCGGGTCTTGCCATCGATATTGACTTGTTCGGTTTGTGGAATAGGAGTTAGATTAATCGGTGCTAAGGGCCTGAAACCATAAACAATCTCAAAGGGAGAAAGATTAGTAGTAGAGTGTCGGGCATGATTATAGGCGAACTCAACAAATGGTAGACAATGAACCCATGTTTTTAAGTTTCTACCGAGTGTGGCTCTAAGTAAAGTGGAAAGAGTACGGTTTACCACTTCCGTTTGTCCATCCGTTTGGGGATGACAAGTAGTCGAGAACAAGAGCTTTGTCCCCAGCTTTCTCCACAAGGTTCTCCAAAAGTGTCCTAAAAATTTGACATCACGGTCAGAGACAATAGTCCTAGGAATACCATGTAATTTTACCACTTCCTTGAAGAACGGATGGGCGAGTTGGGGAGGCGTCATTGGTCTTGTTGCACGGTATGAAATGGGCCATCTTCGAGAATCTATCAACCACCACGAAAATGGAATCCTTGTGTTGAACCTGCGGTAATCCTAAGACAAAATCCATAGAAACATCTTCCCAAGGGGCGTTAGGGATAGGTAAAGGTAAGTATAAACCGTGAGGATGGGACCTGGATTTGGCTTTGTGGCACGTTACGCATTTGGCACAAGTCTGCTCGACATCCTTCTTGAGATGGGGCCAATAGAAATGTTCCGTCACTACAGCTAATGTTTTGTCAAGCCGAAATGTCCCATAAGGCCGCCTCCGTGAGCTTCCTTGAGTAACAAGTTTGCATGGATCCTCTTGGTATGCATAGTCTTTTATCCCCCGAAAAAGAAATCCATCATGCAAATAATAGGAATGGTATTCACCCTTACCACAAGCTTCATAAGCCTCGGAAAAATCAGGATCCGTGGCATATTGATCCTTGAGATGCTCAAATCCTAAGATCTTGGCTTCTAGTGTGGTGATTAGTATGTATCGTCGGGATAAGGCGTCGGCCACCACATTTTCCGTGCCCTTCTTGTACTTAATGATGTAAGGAAACGTTTCTATGAACTCCAGCCATCTTGCATGTCGCCTCTTGAGTGTTGTTTGACCTCGAAGATGCTTAAGAGTCTCATGATCGGTGTGGATGATGAACTCCTTGGACAGTAGGTAGTGCTGCCAGGTTTGTAAGGCTCGGACTAGGGCGTACAACTCTTTGTCATATGTCGGGTAGTTGAGTGCAGCTCCGTTGAGCTTCTCACTGAAGAATGCCACGGGCTTCTTGTTCTGGTGTAGCACGGCTCCAATTCCTATACCTGAAGCATCACATTCAATCTCGAAAATAATATCAAAGTTAGGTAAAGAAAGAACCGGTGCTTGTGTTAGCTTCTCCTTCAAAGTATTGAAGGCTTGTTCTTGAGCAACTCCCCACTTAAATGGCTGATTCTTCTTGATCACAGCTGTGAGTGGTGCAGCTAGTGTGCTAAAATCCTTGACGAATCGTCTATAGAAGCTAGCTAGTCCGTGGAAACTCCGAACATGTCCGATGGTAGTGGGAGTGGGCCAATCTCGGATAGCTTTTATCTTCTCTTCATCCACCTGTATTCCTTGTTCACTAATAACAAAACCTAAGAACACAAGTTTGTTAGTACAAAAGACACACTTCTTTAGGTTAGCGTATAAGCTTTCCTTCGAAGTGATTCAAATACAAGTTCTAGGTGTTCTAAATGATCCTTAAGATTTTTTGCAGTAGATCAATATGTCATCTAACTAAACTACTACAAATTTTCCAATGTAGGACCGAAGAACCTGGTTCATCAAGCGCATGAAGGTGCTGGGGGGGTTGGTGAGACCAAGGGGCATGACAAGCCACTCGTATAGCCCCTGTTTTGTTTTGAAAGCAGTTTTCCATTAAATGCCAGCATCGTACTTGATGATATCCACTTTTAAGATCCACCTTTGAGAAGAGTGTGGAACCGCAGAGCTCATCTAACATGTCGATCGAGGCGTGGAATAGGGTGCCCGGTACTTGATGGTTATGTTGTTGATGGCACGACAGTCTACACACATTCTCCACGTGCCTCCTTTCTTTGGCAGCAGAACGGGCACAGCACATGGGCTAAGACTTTCTCGGATATAACCTTGGTCTAGTAAATCACTGATTTGTTTCTCCAGCTCCTTGCTTTCCTCCGGATTCATCCTATAAGCGGGTTTGTTCGGCAGAGCTGTTCCCGGAACCAAATCGATCTGATGCTCTATCCTCTAAGTGGCGGTAGTCCGGGTGGTAGTTCTTGGAAATACGTCCAAGTAATTCTGGAGTAAGGGTTGAACTTCCTCGGGAATATCTAGGTCACTTGCACCTGCACTTAGACACTCTTGGTAGAACATTAGTAGGAGGGCGCCCTTGGTACCAAGGGACTTACCAACTGATCCGTAGCTTACGTAAAGGTTCGATGTACTTACCTCTCCGTCCTTAGCCATTTTTGCGTGAAGTGCATGAACTTGGGAGGGACTGAGGGTGCAAGAGTGAACTTACGGTTTTGGTGTGTTACCGAGTATTGGTTAATACGTCCGTCATGTTGAGTTTCTCGGTCAAATTGCCAGGGTCTCCCTAAGAGGAGGTGTCCGGCTTGCATGGGCACTACATCACAAGTAACTTGATCAACATACTTACCAATGCTAAATGGAACCGTTACCTGTTCGGAGACCTTCATCTCGGCCTTGTCATTGAGCCACCGAAGCTTGTATGGGCGTGGATGCTTAGTTTTCACGAGACCTAATTTCTCAACAAGAAGCTTGCTGGCCACGTTAGTACAAGAACCACCATCTATAATTAAATTGCAAACCTTGCCATTGATGGTGCATCGTGTGTGAAAGAGATTTTCTCTTTGTGCGGTCTCCTCAGGTCCTACTTGAACATTGAGAACTCGTCGTATCATGAGTGATTCCCCGGTGTCCGGATACTCGATATCTTCCCGTGTTCTTCGGACTCGTCTACAGCCTCATCTTGTGACTCGTATTCTCCCGTGTTGGTGATGATCATTACTCTCCGGTTTGGACAATCTCTTGCCATATGTCCTCTTCCTCGACACTTAAAACAAGTAATGTCACGAGTACGATTAATTTGGTTAGAAGACTTACCTTGTTAGTCACGGAAACTCCTTTGTGGTTCGGTTGTTCTTGATTTGAATCTTGAATCTATCTCAACAGCCTTTCCCTTGTCTTGTACTTTGGACACATCATTTCTCCATGTTTGTGGTACATTCCTGGGCGAGTGTTGCTGTTGTTCTTGTGCTTAATCTGCTGCTCTATTTGGACTGATAAGTGTAGGAGTTCATGTAAACTCTTGTACTTGGCTCAACTTTTCTTTGAATCCTATCTTGTAATCCATCGATGAATTGAGCCATCATAGCCTCCTCGGATTCTTCCAACTCCAGCGAGTTCATTAACTTTTCAAACTCCTCAAAATAGTCCTCCACGCTCCTTGTTCCCTGTGTCAACTTACGGAAACGTTTTTGTAAGTCTCGATGAAAATGTTCAGGGACATACCTTAACCTCATTAGGTACTTCATGTCGGGCCAGTTGGTGACAGCTCCAAAGTGAAGTCGTCTCCGCTCAGCTACTGTTCTGTCCCACCATGCTAGGGCGTTTCCCGTGAGTTGAGCTGCAGCTACAGCCACCCTTTTGTTCTCTCGGTACCCATAACATTCAAAGATATACTCAAGTCTCCTTTCCCAATCCAAGTAAGCTTTGGGATCAGTTTTGCCTGCAAAAGATGGTGGAGTTAGTTTTATATCGTGATTAGTTTCTCTAGGTTCTACTTCTCTTTGGCGGTGTCTCCGAAGAGGATCAACTCGACGTTGTTGTCGAGCTAGGGTGTCGAGTGAGTCTCCATCGGATTCTGAAAGAACTTCCTCTTCAAGTTCAGGGCGAGGCAAGTGCTGTTGGATTCCTGGAGCTCGTAAGTTGTGTCCTTCTGGGTGTTGTTGAGGTCGTTCCAAGTTGTTGAGGCGATTGCCAAGCTCTTGGTGATTTTCAGCAATGCGTTGGTTCATAGTTCTCATGTCGGCTCTCATTGCTTGTAAAAGTTCCATCATATCTTGTTGACGTTCAAGACCTCCGTCAGCCATGCTCTACTCCAATCCGAATCGAATTCAAAGTGCTAAGAATAAGGTGAATTTTCCTAGCAAAAAGAATCACACAAGAATCAAATCTTCTCAAACAAACAGTTAAACAGCAAAGGGAATCGCAGTTTAGGTTTCGATATGGGAAAAATACGAAACAATGTCCAAAAAATCAAAATAACAATTTTTATATTTTCTGAAGAGTTTAAAGAAGCAAAAACAAAAGACGAAATATTTTTATGAGTTTTTTTGGATTTTATAAAATTGAAACACTGAAGCAGACAAAACAGAAACAGAAAATTTCTAGGGTTTTAAGTTTTGATGAACGAAAAATACTAAATGATCTCCTAATTTGAAAACGACAATTTTTATGATTTTTTGTATGTTTTAAGAAACTAAAACAAAAGACGAAATATTTTTTTGAGTTTTTGTTGATTTTATAAAAATCTGACAAGTCAGATGTAAAAGCTGGAAAATCTAGAAACAGAAAGAAAGAAAAAAGAAAAACTAAGATTGAAAAGAAACAACCTGGGATAGGAGCTCGTTCGGCTCTGATACCAAAGAAATACGACTCGGATCGGGAGTCTTTGGTCCGGATCTGACGTAGACTCGAAGTTAGCTCGAAGCTCCTCCTCCGCTACAACTCGCAAAACCGGTGTGGAAGGCTAGACAAGCAGCTCGCAGCTCCTCTTGTGAAACCTGATGAATGGGGTCGTGATGATGGATCGATAAGCACCACAGGGAGTGTGAGAGGCTCCTTGATACAGCTTAGAATCGTGGCTTTGTGAATCACGCACAAAGACAAGATCAGAGACAAAAGTTTCAGCAACTTTCAAGCTAAGAGAATTCTCGTTTATTGATGTAGGGTAAATAAAAATGATACACGGCCGGGGATCTTATAGTTTGATCCTTACGGCTACAACCTCTAGGGTTGCGACTCAAATCAAAACAACAGGACTTGTACGAAAAATAAAAGAAAACAACACACACTCTCAATGGAAACAACATGATGTTTCCTTATATGGAAAGTGTAGCTACAGACACAAAATAAAAAGAAATAAAATAAAAGACTCTACTGGGACTCGAACTAGACTCATTGTGGGCTTACTAGAGCCACTAGGCGGGGGGCCTTATCACCTGCAAGAAGACATGAATAATTGAAAACAAAACGAACCTGTGAGTTGGACTCGAGTGTGGACTCATCATTGTTGACGTCGTGTGGAGTGTCGAGTAGAGCTTGTATGGCTACGTTGAATTCTTCTCTTAGTTTATCCCTCCTAGCTCTTGTGATAGGTCCAGCTATCTCTGGAATATTGATGACATGATCGTCTTCCACTTGACGCACTTGTTTCGCTACATGTTTGTCGTGTGGTCCTACACTCAACGCCTTGGCTTTAGCTCGGGTTACTGGACCTTCTTGAGTCTTTTCCTCAGCATGTCCTTCACGTGTGTCTTCGTCTAATGGTTCAGTCGCTGGATTGATGTCCGCATCAGGGTTGGAGCACTAGGAACCGGATTTGTTTTTGCTGCATTTGCAAAGAGTTGTTTTATTTGAAAGTAGTATTTTGAAAATAGGATCCAAACTATATCTGTATTTTTCTATTGGTTTGAAGTATTATACTAAGTAATAAAGTGATTTATTTTTATTTTAAAAGCATTCAAGCAAGGTACTGGTAAGGATCTTGTCCGGACCGACACAACAGGCGGCCATGGGTGGATGGTTGCAAAGCCAAAACTCGTGGTCGAACGATAAAGAATGATCGAGGAAAAGTATGTAACCGATTCTTGATCGTTCCCGTAGCCGCTTCTAGGAATGCTCTGTTGCTTGTCCGGCTGTAGAGCGGTCTGGGGGCGCTACAATTGGTGGTATCAGAGTGTGGTTTCACCATGCTGTCCTTGGTTGAGATTTTTAATCGATTTTATCGAGTAAAAAATAGAGTCGCAAATGCAGCATTTTAGGTTCCCGGTGCCCAACCATAGGTTTTATTTTTATTTTTAGGGTTAGTTGTAGTAGGGATGAGAAGTATCTAATTTTACTATCTTTGGTGTTTTTAGAATGTCTTCAGGTAGGGCAAACCGGTGGAGCAATGGAGATGAATTTGGGGTCAAGTGGTTCAGAGGAATAGGGGTTACTCAAATTCTGAATATTCGAGTGATAGGAACTCGTTTGATTCGATGAGAAGTTACTATGGGTCGTTGAGCAGTGGCGAGATTGGAGGAAGTACAAACTACGTTTGAGGAAGCATGTATAGCAATGGTCACCATCATGATGATACGATAATTGAGAAAATGGTTGAGGCGGAACCCTTAACCACTATGGAGAATCTTGAAGGAGGCCAGATGAATGAAGAGGTTCTAGCAATTGATGAGGGTGACGAGGCAAGCCACATCCCGATAGAGATCAATAGCGACACCGATGAGGAAGATGGAGTAGGCCAAGACTTTGAAGATGCGCTGATGGGTTTGATGGAGGAGGCTGAGAGAGAAGTTGATGAGATATATTCAAGAGTTCTCAGAGGCAATACGGATCAAGTAGACTCGTACCTTGATCAATTCATGACCATACCGCAAGGAGGAGATGAAGATGGAGGAGATGCTGAGCCATACATGTGGCTAAACCAAGTGAAGGATCCAATTGATAGAGAGTTCACAGCCGAGCTTGAAGTAGTTTTAATGGAGGCAGGATACGAAGAGCGCATAGCCCAACTCACAGCAATCAACGGAGCCAACTACATCAAGATCAGTGACGACGAAAGTTCAGACGAAGATCCAGAAGAAGACCCAGAAGAAGACCAAGGAGATGAGGCCTGGAAGACTCAACCAAACAGCCCGCAAGTAATAGAGATTTCATCCGATTCTGAAACTCTATGGAGTAATGCATCGTGGGAGTAATCATTAACGCCCCCACTGCTATTGCCAATTGAAAGAGCTATGATTACGCGAACTCCCGATTTAGTCGAGTACTACAGCCTCACAAGCCAAGGAGTGTATGGAAACTTAAGCACAAAGATCAGTAAGGAAGGCGAGTTTAGATACAAGGAGACTTTGGAAGGTCTGAGCTTAAAGAAAGATGGATCAGCAAGTCAGAAGGCAGCAAGTGAAGAAGCGACCACCGTCAAGAGAGAAGAAATTGTGGAGCCAGCCATATGACGAGTGAGAGGAGGAGTCCAGATCAATGAAGTTCCTAGGGAAGGAACCTTTTATGTTGAGAAAAGAATGGAGCCGCTTATGACAGTCCCCAATATGTATAGAGGATGAAGAGGAGTCACAAAGTCAGATGGAAGCACATCGAAGACCTTCGTGAAGAAAAAGAAGTAGGCGAAGACTACCGATCTTTGCGTAAACTATGGACACAGAGTACATGTTGTCTCACAGTGCTCTTTCCCCGATATCAGTCATTACAAAAATGAAGCAGGACCATCCACTACCAACAAGTCATAAGAAGCGAGCAATTCCTTCGAGCATGCCTCCGGCGAGTAGTAATGCCTTAGAATCCATTAGGGTTTAGGGTAGAGTAAGAGTGAGTAGAGGTGAGGTGTCTAGCCATGTTTTGGTGAGGCTTGTTTGTTTTGAGTTTGGAGTGAATAAGAGCAGAGGGGTAGATATATGGTTGGTGATGGGAGTCTTCGGGCTCATGCTAGCCACTTTGGATGTGTCAATTTTTCTTGTGTCATTCTTGATTGAATGAAAGTTTTTATTTCGGCTAACCCCTTGATTGCTTGATATTATTGCTTGCAATAGTTTTAGGTTGTGTGAATGAATGGCTGAACCCGCGAAAGTTTGAGAATCATGAGATCATGACAGGTTAGGAGCATGGAGCATAATAGAGTACATAGGAGAGGAGTAGAGGATTTCGGCAAAGGGTTTAAGGGAAGAAGAGACTAAAGACTAGGAAAAGTGGAGAGTGTTACTAGAGATAGTCTTCAAGAGTGGAGAAACTCAAAGGAGTAGCAAAGGAGGTACCAAAGGGTGGTATCCGAAGAGGAGTAGCTGAAGTGAATTTGAGGACGAATTCTTCTAAGGGGGGAAGAATGTAATGACCCGTATCCGGACTAGAAACCGGTACTGGAAAACTTTTTGCGAATTTATCAAAGGATGGATAAAGGAGCTCAAGGAAAAAGGCGAAAGGACAAGCCTAGAAGACGAAGGAGAATTGGTGACCAAGTTAAAGGACAAACTTGGTGACCAAGTTGAATGCATAAATCGTATGGCACAAGAGTGACGAATATTTTCGAGGAAGCTAAAGAAGAGTTATGTCGAAGTGGATGTCTGATTCTCCCCACAGACGGAGCTAAAATATGGATGCTGGATTCCACACCCAATAATATACTGAATTGTTTAAAGAAATAAAATAGAATTTTCTTAAGATAATGTTGTAAAATAGAAAATAGATTTGCTAAAGGAAAAGTGTAAATTTGTCTATATTGATTTCAGTTAGCCAAAAGATTGACCCACATACATGATCATAGGGGTCTATATTTATACACAAATTAAGGATTAAATGCTAAGAATAAATAATAATAAATTCTATGATTCTCTTTTAATCCATCCATTTTGATTTGGTCTTTAATGTTGTAACGTCTTGTATTTGAATGATTTCCTCTTTCAACTCGCAGATTCGCCTCTCTTCATGGACACTCCTTGCTTCGCTTGCTTCTTCCTTCTGCGAGGCTTCAGCACTGATCGAATCTCAGTTCGCTCCATCGAGCCCTTGTACAGTTCTTCCGTCATTTCTTACTACGAACTGACCAGCCTTTACTTTAACCTGCTGAAGTGGTTGATACATTTCATGATTGGAATGAGTTAATCCTTGGTGCGGATTCGGTATCAACAGTAGAGGACCGCCATCTTCAACCTATCTACATAATGAGCCATTGGTACCATTTTCACTAGCTTAGCTTTCACGTCTTGATATCTAATTGTTTTCTTCCCCTTAAAATGCTTCTTCACAAATGCCTCACTGCCCGCTTTCTTATAAACAATTAGATAGTTGTGGCAGTAGAATCCCAATATCAAGGGGTGCTCCTTAATGCCATAGCGGATGGGAATACCATTTACGACAAACCAAGCTTTCTTTTGTTTCTCGATGCATGCCTTTCGATGAAGCATCCACATGCCCATTACCTTGTGGTTTTTGTCCCTTGGCATATGGAATATGTGTTTGAACGAGGGTTGTTCCTCAAACCATTTCCTCTTAACCGTTGTGAGCAGATATGTCAAGCCATCTAGCGTTTTCAAAGCTTCATAGATAAAACACCTCGTAGATAGCTTTATTTTCTTTTGCAACAACAAGTTTTACCAAATATTACCAAGTTATACCTTTTCATAAATTTCTTAAAACATCAATTGCAATTGGTTTTTAATAACTCTAAAACGAATGACATCAGAGCAATAGGTTTTCCCTAACTAAAATGAATAACATCAAGAGCAATTGGTTTTCTCTAACTAAAACGAATCAAGATATCAATCGAATCGAACTACTTACCGTTGAGTCCGTGAGTGTTCGGCTTGTACTTTCCTCATCCCTATCTCCTTTTTCTTCATTCTGGTCAACCAAAGATCGGTCGGTCTCTTCTTCGAGATCTTCTTCACTTCCGTCCTCGTTCTCTTCTCCGAATTCTTCAGCCACCGGAGGTTGCTTTTCTCCTTGTTCACTCCTTTTGTCTACTTCAATCCTTCTGACTTCAGCGATGACTTCATCATTCCTCTCCGGGGGAGCCAGAGATCGCTCCCTCTCATCATTCCAAACTGGAATCTTGTGGCTCTGTCATTCTTCTTCATTCCTTTTGCCGGAATTCACTTCCTCAACAATCTTTGTCTTCTTCATTTTCAACCTTGTTTCAACCATTTTTAACACAACAAATCGAGTAGAAAATTAAAGAAAATCGGGTAGTTATCCCTAGTTTGACGAAGAGAGTTCAAAAGAAGAGGAGAAGTTAGAGAACGGTTCTCTTTAATTTGAGTTTGATTTTGAAAATTTAGGTCTTTATCGCGATTTGAGTTGAGAAATCGATTTTGGAGTTTTTCAATTCGGGTTTCTGGGTTGGGTTTTGGGTGAGTAGATTAAACACAGATTTTTGTGTGTAAATATTCAGGTTTTAATAGGGTAAGACAGTAAAAGAGCCATTTTTTGATTTAAAAATGATTCTTAAAAACTATCAGTTTATGACATGGGGTTTTCAAACAAAAACTCGCTCCAAGAATTCTTTCGCCTTCGAAATTGTTTTACTTCCTGTTCAATTTTTTTATTATTCGTGTACCAAACAGAAGGATCACCACTTGCCTTGTCTTGCTAGATCTTCTCCCAGAATAGTTTAATTTGTTGGTTGTTCTATTTCGTTGTGCTTTGTCACACCACTTCAACACCACCTCAAGCTAGGCTAATAGAATAAGCTTTTGTTGATTTTAAATTGAGCAAGAACAAAAAAAAAATTTGGGATTTGAGAAATGTTCGAAGCAAATAAACCAAATAGTTAGGATTTGAATAATTTTTGAATTAATGTGCATTATTTTGTCTACTTATATTAATATGTTAGCATATGTATGCACATTTTTAAAATCTGATTTTCGCATATTATAAGAAAATAAATGCATAAGATTGGATATAATATTGGGAGAAAGAAGAGAAGGAGATTGTAGGGTTTTCACCAGTTAAGATTTTGGGTTTTCATAATTTATATATCCGAGTTTTATATTTAGAAGATTGAGAATATGTAGATGGTCTTTCTATGGTTAATTATACCTAATTGAAAGACATACAAAATGAGAGGACGAAGTTTTTAGAAAATAAATCACACAGATTAAGAAATTGTTTTTACTTGAAAAAATATTATTTAATATATAAAATAAAAGAAATTCAGCAAATTATGAAAATAATGCAAAATACTATTGGTCAAACAAGATTCAACAAAGTTAAAAGTTACATAGAAAGATGATAATATCTTATATTTTGAAAAAAAAACAAAACTTGAAACATCTTATATTTTGAAACACTGAGAATATATAGTATTTAAAGTCTCTTCTAAGCTTCCATTACATAATCTCTGTTACACGCTCTTCCAAAATTATGGAATATGATCCAATAATTTTAACCTAATCCCAAAAAAACTAAATCCATAATCAAAATTGCCTTTGAACCAAGCTGAATAAGTTTTAGCTTATGGGCATCAACACATTAAATATTTTAGAGGCAAAAAAATTGGTGAAATAATGAAGTGTTGTAAACATTATTTCACCAAATTGTTTTACTCTAAAATATTTAATGTGTTGATGCCTATTAGCCACAATCTTATTTAGCTTGGTTTCAACGGCAATTTTGATTATGGATTTAGTTTTTTTTGGGATTAGGTGAAGTTTATTGGATCATATGCCATAATTTTATTTTTGAGAGAGCGTGGTACAGAGATTCTATATCAAAATATTGGAAAAGACTTTAAATAGTATATAAATGACATGAGAGAATCTACTCATTACTATAGTTTTGAATTGAAAGTTCATAAAACTTATTATGGTATAGTTAGAATTTGGGAGTTTTGAAAACTAATTTGATTTTCGGTTTCTTGGTATGTTATTTAACGAAGATTAGGTATTAGTTTCAATTTTTCATGGTTTGATTTTGATAATTATGAAATTCGAACTTGAAACCCTAATCATAAATTTTTGATTTTCAAATTGGGGGTTTTAAATTCTAATTACTTATTTGGGTTGGAAAAGTGTTTTTAACAAGGATTAGGTGTTAGTTTCAGGTTTGTATGGATTGATTTTCTTGAATTTCAATTTTTAACTTCAAACCTAATCGTAAATTTTCGATTTTCAATTTAGTGGTTTTTAATTCTAATTACATATTTGGGTTAAAAATGTGTTATTTAATGAGGATTTGTTGTTAGTTTCATGTTTCTATTGTTTGATTTTTGTGAATTTCAAATAAGAACTTCAAACCCTAATCAGAAATTTCTAAATTTCAAATAGAGGCTTTTGAAATCTAATTACGTAGTAGGGTTGTAGACGTTTATTATGTTTTATGTAACAAGTATTTGGTCTTTTAAACCCTAATCTGAACTCTGAATCTTTTATCGACACTAATCGAAATGACTTTTTTTGTAGATGGCTTCTTCTCAAGGCAGAGATGAACCAGAACCAGATATTCCCGAGTCTGTTGCGCCTGGAAGCAAGAGGAAGACATGACCAAGTGATCCTGCTCTGCCACCGAAACCGAAAAAGATCTATCCAAAACGAGCTAAGTGTTGGGAGCATTCATTCAAAGGGTTGTGACTCTAAGTAAGTCTAATTGTAGGCATTGTGGTCATGAAAAGGATTGACTGCTTAGAGGATTGGGGTATTGAGAAGGTTTTCAGTATTACAATTGATAATGAAAAGGGCAATGACAAGGCTTTGAAGGTTTTGATCAATTATCTGCGTTTGAGAGGATTTACAAAACCTTATGAGATTGCTGCTTCTGCTGAGCCTAATCTTATGGTAGAGTTGTCAGACGATGAAGATGGTTGTGAACGGATGGATTCAATCTACAACAAAATGTTTAGCTTAAGGAGTAATGAAGAAATCTCTAGTGAGTTAGACATCTATTTGGCAGAGAAAACTGAGATTCGTGCAGATAACAGTTTGGGTATGCCTTACAATGTTCTATCATGGTGGAAGAAAAACAGCTCCATGTTCCCAATCTTATCAGAAATGGCTAGAGATGTCCTAGCAATTCAAGTTTCTTCAGTTGTTTCAGAGTCTGTCTTTAGTACTAGTGGCCGAGTGCTGGATCCTTATAGGAGTTCTCTGACTCCTTATATGGTTGAGGTTTTGATTTGCACACAACAGTTGTTGCGATGTGCTTATAAATCTGAAGTCCAAGTTGCTAACTTGGTGCAAATGTTAGAAGAAGTTGAGTTCCTTGAATCACTAGGTAAGTATTATAACTTTCTGTATCTTTGTTTTCTTCTCTACGTAATGTGGTAATTTATGTATCTTTGTGTATGTTTTTGTATATTCTCGGAATTCAATTGCATCTCCTAAGTGATTCTTGTTCGTAGGGAAGGTAACTAATTAACTATGTACTTTGCTAGTCTAAGCATCCTAACCACACCACAATGCTTATCAAAACCCCATAAGCCCCAAACAAGGCTTAATGTTAACCTTTGGTCACAAACTCACCTTAGAATAGATGGATCTATGCTTAGATGACCTCTACAAGCTCAAGAAAGACCTCTCCTTCCTCCCCAAGCTCCACACCTAAAGCTGCTCCCCCAAGCCTTCCTTTTCCAAGCTTCCCAAGCTTAACACACCCAAGCTCACAAAAATCCTTTCTCTTCTTCTTCTCTCTTCTCCAAGCTCTCACTCAGCTCAACCAGCTCTCTCCTACCCTTCACAAATGGCGAGCTCAATGGTGGAGAAGAAGAAGAAGCCAAAATGATTTTGTCTTCTTTCTTGAGAAAAATCCCACAACTTTTGAAACGATTTATGACACCCCCGGAACAAATCTAAATTAATTATTTCAACCCATAATGAATTTCTCTAGACTTGTCTAAAGTTCATAAACTCGAAAGAACTTCCAAATTAATTAAATTAATTAATTTATGAAATACGGGCATTACAGTTTGGATTTGTTTATCCATTGATTGGTCTTGAGTGATTGGTCTTCTTTGACTTGAACACTATGGAAAAATTGAGTTAGTCACTTGGGTGGCATGGTGTCACCAATCTGGTCCACCAATCAAATTCCAATTGGTCACATCTGCTTTGTGTGTGATTCACATGGCTTATCCTGAACCACTAGCCCAATATCCCGCTTCATTTCCAAGTATTTAGACCTTATCAATGCCTTTCTAAATATGCCTTTCTAAAGATGATTAAAATGCATGAAACAGACCTTAGTGAATCTAAGCACTCTAATGACTAATGGGGGTGTATTTAACTGAATATTTGGAGAGATTTGAATTTTAATGAGTTTTCAGATGATTTGATGAAATTTTGGTAAATTAAAAATTTTGTTATTAAATTTTCTGAAATCTCACATAAAACTATTGGATTTTGGTATTTGTATTTTTTTAAAAGAAATATTTTCAAATCTCACAGAAAACTTTTAAATCAAATTATAATTATATTTTTAATAACAGTGAATTTGAGTATACAATTTAAGAAAAATACTTGGATTCACTCCCGGGGGTGAATCCAACAATTCACCTCCTCTAAATCTATCCAATAAGATTATGCCACATCATATTATATTTAAATAAAAATAACTAATAAATAATAAAGAAATAAAACAAATAAAAATAATAAAAATTTTAACCTATAGGTTCACTGAGTTGGATATTTTAGAGTATATTTTTATATATTTTATTTATTTAATTTTAATTTCTTATTTTTATTTAAATACGTCAAATTATATTTAAATTAAAAAACAAATTAAAAATACAAAATTTTAACCTAGGGTTCACTGAGTTATATCTTTTATATAGTTTTATATGTTTTATTTATTTAATTTTAGTCTCGTATTTTTATTTAAATATAATATTACCTGACACAATCTTATTAGATAAATATAAAAAAGCTAAACAAAAGGATTTATCCCTAAAGGTAAACCCAAGTATTGTCCATAATTTAATATTATTAATCCAATAACACTAAATTTTAAAAAATATTTTAAAATTCATTATTTGTTATTTAAATTCAAATCTTTCCAAATACTTTAGTCCAATACACTGCCTAAATATTAAAATCGGTTCACGTAATGATTAGAAAAAAAACAACATTCCAAACACATTGAACCACTTTGTTTTCTTACATTAGATCCAACAAAAAGACAACATTGAAAGCCTAGCAAAAAGCATATTATATACAGCGACAGAACTATATTAAAGTCAAAGACTGCTTCTACATTTACCATAAGTCACTGGCACCAAGAGATAGGAGTAGAGTTGGTTTGTGGAAGCTGCGGTATCAAACAGTGAACTTGTTGCTGCTGCTGCCACTGATGCAACCCTCCCATGAACTGCTCCTGCTGCTGCGGCAAAGAAGCTTCTTCTTCCACATCCATGGAAGCTTCTTCCATCATCTCATCTTCACCATCCATCTCAATAATCTCTGGTGCAGACGAATCCTCAAAGAACTTAAACTGCAATGGCTCCCAACGAACAACAGCTTGGTTCTTTTTTGTCTCCTCATAGATATCATCAGCTACTACTGCATCATGTACAAATCTATCTGCACAAATAAAAGTAAAACCACCCATCTTCACGTTTCGAATCACAAACCATAATCAAATCTAAATAGAAATTTGATGGTGAACTGACTATACAAATAAACTCAATTAGGTCATCATATCATCTGAATTCAACCATGTTTGATTCCAAATAAAAACATCAAGCAACAAAGGAAACATTGTAACAAGTTCCCCACTACACTTCTTTGAATCAAAACTTAATTATTATCATATCCGTATCCTTAAACAACAATTCAGTAGGCACTCACACACCAAGGAAACAAACTAAAGAATTATAAAAAAATTGATCAAAACATAACCTCACATGTCCCTCATTACACTTCTTTGAATCAAAACTTAATTACTATCATATCCTTATCCTTAAACAACAATTCAGTAGGCATTTTACAGCTCACACCAAGGAAACAAACTAAAGAATTATAAAAATTGATCAACACATAACCTCACAAGTTCTTTCATTACACTTCTATGAATCAAATCTTATTATCACATCCATTCTCAAAACACCAATTTCAATAACTAAACTAAAGAATTATTTTAAAAAAATGATAAGAAAAAACTTACTCTTAAATCCAGAAACCAAATCTCTATCAACAATAATTTGCTCAGGTTGATAATGTTGAAGAGGCTTGTATAAAACAATTGCGTTCTCTTCATTAACTGGAACAGATTGAATCTCATCTTCTTCGATAATCGGTGGCAAATCCAAATCCTGAATATCAATTTCATCAAATCAATCACTATGCGAAATAACAAAAACAAACAATAATTCAAAATCAAAAGATGAATTATATAATTTACCAGACGACGAATCTTTGTAGCAGGAGAAGAGAGTGAGAAATCGGAGAAATCGTCGTTAACTCTGTCCATGTATTTTCTCTTCATCTGTAAGCAATCGTATCCTGCCATGAAGGAGCTTGCCGCGGAATTACTAAACTTTGAGATTGAAAGAGGTAAGGTTCAGTGAGAGTTGAGGATTTGAAGAAGATGAAGAATGTGACTTGAGAAGGTCGAGAAGCTTTAAAGTTGTTTTGCAGAAGAAGAAGTAAACAGGTGCAAGAGGAAGAGAGCTTCTCAGATATTCTAGATGGATCCAGAAACGTCGACTTGTGGATTTGTTTCGTTTTTTTTTTTTTTTTTTGCCAAGATTATTGGATTTTAATTGTGACACGTGTAATATGTTTTTGTTTTCGGAAAATCAATCAAAAATTAGAATATAATTAAGATATTTTTAATAACTTAAAATATCACTTTTTCTGGTATATATTATAATTTTATATTTTTAATTTCTTTATATTATCACATATTATATTTTCATAACTTTATAAAAATACTAGATTAGGACCCGCCCAATGTACGAGTTTCTTAATTTTTTAAAAAAAATAAATTTAAGTAAAATTAATTATTAAAATAAATATGTGTGTTTAATGATTTATCTTATAAAAATAAATCTAGGGAGAAAAGTAGAAATCATATTTGTTTGAGAAAAAAGTTTGGTTATTAATTTCTATATTATAATTTTATTATTAACATATTAAAAATATGTACCACATCCATTAGTTTGGTCCATCTTGTCATTTGTTTTTTTCGGTCACCAGATGATATATTTTAAAAATATCAGAAATCAAAAAACTAAACCGAATCTGACCTGACAAAAACCCGAAAAGATCCTAAACTTCTCTATATGAAGAACCAAACCCAAACTAAATCAAAAACTAAATGGATACCTGAAATATTCGAAATATAACTATATATTCAAAACCATTAATAATATATAAACTTGATATAACTCAATTATATACCCTATAATTATAAACCCAAAAATATCAATTATTTTTAGATTAAAATAACCAACATACGCAAAATAAAAAATATTTGAAAGTTCTAAGTTATATTTGTGAAAGTTTAACAAAATTTTATTTAAATTTAACCAATTTTTAATATTTGTTTTCGATTTTGTGTATCCAAACCTGACTCGAATACAGATGGAACCAAACCAAACTGAACGGATCATAGGCTTCTAAACCCAAAATTTGAGAGACCTGAACCAACCCCGACGCTCAAACCTAATATGAGATGTAAAAAAAATCCAATGACCGGCGGTTATGTTTTCACTCATATCTAGGTGAGACGTTGTTCTCATAAGATCTTAATTGTCCAATCTAATATTCTCTTGTTGAGATCGTATCTCGGTTCCCAACATAATATATTTTTCCTCTCGCAGCTCTTTGCTGGAATCTTTCACTATTTATTGTCTCATAGCGTTTTCCGATAACATCTTCTAGCTCTACCCTTCCGTCATCAGCTCTTAATTTTATTCTTATCTCGGGTCTTATACCTTAAGATGTTGGGTTTTCACGGCTTTCTTTCTTTTCCGTTATCGGATTCTTATTTACCATCATTTTTAATCTCCAACAAAAGTCACATCGACTTGCTCCCTCCTCTAGCTAGATCCAGATAAGTGTATGAGAATTGACTTTGCATGAGAAACTCTCTCAAAATGTATTTTCGCCTCATTTTGGATTTATTTTCTTTGTGAAAGAACAATTTTTGCTTTCTTCCTTTGGAAGAAATCATTTACACACTTTTTCTCCTCTATGGAGAAAACATTTCCTTCAATTTGTATGTCCAAGAGAGGTGTTGTTTCGTCGTTTCGTAAACCGAGAATATCATGTATTTTTCTAACCAATTTCTTATCTTATATAAATTATATGTAACTCTTGTTGATAAAGCCAACAAAACTGTTTAACAGTCGTTCTTGAATATAATTTAATACTCCTAACATTATGCACATTAGATCATCTCCTAAAATTTATTTAATACTTAAACAATAAGAATATTAAATTAAGTTAGATTATTCTAAATCAATTTTGTTTATTCTACAACCAAGGTTTATATAATAATATTAGATAAATTAACCTTTTTTGTTTCCTTTTTTCTTTTTAAAATTATTTCTTAATTTTAATTATTGATTAGATAAATAAAAAAAATACTTTTTTAACTTTTTCCTTAAGATAGAGTTTTAGGTTTTATTTTCATTTTTGTATTTGTTTTAAAATTATTTCTTGATTTTAATTATTGATTAGATAAACTAACAAATTATTTGTTTTATTTTGTCCTTTTAAAATTATTTCTTAATTTTAATTATTGATTAGATAAATTAAGAAATTATTGGTTTCCTTTTTTTCTTTTAAAATTATTTCTATATTTTAATTAGTTTTATTTTCGTTTTTCGATTTGTTTTAAAATTATTTATTAATTTTAATTATTGATTAGATAAATTAACAAATTATTGGTTTCTTTTTTTTTTTTTTAAATTATTTATTTTATTTTCGTTTTTAGAATTTTTTAAAATTTATTTCTTAATTTTAATTATTGATTAGATAAATTAACAAATTATTGATTTCTTTTTTTCTTTTAAAATTATTTATTTATATATATATGTTTTTAATAATTGTATTTATGAATTTAACACGTGGCAAGATCTGAATTATTTGTGACACGTGTCATGATCTTGTGAAGTATAATTTTGACACATGTCGGCTTCTCGTGAGTGCAACCCAACTTTATATAATAAGATATATTATAACATGTCTAATGGATGGAGTTTGTTTTTAATATTTAACCAAAATCATTAAATTAAATATGTGTTGTTAATGATATATTTTTAAAACAAACAATTTAAGGGAGAGAAGTAGAAAACATATTTATTTAGAGAATAGAGTTATTAACATAAGTTTATTTTTCTATATGAATAAATTAATTAAATTTTCTATATTACAATTTTATTATTAAAATATCAAAAATCTATACCAGGTCTAATATATTTCGGTTTTATTCTGTTATTTATTTTTCGACCACCGTGTCAGATAACCAAAATATCCATAACCAAAAACTAAACCGAATCCAATCCCAAAAAGGGTACCAAACTCGAATTCAAATCGACAAAATTTTGAATGGGTCCTAGACTCATATCTGAATAATCAAATCTAAACGAACCAAAAACCAAATGGATACCCTGAATACTCTTAATACAATTATATATCCAAAAATATTAACTATATTTAGACATGATATAACTTTATTACCCTACAATTATTAACCCAAAAATATCTATTATTTTTAAACTGAAATACTCAAAATAACTAGTATATCTGAAAGTTGTAATTCTATTTGTGAAACTTTAACAAAAACAAATTTCTTATATTCCATTTACCCGAATCGAATAGAAAAATATAAATACAGGAATGGGTCATAGGCCACTAAACCCAAAACATGGATTCCTATGCCTAGTGTGATATCAAGAAAAATGGATCCATTGATCGGTGACTATTCTCTCACTCATATCTAGGCAAGACGTTCTTCTCGAAAGATCTTCGGTGTCTCTGTGATGTCATCTGGTTCAGATCTTATCCCGGTTTTCAATTGAATACCTTTTCTCTCTCGCACATTCACTCACCTAAATCCTTCCCCATTCTATGTCTTCTGGCATTTTCCGACAACATCCTCTAGCTCACTCTTTCCGCCACCATCTCTTGATTTTATTCATATTTCGGGTTCTATACATGATTATGTTTGGTTTTACCTGTTTCATTTTCTTTTCTCTTGTCGGATTCTCATCAATCTCCAGGAGAAGCCCTCTTATTTAGCGATTGGTCTTTAATCTCATTTCAATATTAACATTTTGTATATAAGATCAGTTTTTGATACTCTTGTTGTCAATGATCCGTCATCGGATTCTCATCCACCATCATCAATCTCCAAGAGAAGCCTCCTTATTTAGGGATCAGTCTTGAATCTCAATTCAATACTAATATTTCGTATATGAGATCAGTTTTTGACACTCTTGTTGTCAATGATTTGCCTATTTTCCTCGCTGAGTTGACAATAATGATCTATGTGTTCATGCATAACTTATACTATCTTATAAGTTGCAGTATGTGATAATCATCATTATCAAATTATCATTTATTTATTTTTCGTACAATATATTGTATCAAATTCTCGCTTGTTGATCTCTATTTATTTGAGGGGGTTTTTTGCACTTATGATTTGTTTGATGTTTGCATGCATGGCACATATTTCTCATTAAGTATTTAATTTTATAATTTTTTGTTAAAATTGTGATTCTATAATTCGTTAAATTTTCGTAATTAGTTCATTCTTGTTATTTATGTTGATAAATTTATTAGATCTATTTAACTATTTTGTCAATGAAATTAAAAAATTTATTGTTGATTTAAGCCATTAATTTGGATATATTTATGAGTTTATTTAATCAATTTACTCTATGATTTATGTAACATTTAACCAATTAGGATAATGAATTATGTTGGATTATACTCAATCAATTCTTTTTTTTTTTTTTGAAAAAGTTGGAAACATGTGAATTTTTATTGGATTCAAAATAGAGTAAAATTAAAAAAATTAAATTTTAAAAATTAAATTTTTAAAAATTAGATTTTATTGAAATGATAAGATTAAACATATATTAGGATAAATGGATAGTCAAAATTATCTGTTTGATGATTTATTTATTTTCCTCTTTTTTGCCTTTTTGATTACGGAAATAATTTTTATACGTGTCATAATTTAATCGATCAACCAACATGTATCATGATTTCGTTAATTATAATTTTGATATGTGTCAGCTTATCATGAGTGTAACCAAGGTTTATATAATAAGATTTTATTTATTTTTATTAAATAATTGTAACAGTGGGCCGATCCGCTAGCCCGTGGACATAACTCGCTAGAATATGCAATTCGTTTAAGCTTGTCCATAAAGTCCGCCTTTTGACAGGCCTAATATTTGTGTGTACATACCTGCTCCATAACATACCATGTTGGACTAAACCTGCGGGCTTAGACCCATTTTGACACATCTATCAATTACCCACAATTACAATTTTAAATATAAAAAAATCAATTATCTTTAGACTGAATTAACCGGAATACCTAAAATATCAGAACTTTTTTATTTATATTTGTGAAAATTTAACCAAATCTTATTCAAAATTTACCTTTTTTAGTATTTCGAGTATCCAAACCCGATCCAAACTTGAAACCTGGATGAAACAAAACCTATCCCAAAATTCTGTAATACTCGAATGGATTCTAGCCCCCAACAACTGAAATATCCAAAATCCAAAAAATAGATCCAAACCCAAACCGAAATCCAAACGTCCAAGCCTAGTAGAATCTACAAAATTATCAAAAAACAATTATTAGATATATACATGGCCGGTTCTAAGGGGAGTTAGATAAAAAATTTAGGGATTTTAGGCGATTTGGATTAAGAATATAAGGATAGCAAATCCTTCAAAAGAAAGAGAGAGTTTCAATTTTGGGTTATGTGTTTTTCCAAATAAATCTGGATCAGGCATATACGCGGATTTGGGAACCCGATTTGATGGTTAACTAATCAAAATTTTTATTATTATTGAATTTGAGTAATTGTGAAGGAAATAAGAGATCATGATGTATAATAAAGTTTACAAAGTTTATGGGTTGGAGATCGAAGAGGCAACCAGTTATGAGTGATCCCATTTGAACTAGTATACTTGAGGGGGGTTTATACAATCAACTCTATTTTTATCTGAGGGGTGTTAGATGAAACATTTATCATGTTTATTATATAAAATATTTTATGATTATTTACTTACCTTCGAAATACTTTAAATTAGAACCTTTTGTTTATTTTTTGAAAAAGTTTAAATTATAACTTTATTTGGATGTGTCATTACTGTTGATAGATTTGTTAGGGGGTAATGAAGAAGTTACCAGGTTAAGCACTATAAGTATATTAAATAATAAGGAAACAATTAATTAAAACCAAGGTCAATCGGGGGTTTGTGCCTTCACATAGATACTTGATAAAACTTACACGGTAACCATCTTATCAAACTAAATGTTTTTTTTTCTTTTTCTTTGTTGAAGCAATAACATTAAGGAGTTCGCCTACAGTATGAAAAAGATACTAATTGGGTTGTTTGATAAAATTAATGCACACCTCTCAATTCTAATTAAAAAAAATATTTATCATCAGTATTCAAAGTATCTTCTTCCTTTTACAATAAAAAAAATATGTACACTCCTGCATTGTTTCTCTACTAATTGTATTTTAGAAAATATGGATATTTTTGTCCAAACTTTTTAAACAGTGAAACTCCAAAGTTGTCATGTGAGTTGGCCCGGCCCGTGGCATAAGCCACATAAGCCAAGGCTTAGAGCCCAATACTTAACAATTTTTTGGGCTATAAAGATGTAGTACCTTTTCTTTTAAGTTTTGATTTTTTAGGCTTCTATTTAGATATGTGTCATTATACTTAAAAAAAATCATATTTTTAGGCTATGCAAGAAATATCATATTCGTTTAGCAATGGTTTTTAGATCATGTAAAAAGGATTATATTTAGTTATTTACTAATTAGTATTTAATTTTAGATTTTGTTTAACTCTTTGATTTAGACTTAAGTATTTTTACTTTTATGGTTCTATATCTTGGTTTAATTTTTATTTGGTTTTAATGTTATTTTGTATCATTTTATCATTACTTTAGATTAAACTTATGTTTGTTTCATTTAAAGTTGTAAAGTTGCAAATGTTGATATTATGTCGTAAATATTTTTAAATCTCGTTTAGGGTCATCGATATTGTTGGACCGGCCCTGCATGTGAGAGAACTTTTTTGAGTTTTCTAGTATTGTTCTTCTATATATTTTTTATGCTTAATATCAATATTACGTGACTTCAATATTTTTTATTTGATTATCTTCTCATGTTAGGCCATATAAATGACTCTACAATGTTTATAATTTTATATATTGTATTTTAACAATAATATCATATATATATATATATAATTGTATATTACCAATAATATTACATATTGTGTTTTGCTAATATATATATATATATATCTTATAAGTTGGTATTATATTACGCATCCGGTCCAAATAAATTTTGGATCCGCAATTGCCATTTGACATGTGAAAAACGTGGAACTACAAAAAATAAATAAAAAGTTCAATTATAAATTTACTAGATGTGATTTTATCTTCACAAATCCTATGTTCCATAGAAACAGAAATGGATATGCGAAAACAAAATGTGTGGGAAGCATAGCAAAGGATTACAGTATATCGTATTGACTGAGTCATAATGACAGACACGGGAGATTATTCCAGGTCAATGAAGCATCGTAGGCGACCAACAGTCAAGGCTCAACCACTATTAAGAATTTAACCCCCTGAAAGTCGTGTAGACCGCCGTGTTGATTTACCGTAAAACTTATCTATATCTTATCATAGTCTCATTATGAAAGCAGAATTGCTACTTATGGTTGAAAGAAGGAAAACAATGCTTATGAAGATGTTTGAATTCTGGAAAACTATAGAGAACTCTAGAGACTCATAGAGAGAGAAACTAGAGAGATTTTTTATAAAAAATTTATGAATGGATTTTTACAATGGGGGTACACACATATTTATAGTGGATGATTTGTGCGCTGACATAAACGATTACCTGAGCGATTACATCATCGCTTATATCATTTATTTATGTAATTACATCATCGCTTACATCATATAATTTACATTAAAACACACTTATTAGGTTTAAACATAATTATACATATTTAAATACCTTGAGGCACTCGTCTTTTTATGATGTTGATTATTGTAGTTTTAATGATCTATTTTGAACTCGATGATATGTTCATCGCAACATCCATATTCTTCTTCGGGACATTGGTATTTTATCGATGTTCATAGGTTCATCGGGAAGCTGTGCGTCTTGGAAATATTCTGCTGGGCATGTTTGAGATGATGATTCTGACTTCATCTTCTTTGGCTGAATTCTATTCTTGCTTTCAATTTGTGCTTGTTTTATCATGAAATATGGAAAATCTTCATTGAGGCTCATCTGGTAGTCCATTGGATTGTAAGCCCAATTTTGATTGAATGGAATATAAAACGTTTGTCATGCGTTGTTGAGGCGGAAAGCATGGATTTGGAAGTCTTTATATGCTTTATTATCACGAATGTTGAAGTCCGGCCAAATTCCATTCTTAAAATCATTGTGGGGGATGAGTGTTGGCAGTGCATGAACATTGTTGGAATTTATGTTGACTTGAACAGGCCGATGGAAGAAGTATATCGTATGGGGGTTAAAAAAGGATTGATACTGCTTAGACCTTTATTTCTTGAAAGATAGGGTCATTTCCCTAGGTAAATTTTGTAGCTTGTCACTCCATGAGTTGAGCGGTATAAACCATGTTAGAAATGTTGAGAGACAGTCCTTTTGACCTTGTTGTGAGTTGATGTATTGATAGAGCCACTGAATGTCAAAAGTGATGCCAAGGGTATAGACTGAACAAAGATACCAAAAGAAACAGAGGACCTTTTCCGACATATTTGTGCTTTCGATTCTGTACAGGTGAGCGAAAAGGTAGTTCAGATAAATTTGCATTGGTGCAATGTAGTGACTGCTGACTCCATGGTTTGACAGAATGATTGACTAGTATTTGAATTTTTTTTCTTGAAGTTGCTCATGAAGGGTTCCCATGTTGATAAGGTGATGAGTGTCTTTAGGCATGCTGGCTTCGAAGTTGTAGTAACTTTCTCTTAAAGTAGAGGAGCTTGCCATCATCTGAATCTCTTTTAATGGATTTCTGCTAAGCATGTCTACAAGAACATTCTTTGTGCCTTTTAAATAGAATGATCTGAACTCATACATTGAAAACTATTCACTCCAACGCAATCATTGCTGATGTGGGACCCTCTTTTGTTTGAATTGTAACATCTTAAAGAAGGAGGACATATCCATTTCGATGCAAAATTTATATCCTGTCAGATGAAATTTATATCTTTCAATAGCCCTTTTGACAACTAGAATCTCTTTGAAAGTTGAGTGGTAGTGCATCTCTGAATCTTTAAAGCGTCCACTTTTGTATCCGCAGATTAGACATTTTTCATTATTTTTTGCAAGAAGTATGGAGCCCCAATATTTGTCACTTGCGTCAGTCTGAAGGATACATATCCCCGAGGAGGGAATTTTTAAAGGTGGTAGCTTTTGGATTTCTAGCTTTAGCCTTTTGACCGCTTCGGTTTGTCGTTTTGTCCACTGTGGGGATTCTTTATCAACATTTTCTGCAGTGGATGTGTCAGCTGTGAAAGTTGCGGAATAAAGTCACTCAAATAATTGATTACTCCAAGGAATTGCTGGACTTGTCTTTTTGTCAGATTATCTTCCGGGCAGTCCATAAGTTATGTAGCTAGATAGGCTTGTGGTGCAAATTTTCTGTTTGTAATTTGCATTCCAAGGAATTCAATACTGGATTGGGCTATGATCATCTTGCGGGCCGAGAGCATTATCCCATATTTTGTCACAATGTCTTGATAATGGCCACACCAAATAAAGTAGAGGAAATGGGCCTTGATGTTGGATTGGACTAGAGGTTAGCATAGATGAACATATGAGACACAAGCCTCATTAAAAACCGTACTCGGAAAACTCATTAGGACAAAACCGAGCTAAGGGAAAAAGAGTGCGAGTGGATCATATGGCCAATGCTCTAGCCTTCTTGGACTTTTGTCTTCACTGGTGTAGCCTTAACACAACATATAGGGTCCAAGTGATCCTCTTAACTTGTCACAAGATGAAGTGACACTCGAAACTCTTGATGAAAATGCCTTATTTGAACCCATGTCTTGACTTCCTTGATAACTCCGATAGCTCCTTTTGCTCCATGTTTGATCACCATGTCCTTATTGTTGCCAAATCCATGAAATGCGTCCTTAGAGTCTCTCAGGGTCGTATCATCCTCCCTCCGTTGAAAAAGATTTGTCCTCAAATCTTGACCTGCCATAAACAATTAGAATCTCAGCAGATTACTAGCAGCCCATACTACTAGAATCTCAGCCTAGCTAATAACACCCCAGCCTAGCCACACCAGAACTACTCAAGAAACAACCACAACTTAAGCAATTCTAACCACCAAGAAAATGAATGACAATATGCAACTAGCAACCTAGCAACAACATGAGCATGAGAAAAATATAACATCAAGCAAACAAACCCTAGATCATCCTCTCTTCATAGCCGTGATCCCACGTACAAGTTTTCTCTTAACCTGCACCCAAACGAAGAGATGCATCAGTATTTAATAAATACTGAGTGGGCAATCCTCCCATCTACGAGATATACACACACAGGAAAATGAATATAAAAACATATTAACCAAATAACAATCATCCAATCAAATAACATGCTATAGATTCTCATCCGATGGCCTCTACACAGGAAAACATGTTAATACACTCAAAAATCCCACAGCTAATCTCATGGTCATGCACTCACCTTTGCTCACAACGATTTCCTTGATGGTACTTTCCTTTTTAAGAAACTTTCCTTTTCAGGAAACTTTTGTTTTTAGGAAACTTTTCTTTCCAGGAATTTCTAGGGTTTCTTAAATGTCACAGCAACACAACCGCAACCTCCCTTTCTCACCCTACAGCCAACCACAACAACAAAACAACCTTCAACCTAAATTGGAAAAATAATTGAAACGATCAGCCTCAAATATGGGATCACGAATCAAAATCTAACCGTCCACATTCCAATCGCACCGTTGAAAATCAACCCCTAGATGTCCTGAAGCTACGGCCAAATTTTCGTGATGATCCGACCATAGATGAACTCGCGATGTTTCTTTAAATCCATGTTGGTCCAGATCTCGTCTGAAACAGGGCACCTCACGAAAATGCGAATAACTTTCAGAATATTAATCCAAATCAACATCACAAAATTTCCTTACCATTGAAAACGATTTTCTAGGTCGAACCTTTGTTCTACCACGACATGTCGGATATATCTGCATCTCCTTCATGTGTAAGCTTTCCTTCTTCTCTTTCAGCCACACTCAGCCTCTCTCTTTCTCTCCTTGAAGGTGGCCACGAAAATTAGAGAGAATGACTAGGGTTTCCGCTATTTTTCTCTTTAAATAGACTTAGAGATTTAATTGGTTCATTTAAATTAAACCAAGAATTAAACTTAAATCATAATTAATTAAATAATTAATTATCCTCTTGGTTTAATATTAACTTGAAATCAGCTCCTTAAACCAACATTAAACCACCTCTTAAACTGCATAATTTAAAACCAACTCTTGGCTTTAAGTCCCCAAAATAATACCCGTCTCACAACTAAGACTTTCTATTTCTGGAACACGGGTGTTACAAACGGTATATAAATTTTAAAATGATAAGAAAGTGAAAGAGTAAGAAGGTGATCGCACATCCTTTTAGCTTCGTAGAAGTTTTTTTTATGTGCTTTGGGCAGAAAATTCATCTTTCCATGCATGTTTCGTTGGAAAGTGTTCATCGCCTTTGTTCCTTGCTTTGTATCACTGAAGTAGTCATAAGGAACACCTAATCCAGTTCATGTTTCATGATGCTAACTTTGATTGAAAAGAAAAGGGGCTGAACATAACCAAGTAGTTTGATGGCATGACAATGTATAGAGAACGTGATAATAGCTTCTCTAATACATCAGCTTTAAGTTGTAGCAAAACGACTCGACCTGGTAAGATTTAGCATATATATTTTAAGTTTTTCTGTTTATATTTCGTATTTTTCACATGCAACATTTTTATTTGCAGATGAATGGTAAAATTGGTTTGGTTATGATGCTCCTATCTTGCAGAAGCTAGCAATTTGAATTCTTAGTCAAACGGCATCATCATCTGGTTGTGAACGCAACTGGTATGTGTTTGAAAGAATTCACACAAAAAAGAGGAATAAGCTGAAACATCAAAGACTTAACAATCTTGTCTATGTTCATTACAATTTGCGCCTTCAAAATAGGTAAGTGAAAGTTTATATATATATATATATATGAAATTTAGATATGAATAAATGTTAAATGATTATATGTACAGGTTTTCTAAACGAAAAATGTCATATGTGTTGAGAATGTCTTGAAATTATTTGTATTTTACTCTAATAAAGTTGTAATGTCTAGGTTTGACAATCATATGATATTAGGTGATTATAATATTTTGTTAGAAGCAGCTTATAATTTATGGGTTTAGAACCTATTACTAATATCATATGATCCTATAGGGTCACACACCTAAACAAACTGGATTAAAATATAAATAAATCTAATTTAGATTAGACCAATTTAATAAAATAGGTTAATGATTTATTTTATATATATGATATATAAAATAAATTAGTATATAGATACTTAATATATACATGTACACTTAATGGGCCAAGTCTAATTAAAAATTGAAAAAATCCATCACATGCATTAATAGGTTAATATCGGTAAAACCAATTTAGTGGATTTACATGTGCGCCGCCTAGGTATGAGACACAGATATATATGGTTTAATAAGATTGATAGACTTAATATAATAATTACGAGAATTATTATTACAAAGTTATAGTCTTAGAGATCATAAAACCGTAATAGAAATCAGCTCGTATGACGAGAGTTTTTGAGAATAGATCTCAAAGGAACTAGCATTCCCCGTCTAATCCATTTTGTGTGCGTGTAGATACCAATAGAGGCACAACACTTAGGGTGCTTAAATAACCTCGAATCAGTCTTGTTCATATTTCCGCTGCATAATATCCAGGTATATTCAAAACTCTTGTAGTTTAGATTTAATTCAATATTTTCACGAATCCTGGTAAATAAATTTATAATTAGTATTTATAAAATATTATAAATCGTTATGAATTCCAACAGTGTTAGCAGAGCCAACGTGTATAATATTGAAATTAAATTTAGTTCATATATATATATGTGATATATAAGATGATTTTGTTTTGCTTGAGCATGTATGAAATTAATGGATTTAATTTGTTATGCATCTTCATGAAAATTGAGATAGTTTTGAAACTTGTTAATAATATAATTTGATTATAGTAATTTAGAAATTATCTCTGCACGTTTCAAAAACTACGATTGGATTGGTAATCATTAATAAAAGTATTGAATCGTAATGATTCCTTTTGTGTATATAGTTATTTACTTATGAAGTAAAATGACTTATGTAAATAATATATACATTAGCACGTGACTTCTCTATACTATTATAAAAAATAGGGACTTGTGCATCTGTACCTAAACAGATTTTCAAGAGTAGTTAAATAAAATATTTTCAGCTCTGCATCCAAATACTATTTATTTTCTTATCTAATATTACAAATCCTTACAATCAAACACAATTATTTCCTTATCTAATATTACAATTTAATAGTATAACTTATGATTCTTATATCACCTTTGTTTATCCTATTTTTAAGTTATTTTAAATTATTATATAATACATATAATTAATTAAAAAAATTTAGATTTTTTCTGCATAGGTTGTGATTCAAACTTTTAAAAACAAACATATATTACTCAATTGATGAAAAAAAGATTTATGTTCTACGCTCTACATAGGCTAAAACATTAAGGCAATGATTCATAGATATATTATTAAAAACAAAAAAATGATTCTAAATACGAATAAACAATAAGCTTTACATATCATGCGTTCAAATTTAAAAGATTTATTCGGTTAATCCGGTTTTAGTTGAACCAATTTAAACTTTAAAAATATATAAATATATAAACTCTTGAAATTTTTTGCAATATTAATAATAGTTAACTCTATAAAAAATTAAAATATTAATAATATTTAAATTCTACAAAAGTTTTTAAAAATTAATAATATTTAAACTCTATAAAAATTTAAAATATATAGAAAATAAGACCATTTAAAAGAAAACTTTGAAATTGACCCAAATTATATGTCTTTAAATAAAAGGTTTGTTAAAAAATGGTACAAAGATGTTTAAGGAGCCAAAACTATTTTGTATTTCCTTTTATATTTTTCATAATCATTACATTAACAATAATTATTTATTTTTAATGCAATTAAATCTCTTAAATATTTGATTTACATAGACATATTTTTGTTTAAATATTAAGTCATCAAGATCTTCGATTTAAATAATTAATATATTAAATATATATTAATACATTTGTTTAGATAAAAATTAAAAATATAGAAAAGTTAAAAATTCAACATAGATTTAAAAAACAAGATATCTCTATATTATTATTTGAGAAGTATATTTTAAAAAATAACTTATATGTGGTAGTTATTATGAAATGCAACTAACGATATACTAAATTTTTTTATTTCTTTTACAAAGGATATAAATGAAATTAAAAATAATCTAAAACATCATAATGATCAACGTGTTTGTAAAATCACTATACAGATATGTTGTTTTAACTTCTTACTCAATTGCTTGCCCGTTAGACTAAAATAATCAATCCAAAATATGTAATTATATTAAATAGATCAGTTACAAGACCTAAAACTTCTAACTGATACGGGATATGATGGGTTTTTGTCCCAAAATGGACAGATAACTAATTTTATAATACTGACTAATATATATATATATAATACTAGAGCTACCGATTTATAATAATTAATTTTTAATACAAATAGATTAAAATTATCAATCTAAAATGGATAATTATATAACAGAAATTGGTTATAGAATGGAAAGGCTCCGATGAGTACTGGACATGACAGGTTCCTATCCCAAAATAGACAGATTTAAGACAAATGTTGGATAACAAATCATATAATATATACTAAAAATAATATATATATATATATATATCAATATAATAAAATTTGTTTTTTAATTAGTAATCTGATATGGTAAAAAAACGACGTAACTGTATGACATCATGAGTTATAAGAGACGGCAAAAAGCGATTAATCTCCATATATGTTTTGTATTTTTTTGTATTGATAGATGATGTCGATACATGTTTTAGTTTTCATTTAATTAGGAATTGTTTAATTTAGATTAATTTAATATCTAATTCGGTAGGATTTACACTAAATTATTTCAATGAGAATAAATAATATAATTGATTTGGCATAGGTTTGAAGCATATTATAAACTGTAAAAAATAAAATACTATAAATATGTGTTAAATAAAACAATATTTATAAACCATAAAGAAACAAAAAAATAGTAAATTAACTTACCAGAATAAAGTACAAATATTTAGTAAAAACAAAAATAGCACATTTATATTTAAACAATTGATTCGCGGTGTACCGCGGGTTTAAATCTAGTTTCCTTATCAAATTGGAAAAGAAAATCAACATACTAATTGAGGAGATCTTATATATAATTTAACAATATGTTAAAATTTGATATGATCCTAATTTGATTAGGATTAGTTCAGTTTAAAATTTTTGTGTTATCCGATCAAATACGTATTAGATATGTATAAGTTATATTTTAAAATATTTATTAGATATATTTTTGCATAAAATATAAATTAGATAATCATTTTTATTATTATATTTTTATAGTCAAATGCCATTATAAGATTAATGGAGATGTGATTATGTTAGAATTTGTTCCTAATTTGATTGGGATAAGTGTTTGAATCGTGCTAGATTTTAAGTTTTATAATTTTTCTAAGTAAAACTTATTGAGTCTTAATTTGATTAAGATTTATATAATTTTACTTAAATAGTATAAATTATAGAAAATTGATAATTCTAATTGGATTAGAATTTTGTAAATTTAATTTGATTAAATTTATTTCAATTATCAAAACTTGTAAATATTTTCCAATTAAAACATATTGGATATGTATGATTTAAATATGCTAAAATAATTTATATTAGATAAAAAACATTTTAAAGTATAATTTGGACAATATATAGTTCCTCAATTAATATCAAGTATTTTGATATCTTCCCAATCTTATCAACTGTCAAGGCTTGTTTCGTTGTGTAATGGGTCTACCAAGTAGGGTGTCCATGATTACATGAGTGAGGCAGATGGTAATGGTTACCATATGAGTAAAAGATTGGTTTACTTGAGTAAGCTATCAAAACGGTTTTGGTCTTAGAGATATAGAGTTGGATAAGACATAAGATTTCATCCACAACCAAGAATTATATTGGATATAATTAGCAAAGACGTTGCTTACCTAAATAGCTAAACATTCAGGCGATGAGCCAAATCTCACTTGAATTTTAGTGAAATAAGGATCTTGGATCACTACACTCATTTGAGAAAATTTGATTTGAGTTAGTGTGAATTTCTCAATAGTTGAGAATGCTCGAATTCCTGAACATCATATTAATTTCTCTATTCTTTCCTGACAATAATGTCAACTCCTGACAAGTTCTTTCCATTGTGAAGTGTCCTTAAGAAGGAAAATTTGCATGGATCAAACTTCCTCGAATTGTATTGAAATCTGAATCTCTTGAAAAGTTCAAGGTGTTTCAGAATGAAATATATATCAACTTGGTAAAATTTATGCTCTTTAATTAGATCAGTGAGGAGAAAAAATAATCCGAGTTGTTAGTGATCATCTTAGAGAGCATAAAAATGTTTCACAGCTCATTCCTCTAGGAACACCGAAATTGAATAGTGTGATTAAAATAGGAAATCAAACTTTATTAGATATAGTTTGATAGATGATGAGTCACCGAGATCTTCCATTATGCTTTTAAAGATATTGAGATATGCTCTAGAAACATATGTTTTTATGCTGAAGATATTTCCATCAAGTTCAGTTAGAAGACACCATATGAGATGTCGATTGGAAAAGTTCTAAAATTCCTTTTCTGAAAATTTGGGGTTGTGAAGCTTATGTGAAACGATTGTTTATTGATAAGCTTGTACCCAATTGCTGCTTCGTAGGTTATCCCAAAAATACTAAAGGTTATTACTTTTACTATCCCACTAAGAACAAAGTGTTTATTGCTCAAAATGATGTCTTTCTAAAAATAAAATTTCTATTAAAAGAAAATAGTGGGAGTAAAATACTACTCGAAGGAGTTCGAGAAATACAGAAGGATGTTCAAACTTTTAGAGAGAACATTAACTGAATCTACGAAGAGTCGTAGAATTCAGACCTGTAAAACCTAAGGTATCATGGTCCGATAAAAGCCATCACAAACCTAATTGATTTGGGGATAGAGTGATGGATCATCATAATCTATTGATTAGATAAAGTGATGAACCTATGTTATATGAGGAAGCACTGATGGACCCCATTCTGGTAAATGGTTAAAAGCCATGAAATCCAAAAAAAGGGGAATCATGCGTTTACAAGAAGATTAGTGGGAGAAATATTGTTTATTAGAAATAAAGTTCTTTGCTTCAGTCTATTAAGACTTAGTAAGAAAGATATTTTAATAAAAGACATGAGGGACGCCTCCTATATTTTTGGAATAGTGATCTATAAAGATAGATCGAATGAACTTATTAAGATAAGTTAAGATGCTTATAAAGATAAAGTCTTGCTTATGTTTACCGTACATGATTCCAAGATAGGGCTTCTGTCAACTCTATGGCAAAACTCTTAGCAAGACTCAGTGTCTTTGACACATGATGAGCAAGAGTGGATGAGAAGAGTCTCGTATGGTTTAGCCATGTGATATCTCTCATGTATGTCATGCTCTTGAGTCATCCAAATGTTGCATATGCTTGAGCATGACTAGTGAATGTCAATCTGGTTCAATGAGAGTCATTGGATTATAATTAAGATCATCCTTAAGTACTTGAGAAGAACTAGAGATGTGTTCTTAATTTATAAAGGAAGTGAGGAATTTATTGTAAGTGAGTTCAAAGATGGATTTCCATGATTCAGATCACAATTTAGATATATCTTTGAAATAAATAGATGATGCAAATGTTGATCGTCTTCGAACAAACATTTTTTTTTTTGAGTAGCATAAGTATGAAACTCATATTGCTACTAAAACTACTAAATCTTGAAGATGTGATCTTGATTTTAGTAGGAGGTTTGTCCTATGAATTGATGTTCAGGTAACCATAGATTTTACTATGTTTCAAAGTAATGAAATTTGTTTTATATATTATTTGATTCTTGGATAATTAAATAATAGTTCCAAAATAATTTATATCATTCTTATAGGCCATCAAGTACGTGACTTGATCATGAGACCCTATGAGTGAAATATGACATAATTTATTGAGGTCCCTAGTCAAGGTTATTAAAATGGGACATTAGTAACCATGAATGACTAGTATATGAGGTGACTGATGACTAAGTTTCGTGGAGTCATTGATATGTAATATTAAAGTTAATCACATAGATATGTGTTGGAGGACACAGTATTGGATTGACCCACTATGAGAACTCTACAAGATTGTTATATGAGTGTCATAAAAGTTTCTCATCATAACTATAGAGTATAGTCTTTTGACCTGAGTTCATCATGATTTCTTATATATGGATTAATTCACTTTGACTCTGTCAAACGTCAGCCGTAAAAGGTGATTATAAAGACAATGATTGGGTGCTTTATGAATTGTGTAAGGAACAAGGATGGAACAAGATGGGATTTGTCCCTCCTATATAACGGGAGATAAATACTTCTGGGTCTATCCAAGATTTTATACTGAAAAATGCATGGCCGTGCTCAAACAAGGTGAATGTCAGTCGTTTGTTTAATCAGTATAAATCAGAGTTCGATAAATGTGAGCTGGCTTGATAAGGATGACACTATTTATTGCCTTATGCTAAGATCGAGATATAGAGACAAAGGGATTATAGGAATGGATGATTCTAGTACAAGTGGGAGATTGTTGAGAATGTCCTGAAATCATTTGTATTTTACTCTAATAAAGTTGTAATGTCGAGGTTTGACAATCATAAGATATTAGGTGGTTATAATGTTTTGCTAGAAGCCGCTTATAATTTATGGGTTTAGAACCTATTACTAATATCATATGATCCTATAAGGTCACACACCTAAGCAGACTGGATTAAAATATAATTGGATCTAATTTAGATTATACCTATTTTAATAAAATGGGTTAATGATTTATTTTATATACATGATATATAAAATAAATTAGTATACAGATACTTAAATATATACATGTACACTTAATGGGCCAAGTCTAATTGAGAATTGGAAATGTCCATCACATGCATTAATAGGTTAATGTCGGTAAAACCAATTTAGTGGATTTACATGTGCGCCACCTAGGTATGTGACACAGATATATATGGTTTAATAAGATTGATAGACTTAATATAATAATTATGAGAATTATTATTACAAAGTTATAGTCTTAGAGACCATAAAACCCTAATAGAAAGCAGCTCGTATGACGAGAGTTTTTGTGATTATATCTCAAAGGAAGTAGCATTCCCTGTCTGATCCAGTTTGTGTGCGTATGGATACCAATAGAGGCACAACACTTGGAGTGCTTAAACAACCTCGAATCAGTCTTATTCATCTTTCCGCTGCAGAATATCCAGGTATATTCAAAACTCCTGTAGTCTAGATTTAATTTAATATTTTGATGAATCTTGGTAATTAAATTCATAATTAGTATCTATAAATTGTTATAAATTGGTATGAATTCTAACAATATGACCCAATTGATTATGTATCAATCCATAAAACTGAATTTTGGGTTGTAGAGGAAAGTGATGAACCATAATTAGATTATTATGAACTTGAGAATGCTCGCTCTTCTTGAAGAAAATCCATAAGATAGAGAAGATTCAAATTCTGAAACATTTAATGGTATATATACTATCATTTTCTTGCTATTAAGATATCTTATTCAAGTACATCATCATTTGTTTATGATATATTATTTATGTGTTTCTTTGCACTATATATGCACCGTTTATTTCAATGATTCTTATTTTGGACTCTCCTAGATCAAGAACCAGAATGCGCGTTTTTCAGAAAAAATGTTTTGTAAATTGGTACATATCATTTTTAACTAACAAATTTACGAATTAACCCTTCATTTTATTTATCTAGTGTATGTTAACTGGGTAGGAGCACATTCTACTCTTGTGCTCTACATTCTACTCTTGTGCTCTGACTGTGAAACTCTGAAGTAGATGGAGATCCAAGAATCACTCATATTATTTTATGAGAAAAAGTCTTTATGAAATTCACTACACCATGTATGAGTATGGAATTCACTACTCCACCTATGAGTTTGTCATTTTTTATTATATTCATCTAATATATTTATGTACTAGTTAGAATTAGAGGTGTCAAAATGGTTGAAATCGGTCAACCCAACCCATTATCCATTGGATTAAGAGTTAAATGGGTAATGGGTTGATCCAACCCATTTAACTAAATGGGTTGGGTCAACCCATTATCCATTTAATTTGATAGGTTAATGGTTAAATGGTTTGACTCATTTAATTGATAAATCAATTAATTAATAAATAATTCAATTAATTAATATACTAACTAATTAATTAATTATCATAAAATCAATAAATAAATTATTATCATAAACAATAATAATTATTATCATCATCATCATCACTATCATCATCATCATCATCATCATCATCATCATTATCCCCATCACCATCACCATCATCATCATCATCAACAACAACATCATATCATCACTGTGATCACTACCATCATCATCATCATCACCATCACTATCATCATCATCATCATTAACATCATCATCATCACCGTTATCACTATCATCATCATCATCATCAACATCATCATCATCACCGTCATCACTATCATCATCATCATCATCATCATCACCATCACCATCATTATCATCATCACCACCATCATCATCACCAAGATTATCATCATCACTATCATCATCATCATCATCATCATCATCACCATCATCATCATCATCATCATCATCATCATCACCATCATCATCACCAAGATCATCATCATCACCATCATCATCATCATCGCCATCATCGCCACCATCATCATCGTCATCATCATCACCATCATCACCACTACCATCATCATCATCATCATCATCATCACCATCATCACCACCACCATCATCATCATCATCATCATCATATTTCCGTGGAAAAAATACGAAATCAAATTTTTGGCGGGAAAATGACGGAACCGGTTTTTTGGCGGGAAAAATTGTGGATTTCTCATTTTACGGATTTACATTTTGGTTTGAAAAATTATGAATCAAGTTTTTGGCAGGAAAATGACGGGACCATTTTTGGCGGAAAAATGATGGGACCATTTTTGGCAGAAAAATGACGGGACTGTTTTTTTGCAGAAAAATGACGGGACCATTTTTGGCAGAAAAATGACGGGATCGTTTTTGGTAGAAAAATGACGGGATCGTTTTTGGCAGAAAAATGACGGGACTGTTTTTGGCAAAAAAATAACGGAACCATTTTTGGCGGGAAAATGACGGGATCATTTTTGGCGGAAAAATGACGGAACCATTTTTTGCGGGAAAAATGATATAACCATTTTTGGCGAAAAAATGATGGGACCGTTTTTGGCAGAAATATGACGGGACTGTTTTTTGCGGGAAAATTATTGATCTGTATTTTGGCGGGAAAATTGCATATATGCATTTTGGCGGGAAAATTGTATATTTATATTTTGGCGGTAAAATTGAGAGATTATGAAAATTGGTTAAGTTGGTTTGATTTACTTTTAAGAAATTGATGGGTTAAATGGTTAACCATCAACCCATTTGACCAATCAACCCATTAGGGTCAAAAATTTCAACCCATTAGGATTTATGGATTGGGTTGGGTTGGGTCGGGTCATACCTATGACCCATGATCTATTTTGATACCCCTAACAAGAATGGTCAATATAACAGTTATGGGAATTGACTTTTTGATTTTTTTAGTATTGATTTCACGTAAAAACTAAGCATCAAAATATGAATAAGAAAAAATCTTATCTCCATATTTTATTGTATTTTAATAATTGAATTTAAGATTTAAAAACAAATAAAAAAATAAATAAAGGCATAATAAAAAATATAAAACTATTTATGCATAGAAAATAGAGAAATTACATCTGTTTGAAACAAAAAAAAAAATTTCTAGAAATATGATCAATTTGAAATGGATAGAGTATAATTTTATATATTGTATTTTAATAATAATATTCTAATTTTATATATTGTATTTTAACAATAATAAAATCTCACGTATTTCTCTTCTTCTCACTTTCATGTTATTTAGGAATCCAATATTTCATTATTATTATTATTTTTCCTTTTTTGGGTCTTTATATGAATATGAAACTACTGTAGATGAAAAAGACTAAGAATTTTATGAAGAAATTTAGTTTTCTTATAAGATTTTAAATAGGAACACGTCACCTAGAATCACCCGATTAGCTATTATTTTCCTTTAAATATGATCCAACAACGGTACCTTTGGCCCAATAGTTTTGTAGTGCATCAATCAATGCAAACCTCTTCTGCATGCAGTGCCCAAAAGGCCAAAACTAAGAAAAATGAGAAAGCGTAATTAATAGTCCAAAGAATCATTAATCATCCAAGTCCATGTAGAAAAACAAAGAGAAATTTGTAGAAAACCAAGGAGAATTTTCGGAACAATAAAGAACTAAGAAGAAGAAGATGGAGAAATTTTTTCTTCCCTTTTCTTTTTTTCTACAAGATCTGATCACTTGTTACAAGAAGGAAAAAATATCTCAACAAATAAAGCCAAACATGTGGCCAAGAATAATTAACATGTGACTAAAACACTAACCACAAATTAATTAAATGATTTTCGTAGGTACTGTTCATTTAGCCCAAATCACCCACTTCTTGGACTTTTAGTCTCTTGGGCTTCATTGATAACCTCTTGGTCTTCACTCTTGATCTTCTGCTCAACACTTCCCCTCAAGATTGGTTGGTGGAGATCCATCAAACCCATCTTGCCATGAAGATCACTACATACTCTAGATGATGTAGCCTTGGTGAAGACATCAGCTAACTGATCCAAGCTTCTAATAAATGTTGGAAGTATAATCCCGGCTTCAACTTTCTCCCTAACATAGTGACAATCAACCTCTATGTGTTTTGTCCTCTCGTGGAACACAGAGTTAGAGGCAATATGAATCGCTGCTTGATTGTCACAATGGAGGGTAATAGGTTCTGAATAGTCAATACCTAGATCCTTAAGGAGAGCTTTTATCCAAACCAGTTCCCCCGTTGTGTTTGCCATAGCTCCATACTCAGCCTCGGCACTTGATCTAGATATCACTTTCTGTTTCTTACTCCTCCAGGTAACAAGATTTCCACCAACAAAGGTGCAATAACCAGTTGTTGACTTCCGATCAGCCTTATCTCCTGCCCAATCAGAATCACAATATCCTACTATATCAGTTGAGTTATTGCGACCCATCCAAATACCTTTGCCTGGTGTGCCTTTCAAGTATCTGAGGATACGATCCACCATCCCCCAATGATGCTTATTTGGAGCCTGCATGTGCTGACTCACTTGATTCACCACAAAAGAGATGTCAGGTCTGGTGATAGTCAAGTAGATCAGCCTCCCAACAAGTCTCTGATATTGCTTCACTTCCACAAGTGGCTCCCCCTCAGGACATATCTTGTACCCGTCTTCGATAGGAGTCTTAGCTGGTTTTACTCCTAGCTTCCCTATCTCTTCCAACAAATCAAGAGTGTACTTCCTTTGGGATAAGAAGAGTCCATCAGCAAACTTACATACCTTAATCCCAAGGAAATATTTAAGCTCACCCAAGTCTTTGATATCAAATGTAGCCTTGAGTAAACTCTTTACTCTCTTGATTCACTCAACATCATCTCCCGTGACTATGATATCATCCACATAAACTAGTACCGCAACGATTCCATTCTCCCCCTGAGTTGTGAACAATGTATGATCTGCCTCAGATTTCCGAAATCCATTCTCAAGGAGACACCCACTAAGCTTGTGATACCAAGCCCTAAGTGACTGCTTAAGACCATAGATTACCTTCTTAACTTGCAAACCCTGTTCTTACCAATGTTCACCCCTTCTGGTGGAACCATATATACTTTTTCTTTCAACTCTCCTTGAAGAAATGTATTTTTCACATCCATCTGCCACAAGTCCCAACACAAATTAGTAGCAATAGAGAGAAGAACTCGTACCGAATGGAGCTTGGCTACCGGCGCAAAAGTTTATGTGTAATCCACTTCATACTTCTGTGTCTAACCCTTGGCCACTAACCTTGCTTTGTATCTCTCTATTTCTCCTGTGCTAGTATATTTGATGGTATAAACCCACCTACAACCCACTAGCTTCTTCTTGTCGGGCTTGTCAATCTCTTCCCATGTACCATTCTTAACCATAGATTCTATCTCTTCCAACATAGCTTGAACCCACACATCATCCAAACAAGCCTCTTCATAGCTTTCCGGAACCCTATGTTGATCAATCTTGGAGATAAAGGCTTGGTGCTCTTGTGGAAACTGATCCATGGTACAATGATTCTGAATTGGATGAGCTACCGCCTGGTTATTGTAATATACCCTTGTGTTCTTCCAATTTTCAGGAGGAAATCTCATCCTTGTACTTCTTCTTAATGGAGGTACAACTTCTTCTTCTTCAGGATCTGATTCTTCAGATTCCTCTTCAGCCTCTGTTTCCACTAAATCTTGATCAAGAGCAACACTCGGTGATTCTTCATCCCCAATATTACCCACTGTTTCTGCTTCAGAGTCACCACTACCATTCTCCTCAGCCTCAACATGTTCCACAGAATCAACTCGTGGAGCTATCCCCTCCAAAATAACCCTTAGAGTCGATGCACTCTCAACTGGCGTGACTAGGTCTTCTAAGTTATTCCAATCCTGCCTATCAAAGTAACCCTTCTCTTCAACAAACTTAACCTCCCTTGAGACATACATCCTCTTTGTAATGGGATTGTAGCACTTATATCCCTTTTGTGTAGTAGAGTATCCAATGAACACACACTTGACACTCTTTGGCTCTAGCTTATTCCTCAGAGCATCTGGACAAATACATAACCGGTACAACCAAAAACACGTAGATGATCAAGAGAAGGTTTAGTTTTGTTCACTACCTCATGAGGTGAGACATTTCCAAGAGAAACAGTTGGTAGCCGGTTAATAAGATAACAAGCTGTCATTACCGCATCTCCCCAATATTGTTTAGGCACATTTCTATCAGACAACATTGTTCTCGCAACCTCCATGAGATGTCTGTTCTTGCGTTCAGCTACTCCATTTTGCTGTGGAGTATAGGCGCAAGAGGTCTGGTGCACGATTCCGAGCTTCCCAACAAATTCCTTAAAGGCATTACTCGTGTACTCTCCCCCATTGTCACTCCTTAAGCTTTTGATCTTAGTTCCAAACTGAGTCAATACATAGTTATAGAACTTGGAGAAAGCATCAAGGACATGACACTTGTCCTTGGAGTGTCCTTTCATCTTGCAGTGATCACACACAAGGTTCTTCTTGTCGACAGTCCATCCGACCTCCTTTCCTTTGCTCACATGAGCAACCTCACTTGTCCCTTTAAAGAGACCTTTGGAGCCTTCCTCCTTCTGAATCATCATGCACACTTGATTGAGAGTGGGCAGCTTCTCAAATCGCAAAATATGATGAACTAGTCCAAAGTAGGAGTCATCAAGAGCGAGAAGTAAACCAAACACTTGGTCTTGCTCTCTCCTTTCTATCATTTTCTTGATATCTATAGTAGGAGGCCTAAGCACTTCCAGTTCTGCCCATAGCCCCCTAAATTCACCAAAGAAATCCTTGAAATCCTTCCCTTCTTGTTGCAGATTAGCGAGAGCTTTCTTAATCTCATAAATCCTACTAAGGTTGGATTCATTTCCATACACTCCAAAGAGTGTATCCCACAGCTCCTTAGCTGTCTCTACATAAGAGTAGGAAGCTAGGATACTTGGATCTAATGAGCTCTGGAGCGCAGCAAGTACCAACTGATCTTCTTGGACCCACTTGGAATCCCCTTTACTTGAGCTAATTTGGGCTGGAGACTCTACCTCTCCCTCCTTAGCTTTTCCGCTGCTCCCTTCAGCTCCATCTGAGGTGGCGCCACCTTCTCCTTGACCCTGAAGCATCTCCTCAGCCGTCAGACAGTGGATCCACACTCCTTGGCTCCTCAGCGCCGTCTTGGTGGTTCTAGACCACAAGAGATAGTTGTTCCCCTTGAGAACAACCGGTAGAGTAAAATACTTGAGATTCTCCATCCCAAAGGCTTGATTCAACGAAAATATTTGAAGAAATAAGGTCACAAGGAACTTATTGCTCTGATACCATGTAGAAAAATAAAGAGAAATTTGTAGAAAACCAAGGAGAATTTTCGGAACAATAAAGAACCAAGAAGAAGAAGATGGAGAAATTTTTTCTTCCCTTTTCTTTTTTTCTACAAGATCTGATCACTTGTTACAAGAAGGAAAAAATATCTCAACAAATAAAGCCAAACATGTGGCCAAGAATAACTAACATGTGACTAAAACACTAACCACAAATTAATTAAATGATTTTCGTAGGTACTGTTCATTGAGCCCAAATCACCCACTTCTTGGACTTTTAGTCTTTTGGGCTTCATTGATAACCTCTTGATCTTCACTCTTAATCTTCTGCTCAACAGTCCAACTAACAAAAACCTGTTAAGAGTTAATGAGAAAGTATTGAGAACCAAACGTCATAATTACACTTTAGCCATCATATTGGCGCATGCATGTTTCCAAAGTGCTTAATTTCTTCTTACCGTGACTAAACTCGCCTTGCAATCTGCATCCCAGCATTGTATTTTTGTGCTTGGGACTTGGTCCTTTAAAAACATTATCACATTCAATATTTTAATTATTTCAATAGAATAGACCATTAGGGTCAAACTAGCCACTCTAAGGGAAAAAAAAATCTCCTAAGTATGATTTGTAAATATCTAAACTGATCCAGAATATAGGCTCTGACTGATAACAATTCATAACTGCTTAATAGCATAATTGCATATTTGTGTATTTGATGTTTGTTTCCATAACCAAAATTGTGAGAACCTTCAAATAATTAACGATACCAAGTATGTAAAAATTGTGTGGTTATAGTTTCATCACCGTAATACTTAACGAGTACTATAAATAGTTTTCCATTGGAAATGTTTTAACTTTTGGTGCAAGTAAAAGCTATACTATATAAATATTACGTTTGATCACACCAACCACCATTTTAATTTAGTTGTGACATAGTTTCACACAAATTGATCATTTTCAACCATGATGTGATAGATATAATATTTTTTCCCCAAATCTATATATAATGGAATAATGAATTAAGTAAACTTATTTTTTACCAAGGCCTTAAGACAATAAAACAAACACGAAACAATTAACTCCAAAAATGTTATAGGATTTATTTTAATAAAGGGAAAAATATTATAGTTAGGGTTTGTGGAGGACTCTGCCGGCGATAAGAGCAGCTTCCATGACAACAGAGATGACATCAATAACTTCGTCAGCATCACATTTGTTACCTTTGAACGTTGGTTGCTTCTTCTGGCTGAAATTATTCATGCAATTTATGAATTTCTGACTACACTCTTGGCTTAGATAATCGTCTGCACACCAAATCACCGATATCAATAAATATGGTAAGTCATAATTGTAACACTTTTAGTAAAAGTGAAACTATAAAACAGAGGGAGTTTAATTACTATTTTTGGATTGGACACAAGCATCATGGTTCATGCAACATGCATCAAGACTATCACATGGTCTCTCTCCAGGACAACCACTGTAAAGTAGTCCACAATACTTCCCATACCTTAGAAATGGAGGCACTGTCCAATTTCACACATTTTTTTTGTTAAAAAATTTTACTCAAGCTTACACATTTTTGTCATGTCTATACAATAATTTATATATACATGTGAATTAATTTCTAAGCTTAGAGATTGTTTTACCTGAACAGAACTCCGATTCACATTTCCGGCTACATTCTTTGCTCTGCCAAAACAATTTAAACCAGGAAGTGATGTGGTTCGGTTAGTATAAACCGGATCTAAACCAAAAGAGACACCAAGTACCAATTACCTCTAAAGAAGGTACAAATTCCCGGTTTTTATTTTATTTTATATAATCAGCTTTCTGAATTCATCTTGTTCCCTTAAAGTTGTATAAAAGATTGTTATTAATAAAAAGATTATTATAAGTGAAACCGGGAAAAATTCTGTTATTTCTAACAATGTTATTTTTTTTCCAACAAATGTTTTTTACATAGAAAATTTAGGTCGATCAATGAAACCAATAATAATTACACGGTTTACCTAAACCGGTTACTCTAGTTACATGATTGAGAGATTAATTAATCAAAAATATGAAAGAAGCATGATCTGACCAGGGAGATAGAGGGATGTGTGAGCTGAACACCGACGTTAAGTGACTCAACGGAGACAGAGAGGAAGAAAATGAAAGAGAAAGTTATGATCGGAGCCACCATTGTTGGAGACCTTGAAAAAATAAAAACTCACTGAAAAAGCTCGGAAAGTGAGAAGAATAAAATATCTTAGGTGAAAAATATAAAATGAGAAAGGAGAAGAAGGTATAAGACGAAGAGTCTGTGACTCTGTCTCTTGATCTTTTTATTGTCATCTTCTGTCTCGTGACTCATTTGATTCTCATGGCTAATCTTTGTGAGTTTCCATCTTTACCCCTATCTCACTACCCTTTCGTCTTCTTTAGTCGTTGCTCGTTTTATTAACACATTTATAAAGTTGCTTTTACATGCTTAATTATATTCGAACTACCCATATAATATAATAGCTCATCATCATTAATATTATATTCTTACTACTACATACATCTTATACAATAAAGATTTCATGATACAAAGTTGCTTAACCGGGTAAATGGATAGGTGTATGAATTTTGTATTTTTGGTATTACTTATAGGAATTTCTTCACTTCATTCTATTTATTTATTTATTTTTGGATAAAGGAAATAGATTTTCTATATATGTATTTAAATGTGTGCATAAAATCATTGTATACTAGTACATTCGCTTGTATAATGTCGTATAATTACATAATGTGTGAAACCGAATAATCAATCAAGATTATTTTTTCCAAATATTTTTCGCATGATAAAAGAGATAAAATTTTAGTTGTTTGATTTTTTATTCTCCTTATCATTCAAGTCCTTTTTAATAAGGGTATGTAACAGAGTAGACAAAGTTCTATTGACAACTTCAGTTTATTTATCAGATTGAGAATGGCAAGTTGTTGAAAATAACAACTTAGTTCATAGCTTACACCAAATATTTTCTAAAAATAACTCAAGAATTTGGTATCCCTATCACTAGTCATGAATACGAACTATCTCTTTAATGAACAAGTTAGCTACATGAGAAGCATCATCGATTTTATCACAAGCAATGAAATGTGCCATTTTAGAAAACCTATCAACAACAACAAAGATTTAGTCCTTTCCAGTCCTAGTTCTAGCTAATCCAAGCAAAAAATCCATAGATATGTCATTCCACGACTGAGTAGGGATCGGTAAAAGAGTCTACAAACCTTGAGACTGTACCTTTGATTTGGCTTGTTTACATGTGACACATCTTCCACAGACTCTCTCCACATCTCTCTTCATATGCGGCCAATATAAGTGCTCCTGCATTACTTTGAGAGTCTTAGCAATTCCGAAATGTCCCATTAAGCCTCATCCATGCGCTTCCCTGACTAGCAAATCTCTCATAGAGCAATTAGGTACACACAAACGATTTTCAAAGAATAAAAACCCTTCATGCCTAAAATGTTTTCCAAAGGCAAATTTAGCACAAGACTTGTAAATCTCTTGAAACTCAGCATCAGTCTCATAAAGATTTTTAAGTTGCTCAAATCCTAACAGTTTAGCATCCAAAGTATTAATCAAAACATACCTCCATGATTAGGCATCTGCAACAATATTTTCCTTACCTTGTTTGTATTTGATCACGTATGAAAAAATCTCAATAAACTATACCCACCTGGCATGTCTCTTGTTGAGCTTCTGCTGACCTTTTAAATGCTTCAGGGATTCGTGGTCAGTATGAATGACAAACTCCTTTGGCCACAAGTAGTGCTGCCACATTTGTAGAGCTCTCACTAAAGGATATAACTCCTTGTCATAGGTTAGATAGTTCAGCGTGGCTCCTCCAAGTTTCTCACTGAAAAACGCAATGGGCTTCTTCTCTTGCATTAAAACAGCTCCAATACCTACACCAGATGCATCACATTCAATTTCAAAAGTTTTCATAAAATCTGGTAAAGATAAGAGTGGTGCATTAGTAAGTTTCTCTTTTAGCGTTTGGAAAGCCTTTTCTTGTGTTTTTTTCCCATTCGAATCCCACACTCTTCTTTATCACTTCAGTGAGAGGAGCAGCAATGGTACTGAAATCTTTCGCGAATCTTCTGTAGAATCCTGCAAGTCCATGAAAACTCCTCACTTCACTCATGGTATTTGGACTTGGCCATTCACGGATAACTCTCACTTTCTCTTCATCAACTTGGACGACATCTGAACTTATGAAAAAGCCTAGAAACACAATGTTATCCAAACATAACGTGCATTTCTTCAGATTGGCATACAGTTTTGCTTTCCTAAGAACATTCAAAACTTCCTCTAGATGCTTAACATGCTCATCTAAACTCTTGTTGTAGATTAAGATGTCATCAAAGTAAACAACAACATGCAACCCTATGAAATTTCTTAGAATATGGTTCATCAACCTCATGAAAGTACTATGTGCATTGGTTAACCCAAAGAGCATAACTAACCACTCATACAAGCCATGTTTAGTCTTGAAAGCAGTTTTCCACTCATCGCCCTCTCTCATCATAATCTGATGATAGCCACTTTTAAGATCTATCTTTGAAAAGACACTAGATCCATGCAACTCATCTAACATATCATCTAAACAAGGAATAGGATGCCGATACTTTACAGTGATGTTATTGATGGCTTGGTAGTCAACGCACATTTTCCATGTTCCATCCTTCTTAGGTACGAGTAGTACTGGTACATCACAAGGACTTATGCTCTCTCGGATGTATCATTTGTCCATGAGTTCAGCCACTTGTTTTTGCAATTCCTTGGTTTCAACCGGATTGGTTCTATAGACTGGTCTATTTAGAAGTGAAGCTCCCGGAACAAAGTCTATTTGGTGCTCAATCCCACGGATAGGTGGCAGTCTTTTTGGGTTCTCCTCAGGAAAAACTTCTTCAAAATCCTACAAAAAATAAGTAATCTTACTCGGTAATTCCAGTTTGAGGTTAGTGAGAACTTCTTTGTAAACAAACAAAAGAATGGTTTTTTTAGAGAAAAAAGCTCTCTTAACCACATTAGATCTCACTAAGAAGTTGGAGTGCCTCACGGGTTTGCTCTCACAAGCCTTTTTCTTGGTTTTTCTCAAACTCTTTTTTTTTTTGTGGTTGAGTGTTTAGGGATTCCCTAATAGTTACCTGGCCTTGTTGTTTCATATGGATCTGATCTTGATAGACTTCTTGTGGTGTTAACGGAGCAAGAATTGTTTTTCTTCCCTTGAAGTCAAACAAATACCTATTGGTGTAACCATCATGCATAACCCTACGATCAAACTGCCATGGTCTGCCAAGCAAAATGTGACTCGCCTCTATAGGTAGGATATCACACAAAATTTCATCCTCATACTTGCCTATGGTTAAAGGTACTAATACATGGCTACTCACTTTCATCTCTTCCACATCATTTAACCATTGAAGATTATACGGTTTCGGATGCTTCACCACTTTCAGCCCTAACTTCTTCACCATTGTTTCACTAGCTACATTAGTGCAACTTCCCCCATCAATGATAAGGCTGCAGACCTTTCCTTGTACTAAGCATCTCGTGTGAAACAAGTTTTCCCTCTGTTCTTGCTCATTAACCTTAGCTTGAACGCTCAATGATCTCCTTGTTACCAACAGTTCTCCTCTGACTGGTAAGTCTACATGCCCTTCTTCTTCCGAAACAGAATCACTTTCTAACACTTCTTCCTCTGTTTCAATCTCTCTATTTTCCAAAAGAATCATGGTTCTCTTGTTGATGCATTCATTGGCATAATGCCTTCGGCCTTGACACTTAAAACATCTAACCTCCCAGGTTCTGGAAGAGTTTGCCACTGTCTTCCCTTTGATATCTTGATTAGTTGTGTTTAGTTTGGAATCTGTTCTGGGCTTGGTATCAATCTTATCCTTCCGGTTGTAACTCTACCTAGAATAATTAGCTCCAGCTCCAGGAAATGGCTTAGGCCTTGATTGGTAGAGCATATTAGTGGGCTTGATATTTTTTAAAAGCCAATCATGTTTTATTAATTGAGAATAAAAAAGAGCATAAGGTCTTTTAAATGCTCTATAGTCCACTGCTAATCAATGAAGCTTTTCCTAAGTATAGAGGTTTAAAAATTGTAAAAGTATATTTTTACCCTTAATAATTTGATTAATTTTCTGTAGATGCCATTGAAAATTTACTATAAATTTATGATTATAAAATTTAACCTAATCACAAAAAAACCTAAAACCCTACGGAACACGAGAGTACGAGACAACAAGAACATCCATTGGAAAAATTCAAAGTGCGTTGTTTTCAAATCTATACTTTCTTTGACTTTTATTTCAAAGTTCTTATACTTGTATATAATACATAATTACGTAATACATATGATATGCAAAAAAGAAGTCAACGAACATGCATGTTTAACTTCTTTGAAAACAACTTATATAATTTTGTAAACAGGTTCAAGAACATGTCGAATGAAGAAGAACCTGTGCAACCAACGACCAAGGTATGAATATGTATATATATATAAATATGTTGATATCTCTTGCTTGATTATTTTGTTCTTTTGAAATTTATGTATTATTTATTTATTTGGCATTTGGTTTAGTCCAAATTTATGTGGACTCATGAGATGAGTCATGTGATGCTAGACTTAGCCAATTGTGAGAAAGATAAAGGGTACTGGAAAGGTACATATTTTAGTGAAATGGGAAGGCAAAACATACGAGCTGGATTTTTGACTCGATTTGGTTGGGATTTTCCCTGGAAAAAGTTCAAAAGTTGGTTAGAGCATCTAAGAAACCAGTATGATGCTTATAAACGTGTTACAAAAAATGCCACGGGGTTGGGATTCAATGAGTTTGGAGAGCTGGACATGAGCATTGACTGGTGGGATCAACTCATTTAGGTAATTTCTAATAAGATGTGACAATAAACAATTTATTAGTTTCTTGGAAACGTATTTTCAGTCTAAATTGATCCTTGTATTGTTGCAGGCTTGTCCAGAAGCTAGAAAAGTTCATCAGCATCCTTTACATGATATTCCACTCCTTGATAGTTTATACAGAAAAGTTACAATCTTGGTAAGTGATATTGGTATTTTTACTCAGTACTCAGCCTGTAGTCAAGGGAGATCTAGCAATAGGAACTTGTCCTATTGGATGTAAATCCCCTGTCCTTGTTGCTTTTCCTAAGTAAAAATACAAGTTTAAGTGTGTTGTGTGGTGTGAAAGCAGTAAGTGAACTATGGATATATCAATTCCTTAGTCTAACATGTCATTGTAGCACTAAGGTGTCAATCCAAATGAGTGTGATGCTAACAATCAGGATGAGATCAAATATACTTAATTCAAGCCAAGCAAGTTGATGGGGGAGTCTAACAACCTAAGTGAAACATGAAATATGCAAAATAAATTCTAAGTAAAAATACTAGAGAGACAAGTGCAGGTGCTAGAGAAACAGTGCACAGATGCTAGAGGAGTAATGCAGCAAGTGAAAATGATGAAATAAATTGATGAGATAAAACTAAGTGTGGAAGCTAGCAAGCGAAGATGATGACTAAGACAAAGTAAAATCAACTAAGACAAACAAGATCTCAAGAATGGGGTAATTGGTCAGTGACTCCTCTGAAATCTATCTAACGCGCTGATAAACTCAAACAAAACTACTCCCTAGACAACAGGTTCACAAGCAATCAAATCCACTGTCGTGACAGATGACCTCAAGCTAGGGCAGTTCCAGACTCAGATGTCTCTGACGAAATCTACCCTATCAGGCACTAAGACTCAACCCGTTCTTGTCAATCAACACCCTAAACATCTAATCTCTTAGGCTAGGAATGCAAATCTCTGGCACTAGTTGTTCAAGTGTTTCATCAACCACCTTTTGAGTGTGGAAACACTTAAGATCTAGTTGCAACTGATCAGAGAGAAACTAGCATTAAGAACACTAATCCAGAAGGGATTCACAAACAACTAAACTCAAACGCCCTAGAAGATCAAAAATTTGTCACTAACCTATCCCATTCTCAAGAACCCTAAAAAAACTACTCACACATATTCAAGAACATAAACCCAGAAAATTCAAACATCTTAGAATTCATTGAAATTAAGTTATAAAGATAGATTAAGGCAAGAACAATAAGACTGCAAAGAATAAAAAAAAACTAATAAGTAGATTAAGAGAAATCTGGATTACAAATGAAGAAAAATCAAGAACAATGAAGAACACTCAAGAACAGAGAGAAAACCTAAAATAAAAAGCTTACACTAAAAATAAAAATGGAATACCCTTTGGACAAAACCCAAAAGGGGTATTTATACAAAATGCGGAAAACCCTAAAAATGGGTAAAGACAAAATAAATGGTTAAGTCTCCGGAGATTTATGCAGCTTGGGCAGGCGTATGTGTAGTGGTGATCGAGCTGGGAGTGAAGACTGCTGGATCACCTGCTCGACGTGTGTGTGCTCGAGCATTCTGCTCGACGTGCTGCTCGAGCACCTGCTCGAAATCTGCTCGAGCACTTCTTCAAACTCTGCTCGACGTGTGTGTGCTCGAGCACTCTGCTCGACGTGCTGCTCGAGCACCTGCTCGAAATCTGCTCGAGCACTTCTTCAAACTCTGCTCGACGTGCTGCTCGAGTGCCTTGCAGAATCTCTGCTCGAGCACTTGTTAAATTCCTGGCAGAGCACTTTGCTGGTGCTTGTGGCGTGAAACTCTCCAAACGTCCAGAACATCATCCAAGTCCCTGAAATCAACTCCAAAATGCATATGTATGCAAATCTAATGCAAAATCCTAGTATGGATGCTAAATGTATGAAAAGACTATAAATGGGGTGAAACATATGATGAATATAGTCCTAAACGATGACAAATGCATACTAAAACATAATAAAATGCGGAGACATCAACTCCCCCAAACTTAGTGTTTGCCTGCCCTCAAGCAAACAATTCATAAGAAGGGAGAGTGGTTAGAAAATGGGGATTCAGAACCTAAGAAATACAGTTTTTAAAGTTCCCAAACCTTATCAAATTTCCAAGAAGCTACCCTGAGTGCAATGCTAACAAGTTCTACTTTTAAAGCTTTAGCCATGCTCGTCACATCACTTACTTAACAATGACTTTAGCCTACACAAGCATTCAGATTCTTCAAACCCTTTAACATTCATTAAGCATAAATCATGAATCAAGTTTATTCACAGTCATTGAACTCATTTGGCTAAAGGAATAGTCAAACGACAAAGATGGTCCTTAATGTAACTGGTGACACTCATTCTCACTCAAAGGACTCTCAAAGAAAAACTGAGCTTTAGAAGAAGGCTAAAGGTCAGGGCCAACCAATGCGTACAAGGATAAACTTCCATCTACCCAAACATATACATAATCAAAACCCAAACCTCTAAATCTAATCCCACGAATGATCATATTACTACCCTTTGGCATTTTTCTGCAATGAATCCCTTTTTGATCAGACTTTTCTTTTTCTTTGTGTTCTAAGGATGGTTTACCTTAACATTTGCTTAGTCTAGCGGATTGGGTGTCTATCTGAGTCTCTATCTTTTATGTATTTCATACAAGTTTCTCTTTTTCTTTTCATGAGCCTATGCATATTTTTTTTTTCTTTCGTACTACCCAATCCTTTACTAGAGCTTTAATTATGCACATCCCTCTACTTAGAAGTTTCTTTTCTTTTTCCCTTCTCTTTCTCTTTTTTCATTTTTCGACTCATCATGCTTAGAACATCCTAATTCGTTTCTTCCCAAAATCATGTTCCCACCTAGTCCTAGCTAGTCCATAAACCGTGAACTAGAACTAAATGAAAACCTATCCTTGTCGGCTCCAACCTAACACTTTCTACCAAGCTCAACTCATAAAAAGGCCTCACACATAGAAAATTATATTGGCTTGAAAGAAAGGTAGGTTCAATGGTGGGGAAACTGTTCCAATGAGGGGAATCAGCTACTTGGATAACAAGGGTGGTAAAAAGATGAAAGATAATCCAAGTATGTATATAGGTATCCATGAGTTCAAGTTCAATGCGTAACCATGATAATTATAAGTCAGGTTATGGTCTAGATAGATAGGGAGTGAATACACTTCACAACAAGCTTCAGCCAAAATCAAATGTCAAGCAATGAATTCAAAGGATGGTGCTGCCTTATGTTTCAAACTTAATCAATCATGCACTACAAAACAACTAAGTGGTTCACTAACATTTTATATTGCATGCTGGGCTAGGCAAGAATCATCATTATCCCCTATGCAGAAATCCTAAATGAAATGCAGCTATACTCAATACTAAAATGCTAATGCAACTACATGAACACTCTGTTTTTGTGAAATGATTTTCGAAAAATTTTCAAATTTTTATGGTTTTCAGATGCACATAGATGATTGAAAATTTGAAATAAGAAAACAGGAAACAATGTTAAATACATCATGAACCCTCCCCCAAACTTAAATTACACAGTCCTTTGTGTAATAGAAATCTGGAACAGAGTTTGCAAACGAAAGCAAAAATAAACTAAGTACAATGATAAATACAATGGATTGGAGAGTGATACTTCAGTAGTTGGAGAAGAAAGAGTCGGTGAACTCTTCTATATCCTCGCGGGAGTATGTTGGTGGAGGGGGTTGGTGCGGTTTGGTAGATCTGCTCTGTCCTGCTGCTTTCCTTTTTCGCTGCCTTGGCTCAAAGGAAGAGTATCGGGGTGGCTCGTCATAGGTGCTGCGCCTAGAACTAATGTGTGTAGAGCCACTTCTCCGCAGAGTACTCGGTTGGGACAGTTCTTTATGTTGGTGAGCAGAGGCGGCTTGGTCTTGTGCTTCGTGTGCGTCAGCGGGGCTCTTGCTCGTTCTTTGACTCTTGCTAAAATGCTCCTTCATCTCCTTCCACCCCTTCGTCAATTCCTTCACCGTGCTCTTTAGTGCCTTGATCGTTTTATCCTGAGCTTTGTTCCACTTCTGGAGTAACCCTATTCGCTTGTGAGCCTCCCATAGACCCTTATGCTGTTTTTGTGCTGCATACTCTTCGAAGTGAAATGACTCGGGCTGGGTATCTTCGGATGCGCTTGGGGAGTGAGATCGAGCTGAGCGACTAGGAACATATTTTGTTCGCGCGTGTTGGAGGTCTTCCTACGCTGGTTGATAGAGCAATTTGATTGGTCGGCAGAAATTAATGCTAGCACTTGCTAGATCGGCGCAGGGGAGTTGTAGTTGAGCCGGTCCAGCCGTAGGGTGCATGAACTGAAATAGGCATTCTCCTGAACTTGATGTCTTGTTTAGGAAAAATGCTTTCCTGAGGTAGTCCAGGTCCAGCCATCTTGGTGCGCAGGGCTCTGAAATCAAAGGTACTTTGCAGGCGACCAGTATGGGTGTGATGACACCTCCAATGCTGAGCTCTCCTTTCGAATTTTTTCTGTGCAGCTTCACACCCCAGTCTCTATAGTTCAGGAACTGATTTAGCATAGTGAAGGTGACATGACATGATTCTCCCTAGATCACTCCAAGATTGGTAGACTGAAGGATAATCCTTGCAAGCTGAGCTTCAAGGCGTGGGGGGGGTGAGTTGCGTCGCACAGAAGTGGTGGAAAGCTTCTGATATGCAAGGATCTATCAAGATATGACACACTTGAATAGATCAAGAGCCTGGATATAACACACCAAGCGAATCTGAGAGGTAAAGAGAAGAAAACTCGATGAACTCTCAAAAGAAGAAGATCGCGCTCTTAGGTTTTTTTATTCAAAGATCACCCCTTCTGTCCATCGACTTACAAGAGAATATAAAGAGAAAATAAAACCCTTAAGTTCAAAGAATTGCAAAAATAACCCAAAAGAAAGAAAATAAACGAAAGGCACAAAATAGGGTGTCTTTTGTGCAAATAAAGAAAAAGGAAAATTAGACAAAGCTGAAGCTTATGCTGGTCGATGGTGCATCTTAAGCTTCATACTTGGCTAGTGAACTAGATGTGGTGATCTATCTTTGCCTCATTAAAACCTACACTTGAAAAAACCCAATGGGATAAAAACAAATATAGGGAAAAAGAGTGCAAGAATAGACCACTGCTCACTAGCCATCTTGTACTCTGATTAGGTTGAGTGTTGGAGTTGTGTTGTCTTGGTTCAAGTAGCTTGGGTGGTTCGGGGTTTGGTTAAGAATGCCGTCAACGGCTTCCTTGAGCTCCTTAGTCCTTGCTCGTGTCAGTGGTCCCGGTGGGATAGGCTTGGATTCCTCAGCCACAAGCTCTTCTCGTGTTGCTCCACCCTCCTCACCCACAAGCTCCTCTTGTGTCTGCCCCATGCTGCCCATGATCATACCATCCCCCCTTTCTTGAAAAGGATTTGACCTCAAATCTGGTTCATCTGCAAGAAATGGGGCTAAATCAGACACATTGAAGCTATTACTTGCATTATACTTACCTTGAGGATCCAACGTAGAGGCAGTGTCATGGATCTTCTTTGTGGTCTGAAAGGGACTATCTATTCTAGGCATGAGTTTTGACTTCTTCTGTTCTGGAAATCTGTCCTTCCTCAAGTGCATCGGTGCGTGAGCTCCCTAATGGACTACCAGCCTGCGTCTTCCTTTGTTGGCGTGTCTAGTATACTCCTTTGTCTTCTCTTCTATGTTTGCTTTGGCCTTTTCATGTATCTGTTGCACAAACTCTGCTTTCTGTTTTCCATCTAAGCTTAATCTTTCACTCACAAGTAAAGGCGTTAGATCCAAAGGTGACAATGGGTTAAAGCCATAAACAATCTGAAATGGCGAGAACCTAGATGTAGAATGCACAGCATGGTTATAAGCAAATTCTATATGTGGTAAGCATTCTTCCCATGTTCTAAGGTTCTTTTTGATTAAACATCGCAGTAATGTCCCTAGAGTCCTATTAACAACTTCAGTTTGCCCATCAGTTTGGGGGTGACATGTTGTAGAAAATAGAAGCTTAGTACCTAACTTAGACCATAACGTTTTCCAGAAGTAGCTAAGAAACTTAGTATCACGATCGAGACTATAGTCTTAGGTATGCCATGCAATCTAACAACCTCTTTAAAGAACAAGTGAGCTACATGAGATGCATCATCTGTTTTGTTGCAAGCAATGAAGTGAGACATCTTAGAAAAACGATCGACTACAACAAAGATTGAATCCTTCCCTGTCTTAGTTCTAGGCAGCCCTAAAAACAAAATCCATTGATAAATCAGTCCAGGGATGCGAGGGAATAGGGAGAGGAGTATACAAACCGTTGGGTTGGACCGTAGACTTAGCTTGCTTACATGTACTGCACCTGTTGCAGATTCGTTCTACATCTCTTCTCATGTGAGGCCAATAAAAGTGGTCTTGCATCACCTTTAACGTCTTAGCAATGCCAAAATGACCCATCAACCCGCCTCCATGAGCCTCTCTAACAAGCAAATCTCGGACAGAGCAGTTAGGAATACACAGTCTATTACCAAAGAAAAGAAATCCTTCACTCCGAAAATAAGAACCAGCAGCAAACTTTTCACATGACTTAAACAATTCTTGAAAATCAGAATCAGAATCGTATAAGTGTTTAAGTTGTTCAAACCCCAGCAGTTTCGCATCAAGGGTAGAAAGCAATGCATACCTTCGATAGTGCATCAGCAACTATGTTTTCCTTACCCTTTTTGAACTTGATGACATATGGGAATGTCTCAATGAACTCTACCCACCTGGCGTGTCTCTTGTTGAGCTTATGCTGGCCTTTTAGATGTTTGAGTGACTCGTGGTCTGTGTGAATAACTTAACTCCTTGGGCCACACGTAATGCTGCCACGTTTGTAGAGCTCTTACCAATGCATATAATTCTTTGTCATAGGTTGGGTAGTTGAGGGTGGCTCCTCCAAGCTTCTCACTGAAGAAAGCGATGGGCTTCTTATCCTGCATAAGAACAGCTCCAATACCAACACCTGAAGCATCACACTCAATCTCAAAAGTTTTAAGGAAATTCGGTAAAGATAAGAGTGGGGCGTGAGTGAGTTTGTTTTTCAGAGTCTGGAATGCTTCTTCTTGTGCTGTTCCCCATCGAAATCCAACTTCCTTCTTGATCACTTCAGTGAGTGGGGCAGCAATGGTGCTGAAGTCCTTAACAAAGCGCCTATAGAACCCAGCAAGACCATGAAAACTTCACGCGCCTGTCTTCGGACTGGGCCATTCTCTTATTGCCTTCACCTTCTCTTCATCAAGCTGGACACCATCTGCAATCCAAACGAAAACAAAAACCAAGCAGTGATATGTGCAAAATGTGAACTTCTTAGGGTTGGCATAGAGCTTCCTTTCGAGTACATTTAAAACAGATTGCAAATGTCCTATATGCTCTTCTAAGTCTTTACTATAAATCAGAATGTCATCGAAATATACTACCACGAAAACTCCTATGAACGACCTCAGGACATGATTCATTAACCTCATGAATGTACTAGGTGCATTTGTGAGTCCAAAAGGCATAACTAACCATTCATATAACCCATGTTTCGTTTTAAATGCAGTTTTCCATTCATCTCCTTCTTTCATCCTAATCTGATGATAACCACTCCTTAAATCTATCTTAGAAAACATCCTAGAACCATGCAATTCGTCTAACATGTCATCTAGCCTAGGAATAGGGTGTCGATACTTCACCGTGATATTGTTTATAGCCCTGCAATCAACGCACATGCGCCAACTCCCATCCTTCTTAGGCACGAGCAGAACTGGTACCGCACATGGACTCATGCTCTCTCTGATGTGTCCTTTCCCTATGAGCTCATCAACCTGTTTTTGTAACTCTTTAGCCTCCATAGGGTTGGTTCTGTATGCTGGACGGTTTGGTAGTGATGCTCCAGGCACTAAATCAATCTGGTGCTCGATGCCTCTAATTGGTGGCAGTCCCGTTGGGTTATCTTCTGGAAATACATCCCCATAATCCTGCAAAAGAGTCTCCATTTCACTCGGTAGCACCGGTGTGAGGTTAGTTAGGCTGCTAAGAGCCTCTTTAAAAATAATCAGAATCAAGGGTTGCGTAGTAGCTACAGCATGCTTAATATCACCTGACTTGGCAATGAAGTTAGCGTACAGTTTATTTTCCGAGCTCGGCTCTCGTGGCTGTAACTCAGGAGCATTAATGCCCTGCCTCATCCTCTGTTTGAGAGTCACCTGGTCTTGATGCACTTCTTGTGGCGTTAAAGGAATCAGAATGGTCTTCTTCCCCTTGTACTCAAATGAATGACGGTTTGTGAAGCCATCATGTACTACTCTTCGATCAAATTGCCAAGGTCGCCCAAGAAGAATGTGTCCAGCAGCCATTGGGAGTACATCACACAGTATTTCATCGTGGTAAGCGCCAATGGTGATAGGCACCAGCACCTGCGTGCTCACTTTCATCTCAACACCTTCATTCAACCATTGCAGCGGGTATGGTTTAGGGTGCTTCTTTGTTTTTAAACTCAGTTTGCTGACCATGGTTTCACTTGCTACATTGGTACAACTTCCTCCATCGATGATCAGGCTGCAAACCCTTCCGTGAACCAAGCATCGCGTGTGGAACAAGTTTTCTCTCTGTTCTTGATCAGTTGTAGTAGTTTGTAAGCTTAGCGATCTCCTTGTGACTAGTAAGGACCCTTGTGCCGCTTGTTCTTCACACTCGGACAAGTACTCTAGCTCTGTTTCTTTTTCATCTTCTGTTTCGAACTCACCGCTGTCTAACAGAACCATCACTCTCTTGTTGATGCACTCATTAGCGTAGTGACCTCTTCCCTGACACTTGAAACACTTAACATCCCTGTTCCTTGTTGCTTTTGTTTCAACTGTGCCTTTGCCTTTGTCTCCTTGATTATTCAGATACGGTTTCATCTCGGGCCGTGGGCGTCTACTACTTGCTTGCCATCACGCTGAGAAGTGTTCACTCTGTCTTCCCTTTGATAGTTCGGTTTCGAAACAACTTGTCCACCCCCATAGTTAAACCGTGTAGGACTCTTCCTCTTGAGTTGTTGTTCTATCAAGATGGCCTTGTGCAACATCTCCTCTAACTCATCGTAGTTCTGCATTTCCAATCTGTCTTGAATGTCTCGGTTTAGTCCCCTAAGAAACGAGACATAGCAGCTTCCCTATCTTCTAATATATCAGCTCTGATCAGAAGCGTTTCAAGCTCTTGATAATACTCCTCTACACTTCTGCTTCCTTGAGCAAGTTTTCTGAGCTTGCGGTGCAACTCACGGTGATGGTGGCTGGGTACAAACCTTTTTCTCATTACTCTCTTCATCTCTGTCCAAGTACGCACTGGTCCTTCTCCACTGCGTCTTCTAGAGGTAACAAGCTGATCCCACCAACTGAGAGCATAATCACTAAACTCTGTTGCAGCTACTCTCACCTTGTTCAGCTCGGAATAGTTTTGACAATTAAAAACCAGCTCTATCTTCTTCTCCCACTCCAAGTAGGCATCAGGATCACTCGTGCCATTGAAAGGTGGTATCCTAAGCTTTAGATCTCTGAAACTGTCTCTGCCTTCTTCACCACGCCTCGCCGCCTCTGGCTGCCTCTAGCTGATTCGCTTTCTTAACTATAGCACCTTGCAGTTTCACCATCTTCCACAAATCGCCCCTGATGGTTCCTGCCCCTCGAGCCCCTCCAGGTTGTTGCACTTCACGTGCTGGTGGTGGCTGTTGTTCTCGACGGAAAGTTTCAAACCTTGCATCCATCATCTGTCCCAAACTGGCAAGCATAGCCTCCATCAGTCGTTTGTTATCCTTCATGGTGCTGGTCTCTTCCTCCTCCTGCATCATCCTGCAAGTAACAACCGAAAACAAAACCCAGTAACTAGTTCCTTTGACAGCTCAACACACACTCACAATAGAACCCTATAAGAACAGATTTCAACAGTTTGGAAAACAAATTTGGGAAAAATATCAAATAAACTCTAAAAATTGAAATTCCAGTTGAAAAATCTTCTTAAGAGGTTAAACTAACGAAAACAAAAGAAAAATATTTTTTTTTGGAAATTTTCGGATTTTATACGACTCAAACAAAACAGATCAAAATCCAGAAGCGATTTTTGATATGTCTGAGATTTAATTCTCAAACAAATACCAAACGAACTTCTAAATTCTGGGATAAAATTTTTATTGGTTTTCAAGACCCTAATAAAGCAGACACAAAAAGAAATTAAAATTTTTGACCAGTTTTCGATTTTATAAAAATCTAGCAAAACCAACGAAAAAAAAATGGAAAAAAAAAAAAAAATCGCAGAAACCCTAATTCCAAAAAAAAAACTGAAGCAAAACTACTGAAACAAATAAGAACTTTAAGTTTCAGACTTAGAACGAGATTACCAAGTGACTTAGAGCGTTGCTCTGATACCACATGACATGATTCTCCCTAGATCACTCCAAGATTGGTAGACTGAAGGATAATCCTTGCAAGCTGAGCTTCAAGGCGTGGGGGGGGTGAGTTGCGTCGCACAGAAGTGGTGGAAAGCTTCTGATATGCAAGGATCTATCAAGATATGACACACTTGAATAGATCAAGAGCCTGGATATAACACACCAAGCGAATCTGAGAGGTAAAGAGAAGAAAACTCGATGAACTCTCAAAAGAAGAAGACTAGCCTCTTAGGTTTTTTTATTCAAAGATCACCCCTTCTGTCCATCGACTTACAAGAGAATATAAAGAGAAAATAAAACCCTTAAGTTCAAAGAATTGCAAAAATAACCCAAAAGAAAGAAAAATAAGCGAAAGGCACAAAATAGGGTGTCTTTTGTGCAAATAAAGAAAAAGGAAAATTAGACAAAGCTGAAGCTTATGCTGGTCGATGGTGCATCTTAAGCTTCATACTTGGCTAGTGAACTAAGTGTGGTGGTCTATCCTTGCCTCATTAAAAACCTACACGTGAAAAACCCATTGGGATAAAAACAAGGATAGGGAAAAAGAGTGCAAAGAATAGACCACAGCTCACTAGCCATCTTGTGCTTCGATAAGGTTGAATGTTGGAGTTGTGTTGTCTTGGTTCAAGTAGCTTGGTTGGTTCTGGATTTGGTTAAGAATGCCGGCAACAGCTTCCTTGAGCTCCTTAGTCCTTGCTCGTGTCAGTGGTCCCGTTGGGATAGGCTTAGATTCCTCAGCTACAAGCTCTTCTTGTGTTGTTTCACACTCCTCAGCTACAAGCTCTTCTTGTGTTTGTATCATGCTGTCCATGATCATATCATGAGACTTGTATTGTTTCTGTCTCCTAGCAGTTCCGTCCCATCCTTAGCGAATTCGAGAAGCCCTTTCAAGGCTAAGTCCATCACTTGCAGCTGACCTTGGTTTACAGGGCCTGTTACTTGGCGCGCAAACATGGTATGGACAATGGATTTGTGCAAGTACCTCACTGCAGGGTGGCGAATCTGAGTGCTCTTGGAGCTAGAAGATGAGTAGGGCGTGTCCACTGCTATTGTACGCCATAGGGATTGTAGCTCTTCTTTCGCAAAATCTTCTTCTGATCCTGTCCCACTGCTGAAACCATAGAGAGTGTCGAGCTCAGCGGTGGTGAGGGAGTAGAGCTTTCCTCTTACTTTGAATGTGATCCATCTCAGCCCTCCGTCCGAGACGTATTCCGGATGATCTTCATAGAAGTGAACTTTAAGGGTAGCGAGGAAATGGCAAGTTTCAACTTGATAAGCGGGCGAGTTATTTCTCATGAATTTTGTCAGCCCCCCTAGTGCGAATAGGCATTCAACATCTTCATCTATACCCAATTTTCTCATGGTTGGTCGGTGAGGGTAGCGTGTCCCTGTGAAACCTCTAGAAAGGAAGACTGCTCTCATCTCTTTTGCTGTCAGCTCTGGCTCTGTCCTCTCGCTACTTTTTCCATCCTTAGACTCCACCCCTGCGCTTCCATCTCCAGATTTCTCACCACTACTCCTGACAGGTCGTTTTCCACGAGCAATCTCTTTCCGGTCTCGTGAGAATGCCATGGGTTTTGCTCTACGCGGCGGACTCGAGTGCTGAGGGTGATATGTCTCATCGAGCTCCTCTGTGCTCGAGTAGTGGACTCGAGTGTCTCTACTGCTTTTAACAGGCCTTTTTCCTTGAGCGATTTCTGCCCTGTCTAGTGAGGATGCCTTGGTTTTTGCAGCACGCTGCGGGCTCGAGTGCTGACTCGAGTGGTTTCTCTGCTTAGGCGCTCGAGTTCCTCAGGACATGAGTGTTCGACTCGGGTAGAGTAGCCAAGCCCGTGTCTTCTCTCAAGTTCAGGCTCTGGTTCAGGTTCAGTAGGTCGTCGACTCTCCGCTGCACGCTTGATCTTCGCGTAGCGCCGTGCTAGCGAGGTAGCTCTTGCACGGTTGCGCCAGTCTGGTGCAGGCTCATCAGCTGCGCTTGCTTGAGATGTGAAACCTCTTTTTTCTGTATAACGCCTAGCAATGTTTTCCGCTTCTGCACGTCCGCGGTTGTTTGTCATTGTAGGGTGTGCTGGAAGAGGTGCTCGACGAGGTTGATAGAAAATCTTGGATTGAGAAAGTTTACGAAGAACACGAAGAACACGAAGATCAGAGGTTTTTGTTTTTGAGATTTCTGCTAAGTGTCAAGTGTGAAGTTGCAAGGGGGGGCGTCCTTTTTATAGAGAAAACGGGGGGATGAACCTGGACGTGCTAGAGGACAGACGACGCAAGTGGCGGTGGAACGAGACAGAAACGCCTAACAAAGACAAGAAAAAAAACATGGGTTAGAAAATTGAAAAGCGTGATTTAGATAAGTCTTGAATACTTAGAAATTATCTCGATTCAATTCAGAAAAATCGAAATCTATATTTTGCCAATATTTTTATTTATTTATTTTTATTTTTTTAGAACCCCTTTTTGCGTTGTCGGTGGAGCGCCTCATCGAGCTATTGCTCGACCCGCCTCGTCTCTTGTCTGCTCGAGCGCCGTGTTTCTCATCTGCTCGAGCATGCATCGAGCGTTCTGCTCGAGCTCCTCATTTGGCGTTACTCGAGCACCTTCATCGAGCGTTGCTCGAGCGCCTTCATCGAGCACTTTGCTCGAGCTGCCTCATCGAGCATGTTGCTTGGACTCTCGTCGAGCATTTTTTTTTTTTTTTTTTTTTTTTACTCGACTGCTCGAGCATTCATCGAGTGTTCTGCTCGAGCGTTCTCCTGCTTCCTCAACTCCTTGCATGCACCTGAGACCTTGGGTAGAAACATTTTAAGAAAAACTACGAAAATTACGAAAATAGAAACAAAGAATATTTACAAGGATAAACATGGGATTTCCTCCCAAGCGAGTTTGTTTAAAGTCACTAAGCTTGACTTCCTGGTTTTTAAGTATTTATTGGCTCATCTAGAAGAATTGTAGTCCCTTCTGGAATGTAGTCTGCCATGTAAGGTTTGAGCCGCTGCCCATTCACTGTAAACTCGTTACCCTCCTTAGTAAACAAGGTGACAGCTCCATATGGTAACACCTCCTTGATGCTAAATGGTCCAGACCACCTTGACTTCAGCTTTCCTGGGAAGAGTTTCAGTCTCGAGTTGAAGAGCAAGACCTGATCTCCGGATTTGAAATCTTTGCGCAGAATCTTTTTGTCGTGAAAGGCCTTAGTCCTCTCCTTATATACCTTTGAACTTTCATAGGCTTCAAGTCTGATTTCTTCCAGCTCGTGCAAGTCCACAGCTCTTTTTTCTTGAGCTGTTCTGATATCGAGATTCAGAAGCTTTATTGCCCAGAGCGCTTTGTACTCAACCTCTACGGGCAGGTGACAAGCCTTTCTGTACAGCAGCTGAAACGGGGTCCTCCCAATTGGAGTCTTGTAAGTGGTTCTATAAGCCCATAGAGCATCGTCAAGTTTAATCGACCAATCTCTCCTTGATGCGCCTACTACCCGTGCCAGGATGGCCTTGATTTGCCTATTAGAGACTTCAACTTGGCCGCTTGTCTGAGGAGGGTAAGGTGTTGCCACCTTATGCTTCACTCCATGCTTTCTTAAGAGATTCTCAAAAACCTTGTTAATAAAATGAGAACCACCATCACTGATAACGACCCTCGGGACTCCAAACCTGGGGAAAATAATGGTTTTGAACATCTTCAACACCACTTTTGCATCATTGGTGGGACTGGGTATGGCTTCAACCCATTTTGAGACATAGTCTACAACAACCAATATGTAACTATTCCCAGAGGATGGTGGGTTGAAAGGTCCCATAAAATCAATGCCCCATACATCAAATACTTCAACTTCGAGGATAGGGTTCTGGGCATCTCATTTCTCCTGCCTATGTTCCCCATCCTTTGGCATGGATCACACTTGGTAATGAAATTTTGGGCATCCTTAAACATGGTTGGCCACCATAGACCAGCCTAGAGTATCTTCTGCACTGTCTTGAAAGTGGCAAAATGGCCTCCATATGTGGAACCATGGCAATGTTCTAGCACTCCTCTGACTTCTTTCTCAGCTATACACCTTCTAAACAAACCGTCTGATCCTTTCTTGTAGAGATATGGTTCATCCCAGTTGTAATGGTTGACGTCTCTAAAAAATTTCTTCTTGTTGTATGCATCGAGACTGCTGGGAATTTCACCGCTCACTAAGTAGTTAGCTAAATCCGCAAACCATGGTGATTTCTCTTTCGCTAGTGCCTGGACCTTTTTTAGATCAGCCCTTTCGCAATGGGTATTTTCGAAGGTCTGGACTAACATCAGCTGTTCTTCAGGCATGGAGTCGTCGATTGGCAATAGGTATTCAATCCTCATCCGGGATAGGTGATCAGCTACCCCATTTTCTATTCCTTTCTTATCAACTATCTCCATGTCAAATTCTTGCAGTAATAGAATCCATCTTAGCAACCTGGGTTTGGTGTCTTTCTTTGCGTAGATGTGTCTCAATGCTGCATGATCCGTGTAGACTACCACCTTTGATCCCACCAGATAGCTTCTGAACTTTTCAAAGGCAAAGACTACTCCAAGCAATTCCTTCTCCGTGGTAGCATATCTCCCTTGAGCTTCATCTAAAGTTCTGCTCGCATAGTAAATCATGTGCAACTTTTTATCTATTTTCTGACCTAACACTGCTCCAACGGCATAGTGTGAGGCGTCGCACATGATTTCAAACGGATAGTCCCAATTCGGAGCTTGGACTATTGGGGGTGAGATCAACGCTTCCTTTATCAACTGGAAGGCTTTCAAACACTCAGAGTCAAAGACGAACTCTTGCTCCTTGCAAAGTAACCTGGTGATTGGTCTGGCTATTTTTGAGAAATCTTTGATGAATCTTTTGTAGAAGCCAGCGTGACCAAAGAAACTCCTGATATCCTTGACGTTCTTAGGTGGTTGCAACTGCATCATTACATCGATTTTGGCTTTGTCTACCTCAATGCCTTTCTCAAAAATCTTGTGCCCTAAGATAATCCCTTCTCTGACCATAAAATGACACTTCTCCCAATTCAAGACCAGATTTGTCTCTTCGCACCTGGTAAGCACTCTGCACAAGTTCAACAAACAGGAGGAGAAGGAGGAGCCATACACAGAAAAATCATCCGTGAAGACTTCCACCATCTCCTCTATTAAATCTGAAAAGATGGAGGTCATACACCTCTGAAAAGTTGCAGGTGCATTGCATAAACCGAAAGGCATTCTTCTGTAAGAAAAAGTGCCATATGGGCAAGTGAAGGTGGTTTTTTCTTGGTCATTTGGATGTATTGGGATCAGAAAGAACCCTCTATATCCATCTAAGAAACAGTAGTAAGGGTGGTTTGCAAGTCTTTCTAACATTTGATCAATAAATGGCAAAGAAAAATGATCTTTTCTAGATGCTGCATTTAACTTTCTATAGTCTATACACATCCTATGACCAGTTATTGTCCTAGTGGGTATAAGCTCATCTTTATCATTCTTTACCACTGTTATACCGCCTTTCTTAGGGAGACAATGCACTGGGGATACCCAGGTACTATCAGAGATAGGGTAGATAACTCCAGCATCTAGCAATTTAAGAATTTCTTTCTTAACAACCTCTTTAAGGTTAGGGTTCAATCTTCTTTGAGGTTCAATGCTAGCATATGACTCATTTTCAAGATTAATTCTGTGAGTGCACAAACTAGGTGATATGGCCTTAATGTCATCAAGTGAATATCCAATTGCTTTCCTAAACTTTCTCAACTCGGTCAACAGCAATTTCAACTCATCATCACTAAGTTTATCATTTACTATGACAGGGTAAGTGGAGTTAGGTCCAAGAAATGCGTACCTTAGCCCTGTTAGGAGTGGTTGTAGCTCGACCTTAGGTGCCCTTAGTTCCAACCAGTCGTCTGAGTGGGCGGACTCGAGCAGTGGGTGCTGGGCATGCTTAGTATCAGCTTCTACTGATGCAACGACCTCTCCATCTGTTCCCATCAGTTTCTCAAACGCTTCTTCGCCTTTAATTTCCTTGTGAGAGTCTAGCATCGTTTCATAACTCGAGGTTTCTTTGTATAAGTAGCCGTTTTCACCGTCCTTGGTTAAAGCTGTCTGAAGATGGTCTTTTTCATTTAGCTCCTCAAGTAGCTCGTCTGCAAGGTGATCCATTTCTTCAATCCAAAAGAGCTGGTCTTCAATCGTAGGCTTCTTCATTGTATCTCTAATGTCAAAGTGCATTTTGAGATCTTTGCCCATATTAAGTTGAATTTTCCCTTTTTGGACGTCAATGAGAGCACCCGCAGTAGCAAGGAGGGGTCTCCCTAGAATCAAAGGACCTTTTGGCTCTTCATCCATCTCTAACACCACAAAGTTAGTGGAAACCACTATGGTTCCAATTCGGAGAGGCAAGTCTTCTAGCATGCCATGCGGAGTTCTCACAGATCTATCAGCCAAGACAAGAGAGATGTTGGTGGGTTTATACTTGTTAAAACCCAACTTCTTAGCTACTGAGAGTGGCATGAGGCTTATAGACGCTCCCAAGTCGCAGAGACAATTTTGAAAAGTTAATGGCCCAAGAGAGCATGGTAATGTGAAACAACCAAGATCTGGTAGCTTGAGGATTCTCTTTTGAATAATGGCGCTGCACTCATGACTCACTACTACCATTCCTTTCACTTCCTGGATTCTTTCTATAATTGCATCTTTGATCCACTTGTGAGATTGAGGTAAAAGAGCCAATGCATCAAGTATGGGCATCTTGACCTTAATTTCTTTAATGTGCTTGTTAAAGATAGCTATATATCTCTCCACTCTGTCCTTGTGAAATCTCCCTGGGTAGGAGAGTTTAGGCTTGTAAGGTGGTAGGACGAATGGTGTTTTCTTGTCTTTGGAAGGTGCAATTTTGTCAACTGGGGATGGTTGGACTCGACTTGTAAGTCGAGTTGATGTGTTGAGCTGGTCAGTCGAGTTGGAGTTTTTCTATTCATCTTGTCTATCTTGTTCCTCTCTCTGACATAAATCCTCCCCAGATTGGAATTCACTGTCCGCGGTGATAGGAATGGTTCCCGCCCTTTCTGATAGTTCTTTTCCGTTCCTCAAGGTAATGGCATTGATTTGAGCAAAGTCCTTAGGATTTTGGATTGCCTTTCCTGGGTGTGGAGGATGTGGATGCAGACTTGTTTTCCAGGTATTTAATTTTAGAGTTCAGTGTCTCGAATTTGTTGTTGAGGGTGTCATAGGCGTAGTCCGACTGATTCTTTAGTTCAGCAAACCTCTTTGCAGCTTCCATTGTACTGGCAGCTTGACCTTGGAGTAGCTGCTGCATCATACTTCGCAGGTCTTGATCATGGGCAATAGGTGTTGGAGCTTGTTGTGGTGCAAAACCAGGTGGTTGACCTATGACGCCCTGTGGGTTGTACCTTCCTTGGAAATTCTGCTTAGGAACAAAACCTTGAGTTTGATTGTAGGGGACAAAAGGTTTGTTTTGTTGCAGTGGTGGCGGAGGGTAGACTTGATCTTGCGGGTTTTCCACGTTGTTACTTCTATAAGACAAGTTAGGGTTGTTCTTGTAGTTGATGAAACCTTTGTTATAGCCACTTTGATTCTGAACATAGCTAACTTCTTCGATTTGGTCAACCTCCCCATCTTGAATGTGAAAGAGTTCTTCTTCATTTGAAAAGTGAACGTGTCTCTGCTGGCTGAGGATGAATTTATCAAATTTTTCATTCAGAGACTTGATCTCTTTCCTAGTCCTCTCATCAGAATCAACACTTCCCCTTGTGCTGCGGTCATAGTCCTCAGTATAGTTCCCATCGGATTGAGCAAGATTTTCAACTAGTTCCCAGCCTTCATCAACATCCTTGTTTAGGAAATTGCCATTGCTTGCTGTATCAAGAAGCATTCTGATCCTTGGAAGAACGCCTCTGTAAAGCGTGCTGAGCAGGGATTCATTGCTGAAACCATGGTGAGGACAACGGATAGTGTAGCTCTTGAATCTTTCCCAAGCTTCAGAGAAGGTTTCTCCATTCTTTTGGATAAAGCTGGATATCTCATTCCAGAGTCTAGCAGTGCGGGCGTTGGAGAAAAAGTTTACAAGGAAAGCTTTCTTGCAGTCATCCCAGGAGGTGATGGAGCTATGAGGTAGGTTCTTTTCCCATAGATGTGCTTTGTCACCAAGAGAAAATGGGAAGAGTCTGAGCTTGAAACCATCTTCACTGACTCCATTGATCTTGGTGAGGCTGCAGAGCCTATCGAACTCGACAAGGTGATCAAGAGGATCTTCCATAGGTAATCCATGAAATTTGTTACTTTGGACCATAGCGATCAGACCACTCTTGATCTCAAAATTATTGTTTTGGATTGTCGGTGGTACAATCTCTTGCCTCTGAGTGTGAGTATTAGGAGCATCCCCTGCTCCAATCAATCTGGGCCTCCTCTGTTGAGGACCTTGTTCAACGTGTCCTTGCGGGTTTTCCATTCGAACTTGATGTTGTTGGTCTGCTCCGACGTTGTTCCTATGCGCTCGCAGTACAGGTTGTAACCGGTGAATGTTGTCGAGAGGGTGAAAGAGGTTCTGGCTTCCTTGTGAATGTGTTTGCATACAGGTGAAGCTAGAACAGGGTGACTGACCGAGCTGAGAGTGAAACAGAAACTAGGCTCGAGCAGTTGGTTGAGTAGGTACCTGAAACACAGAAAACTCAGAAAGTTAAGAAGTGAGGTGAAAGTGAGAACTTGATCTCAAGAAATCTGAAATCCTAAATGTAGCAAACAAACACCCAATTGGCAACAGCGCCAAATTGATATTGGTATTTTTACTCAGTACTCAGCCTGTAGTCAAGGGAGATCTAGCAATAGGAACTTGTCCTATTGGATGTAAATCCCCTGTCCTTGTTGCTTTTCCTAAGTAAAAATATAAGTTTAAGTGTGTTGTGTGGTGTGAAAGCAGTAAGTGAACTATGGATATATCAATTCCTTAGTCTAACATGTCATTGTAGCACTAAGGTGTCAATCCAAATGAGTGTGATGCTAACAATCAGGATGAGATCAAATATACATAATTCAAGCCAAGCAAGTTGATGGGGGAGTCTAACAACCTAAGTGAATGCAAATCTCTGGCACTAGTTGTTCAAGTGTTTCATCAACCACCTTTTGAGTGTGGAAACACTTAAGATCTAGTTGCAACTGATCAGAGAGAAACTAGCATTAAGAACACTAATCCAGAAGGGATTCACAAACAACTAAACTCAAACGCCCTAGAAGATCAAAAATTCGTCACTAACCTATCCCATTCTCAAGAACCCTAAAAAAACTACTCACACATATTCAAGAACATAAACCCAGAAAATTCAAACATCTTAGAATTCATTGAAATTAAGTTATAAAGATAGATTAAGGCAAGAACAATAAGACTGCAAAGAATCAAAACAAACTAACAAGTAGATTAAGAGAAATCTGGATTACAAATGAAGAAAAATCAAGAACAATGAAGAACACTCAAGAACAGAGAGAAAACCTAAAATAAAAAGCTTACACTAAAAATAAAAATGGAATACCCTTTGGACAAAACCCAAAAGGGGTATTTATACAAAATGCGGAAAACCCTAAAAATGGGTAAAGACAAAATAAATGGTTAATTCTCCGGAGATTTATGCAGCTTGGGCAGGTGTATGTGTAGTGGTGATCGAGCTGGGAGTGAAGACTGCTGGATCACCTGCTCGACGTGTGTGTGCTCGAGCACTCTGCTCGACGTGCTGCTCGAGCACCTGCTCGAGATCTGCTCGAGCACTTCTTCAAACTCTGCTCGACGTGTGTGTGCTCGAGCACTCTGCTCGACGTGCTGCTTGAGCACCTGCTCGAAATCTGCTCGAGCACTTCTTCAAACTCTGCTCGACGTGCTGCTCGAGTGCCTTGCAGAATCTCTGCTCGAGCACTTGTTAAATTTCTGGCAGAGCACTTTGCTGGTGCTTGTGGCGTGAAACTCTCCAAATGTCCAGAACATCATCCAAGTCCCTGAAATCAACTCCAAAATGCATATGTATGCAAATCTAATTCAAAATCCTAGTATGGATGTTAAATGTATGAAAAGACTATAAATGGGGTGAAACATATGATAAATATAGTCCTAAACGATGACAAATGCATGCAAAACATGCTAAAATGCGGAGACATCAGTAAGTGAAGGTTAGCAGCACCATAATGGACCGAGTCAGTTGCCTTAAGATATTGACCTTGAAGAAGTAGAATTTGAAGAAATACCAGCACCCATCCGTAGGCCTCAGACAGTCAAAAGACACCACAAACACGTGTTCCTAACAAGTCTCAAGAGAGATTAACAAAATCAAAATCTTCAAAGAAAAGACCTAACTCAGATCACTGGGACCGTATCACAAGTAGTTTAGAAAACCAAGAGAGGTTTTGGTCTGTAGGGCGGAAAAAATTTGATTCGTTCAACCCATTTAGTAGTGCCATATGCACTGAAGAGTTGCTAAAAATGTCTTCATTAGATCATGACAGCGAGTTGTATTGGACGGCTCTTGATTGCTTAGCCGGAAATGAGAGTACTCGTCAGATTTTGATGACCTTACCAAATGAGCAGCAAAAGATCAAGTATTTAGAAAGGATCACAGGAAAGAAGAACTGGGGATCTTTTTTAATTCTTAATAATAGATATGAGTTGGGGAATTTTTGTTTGAATAATTTTTCGTTTTTCTATTGAATTTATTGGACACATGTTTTGCTTTAAATTATTTATTAATTAATATGAACAAGGTCCCTTTTTCTTAAGCATTTGATCGTATACATGTGAATCATCATTAGTTTTATGTCAACAAAATTTATGTTTAAATATTTCTCTTTGTTTACATATTGATTCACCTTAATTGTTATTCACGTAGCATTTTTACATATAACTAATTGCTTTTATATTTTAATTATTACAAGAGGTAGCAATGATTTGTAATCAAAATATGGTTGATGTGGTCCGCTTAATGGTAGAGAGTGAACGACAAGATCCATATTGTGATAGACAACTGATGAGAACAGATCGAGGTCGCGGGTTACGTCATACTATGCAGTTGATTACTGGTTCTGGTAGAGAATGCTATGAAACCATACGAATGAATCAAGACACCTATAGAAAGTTATGTAACACTCTGAAGAATGATTATAACCTGAAAGAGTCACGTGAATGCATAGTGGAAGAAGTTGTGGTGATGTTTTTAGAAACAGTTGCGCATGATGAAGTACAACAGCAGATTGCTAAAAACTTTCAACGCAGCCAAGAGACAGTAAACAGGAAATTTATGGAAGTGTTAGATGCCGTCCTTCTTTTATCAAAGGATATTTTGAAGCCTCAGTAAGGAGAGCTCCAACAGACTAATAATCGGTTATTAGCTGATAAAAGATATTGGCATTTCTTTAGTGGTTGCATTGGAGCTCTTGATGGCACACATGTGTTGGTACGAGTTCAAAGTGATCAAAAAGAGAGATATTGGAATTCGAGAAAGCAGTTCCCCTCTATGAACGTTCTTGCTATTTGCAATTTTGATATGAAAATCATCTATGCGTTTGTCGGCACTCCGGGGAGAGCACATGATACAAAAGTACTCACATATTGTGCTCAAGAAGACGTGTTCTTTCCGAAGCCTCCTGATGGAAAATATTTTGTTGTTGATTAGGGATATCCAAATAGGAAGGTATATTTAGCTCCATATCGGAAGACAAGATACCATCCACATCAGTGGGGTGAAGGGCCACCTAATTGTGCAAGCGAGATGTTTAACAAACGACATCCATCTTTGCGTTCAGTCACTGAACGTAATTTTGGAGTGTGGAAAACAAAGTGGCGAATTCTCAAAAATGAGGCAAGGTATGGTATTCAAACACAATGCAAGATTGTTGTAGCAACCATGGCTCTTCATAATTTTATACGTGCATCGACTATCAATGACAAAGATTTTGAAGAGTATGAAATGATGGACGAACAAACATTGAATTCCATTTCAAATGATGGACCGGAGATCGAAGAAGAAGACGAAGACACACGTTATCAACCTACAGGAGATGCATATATGTCTGGGATCCGAAACACGATTGCAGAAGCTATTTGGAATGCTCGGCGCTAGTTAATTATTTCAAATCATTGTGATACTATTTTTTCATATTTTTTATGCTTATAAAATACGAAAACATAGTTACATAGTTTAAAAAAAATTTGAAATAAAAAATATATTCATTTATCTATTTATATATTAGAATTATTACCATGTTAACAAATTTTGATATATGTTTTTGTTTTACATAATGATGTCTATAATTGTAATTTTATGTGTAACTGCTCACTGTCATACCAATCACATATCATTAGTTTAATATAAATGAGCTTGCCGCTTATGCTCCTCAAGGCTTATGCTCCTTACAGCTTATGCTCTATTGTAAGCCTTACCAATCAGGGCCTTAGTAGTACCCCTCCTCTTGATTTGTTGTTCCACCAAAACAGCTTTATGAAGCATTTCTTCCATGTTATTATACGTTTGCATCTCCATTCTGTCTTGAATGTCAAGAGCTAATCCTCCAAGAAACGTTGCCATCGTTGCTTCGATATCTTCTTCAATGTCTGCTTTAATCATTAAAGTTTCCATTTCCTGAAAATAATCCTCCACACTCTTGGAACCTTGAGACAACCTCCTAAGCTTCTGATGTAACTCTCGGTGAAAATGATTTGGAACAAATCTTTTTCTCATCAAATTTTTCATTTCTTCACAAGTATCAACTTGAGGCTCTCTGTTGTGTCTCCTACTAGTCACAAGTTGATCCCATCAGTTGATAGCATAATCATAAAACTCTGTTGCTGCCACTTGAACCTTCTTGTAATCCGGATAGGTTTGACAATCAAACACAAGCTCTATCTTCTTCTCCCACTCCAAGTAAGCATCCAGATCATTTTTCCCATGAAATGGTGGTATCTTCAACTTAAGACCACTGAGATTATTTTCATTCTGTCTCCTTGCTTCTCGGTCATGTCTTGGCCTTCTTTGACTTGGATTTGAAGCACGACTGCCTCGGCTGTAATAATCCAGTTCCTCTTCATCTCTTTCTTGGCGAGGTTGATCTCTTCTTGCCCTAACAACAGGGTTCTGTTGTTGCCTTTGTTGTGTTGTCTCCGGCTGTACTTGTTGGATCGATTCTTCCATATGATCTAACCTTTCATGGACAGCTTCCAACTCCTTCTTTAAAAGCCGCTTCATTTCTCCCACAAAGGCTTGCATCTCAAGATTAGTAATCTTAGGGGCATGTACCCTACTGCTATTATCCGATTGATCTCCATCATGTGACATGTTGAATTTCCCTGGAAAATAAACGGTTAGTAAAACAACAGATAATTTCTCACAAGTAACTCTTTTTTCTAAGTGTTTCTCTCTTATCCTCACAAATAATTCACTCTGATCTCTCAAGAATTCTCTCACAATGAACTCTCAACGGTTTGTATAGAACAAAACCAACCAAATCGGTGTAAATCCAACAGTCCACGTAAATAAAGTGAAGAACCGAGATAGATAGCAAACACTTTTTGTGTTTCCCAAACAAGAAAAGCGAATTGATCGACTATATCTGGGAAAAAATAGAACAGATGATGATCAATAATTTTTTTCTTTCTTTTTTTTGAGTAATTGATTGATCAGATCACGAAGAGATAGATGTAGGATTTTTTTTTTTTTGAATGAAAACGTAACTGACAAGAAACTAAATGGACAGAAAGCTGATCGAACACTTTTGAGTGTTTAGAAATTGTTTTTTTTTTATACTGAAGATCGGACTTGATTTATAGAGGAGAAGAAAAGAAAGATAAAAGAGAGTAAAACGAAATGAGATAGAAACCAAACTCGAAAGTGGCTCTGATACCACTTGACAGGATCTTCCCACGGATTGATAGCTTTCGAGAAGGTTAAAGGATAGAAAGGATGGATTGTTTGGTCACACAGAGATTGCAGAAGATCTCTGATACACCGTGAAGCCTCCCAAGATATGACACACTTGGACGAGTGATATGTCAGTATTTTACATGATTTATGCTTACATTTTCCTTTCTATTTGTTTAGTTTCACCTTGAGTTCACAGCATTTCTAGTCCAATTTCATATGTTTTTGCACTTAGGAGAATTTGCACTAGCATTTGCATACATGTTGCATTTTGGAGCTAAAACAGGTACAACTTGGAGCATGGATGCTTAGACAGCTAGAGACCCCACTCGACCCCACGCTCACCACCCCACTCGAGACACCACTCGAGCCCGCGTTTGCCACCCCACTCGAAACACCACTCGAGCCCGCGCTTGCCACCCTACTCGAGTCCGCGCTTGCCACCCCACTCGAGTCCGCGCTTGCCACCCCACTCAAGACCCCACTCGAGCCCGTGCTTGCCACCCCACTTGAGCCCTGCCATGTGACGCTCTCTCCTCGAGCCCACCTCCATTCGAGTCTGCACTCGACATCGCATCCCCGACTCGACCTCAGCTCCACCATAATCCACTCGATGCTGCACTCAATGTTACCACTCGACGCTGGCACTCGAGTCCTCACTCCACTCAACACACTCGACACCACTCGAACAGACTTGGTCGAGCTGAACCATTCGCGAAGACTTAGCTATTTTTCTGTCTTTTTCTATTTTTAGGATTTTCCGTATTTTACTATAAATACCACTGTTAGGTATTATCCAGCGGACATGTCTTTTATTTTTAGGGTTTTTCTCTGCCTCAGACCTTGTTCTTGATGTTCTTCATTTTGTAATTCAGATCTCTCTTAATCCAGTACTTAGTTTGCTTTAATTCTTTGCAGTCTTAATATTCTCATCCTAATCTATCTTTCTAAACTATTTTCAATGAATTCTGAGATGTTTGATTTTTCTGGGTTTATGTTCTTGATGATTATGAATTGTGTTCTTGAGTAGTGATTTAGGGTTCTTGAGGATGGGTTAGGTTTGTGTAGGATTCTTGGTCTCCTTAGATGTTTGAGTTTTAAATCGCATAGATCTCTTCTGAATTAGGCGTTCTTAATGCTTAGTTAGCCAAGACATTGGTAATTATGATCTCAAGCATTTCCCACTCAGAAGGTGTTGATGAAATGTTTGAACCAGCTATTACCAGAGATCTATAGCTTTAACCCATGGCTTAAGAGGTTATAGCTGTATTTTGACATTAATGAATTGGTTCTTAATGCTTGTCTATATTGTGTTTCATTGATATCTGGTCTAAGTTTCCTTGTATCTTTGACTAGGTATTAAGATTAGGAAGTGGTATAGGCTTGTTGGTGTTTGTCACGGACGTGGAGTCACCTTACCTTGATGTTCATTGTCTAGAGATAGCTTCTGTGAAGTTTTGTTAAGCACCTAGGAGAGACCAAGGAGAATCACATTTCGACCCCCCCATCCTTAGACCCCTATTTACATCTTCTCACTTTATCATCTTGTCCTCAGTCATTTACTTGTTCAATTGCACTTTGCCTTTCATCTCTCTTAACTCGGTCTTGACCCCGAGTGCATGATTGTTCGTCGTTTTTAGGCTCCACTCGAGTGCATGGTTGTTCGTCATTTTTAGGCTCCACTCGAGTGCACCCATCTTATTGCATTTCATTTTTAGGTTGTTAGATAAACATTTCCTTTCTACCTGGCTTGACTTAGTTGTATCTGATCACATCTTGATTGTTAGCATCACACCCATTTGGATTGACACCTTAGTATTACAATGACAATGCTAGGGAATTGATACATCCTTCTGTATACACTCACATAAAATAGATTCATTGTTTTTACTTGGGGATTGCAAAACTGACAGGGAATTTACATCCAGTAGGACAAGTTCCTACTGCTAGATTTTCCTTGCCCACAGAAGTAGTCCCTGAGTAAAAACACCATTATCAATTTGGCGCCGTTTCCATTTGGGTGTTGTTTGTTACAATTAGGATTTCAAATATTTTAAGATCAAGTTCTTTTCCACCTTACTTGGATACTTACCTAGTGTTCTCTTCTTTGTCTTTGCATCTCAGGTACCTGTAAGCGCAAACAGTTATAGCTTCACCTGTATGCAAACTCGATCACAAGGAAACCAGAACCTCCTACCTTTCATTGATAACGTTAATCGGACTAAGTTACTTCGTCAGCTCCGTGCGCAAGCAGAGTGGATCAGAGTAGCACAACAAAACACAATGGCAGAAGAACCTCAGAGGAGGCCAAGATTGATTGGAGCAGGAGATGCTCCTAACACTCACACTCAGAGGCAAGGGATTGTACCCCCTACAATCCAAAACAACAACTTCGAAATTAAGAGTGGCTTAATAGCTATGGTGCAAGGCAACAAATTCCATGGGTTGCCTATGGAGGACCCTCTTGATCACTTGGACGAGTTTGATAGGCTCTGCAGCCTCACGAAGATCAATGGAGTCAGTGAAGATGGCTTCAAGTTGAGACTTTTTCCCTTCTCTCTTGGTGACAAAGCTCATCTGTGGGAGAAGAATTTACCTCATGGCTCCATCATCTCCTGGGATGACTGCAAGAAAGTTTGTCTTGCCCAGCTTTTCTCCAATGCTTGAACAGCTAGACTTCGGAACGAAATATCCAGCTTTGCCCAGAAAAATGGGGAAACTTTTTGTGAAGCCTGGGAAAGATTCAAAGGTTACACCACTCGATGTCCTCACCATGGCTTCAGCAATGAATCCCTACTCAGCACTCTTTATAGACGAGTTCTCCCAAGGATAAGAATGCTTTTGGATACTGAAAGCAACGGTAACTTCCTCAACAAGGATGTTGATGAAGGTTGGGAACTCGTTGAGAACCTTGCTCAATCAGATGGGAACTACAATGAGGATTACGACCGCAGCATGAGAAAAAGTGTTGATTCTAATGAAAAGACTAAGAAGGATCTCAGAGCTTTGAATGAGAAGTTGGATATCCTTCTCGGCCAGCAGAAGCACGTTCATTTTGCAAGTGAAGAAGAGATCTTTCAAGTTCAAGATGGGGAGGGTGATCAAATGGAAGAAGTCAGCTATGTTCAGAACCAAGGTAGCTACAACAAGGGCTTTATCAACTACAAGAACAATCCCAACTTGTCTTATAGAAGTACCAACATGGGCAACCCGCAAGACCAAGTCTATCCCCAACAACAACAGAACCAGAACAAGCCTTTTGTCCCTTACAGTTAAACTCAAGGTTTTGTTCCTAAGCAAAGTTTTCAGCGTAGCTACCAACAGCAAGGCGTAATGGGTACCCCACCTGGTTTTGCACCGCAGCAAGCTCAACCCTCTATTGCCCCAGATCAGGACCTACGGGCCATGATGCAGCACCTAATCCAAGGGCAAGCGACCGGTACAATGGAAACTACAAAGAAGCTTGCTGAAATGAAAAATCAGATGGATTACTCATACAATGATCTCAATAGCAAGATTGAGACGCTGCACTCCAAAATTAAATTCATGGAGACCAATACCGCATCCACTTCGTCCACAAAGCCTATGGGACAACTGCCAGGAAAAGCAGTCCAAAACCCTAAGGTTTTTGCTCCAATCAACGCCATCACCCTAAGGAGTGGAAGAGAGCTACCTGCAAGGGAAGGACTAACGCTCATCACTGCGGACAGTGAAGCCCAAGATGGGGAGGATTTTTGCCAAGAAGAAAAACAAGCTGAAAAGACAAACTTGCACTTGCCTGACCAACTTGACACACCAACTCGACCTCCCAGTCGAGTCCAGCCTTCCCCAGTTGAAAAAGCTGCAGTTGCGAAAGAGAAGAAAGCACCATTTGTTCCCCCTCCTTACAAACCTAAACTTCCCTTCCCAGGAAGATTCAAGAAGGACAGATTAGAGAAGTACAAAGCTATCTTCGACAAGCATATTAAAGAAATTGAAGTCAAGATGCCCATACTAGATGCATTAGTACTTCTACCTCAATCTCATAAGTGGATAAAAGATGCAATTGTGGAAAGGATCCAAGAAGTGCAAGGAATGGTAGTAGTGAGTCATGAGTGTAGCGCTATCATACAAAGGAAGGTTGTCAAGCTAGAAGACCCAGATTGTTTCACATTGCCATGCTCTCTAGGTCCATTGATCTTTAAAAATTGTCTTTGCGACTTAGGAGCATCCATAAGCCTCATGCCACTTTCTGTAGCTAAGAGGTTGGGTTTCAGCAAGTTCAAGGCCATCAACATTTCTCTTGTCTTGGCTGATAGGTCCGTAAGGATACCGCATGGCATGTTAGAAGACTTACCTCTCAGAATTGGAGCTATAGAGATCCCCACTGACTTTGTGGTGTTAGAGATGGATGAAGAGCCAAGGGATCCCTTGATCTTAGGAAGACCCCTCCTTGTCACTGCTGGAGCTCTCATTGACATCAAGAACGGAAAAATTGAACTCAATATGGGAAAAGATCTCAAGATGCATTTTGACATCAAAGACACAATGAAGAAGCCTACGATAGAGGGTCAGCTCTTTTGGATTAAAGAAATGGATCAGCTCAAAGATCAGTTACTTGAAGAGCTTAATCAAGAAGATCATCTCCAGACAGCTTTGACCAAAGATGGTAAAGATGGCTACTTACACAAGGAAACTTTGGGCTATGAGATAATGTTAGACTCATACAAGGAAATTGAAGGTGCAGAAGTCTTTGAAATCCTGGTTGAGCTAAATGGAGAGGGCATCGCATCAATTGAGGCTGAAACTGGCAAAACTCAGCGTTTAAGTTTGAGAAACAGCTCGAGACCGACCCCGTCGGACCCAGACAGTGCAGGCTCGACCCAAAAACTCGACATACAGCTCGAGTCCACTCACTCGGATGACTGGTCAGAACTTAGAGCACCTAAAGTTGAGCTCAAACCACTTCCAATAATTGAACCTCAGAGAAGACTAAACCCTAACCTCAAGGAAGTAGTTAAGAAAGAAATTCTTAAGTTGTTAGATGCTGGAATTATCTACCCAATCTCTGATAGTACGTGGATATCTCCAGTGCATTGCGTCCCTAAGAAAGGTGGTATAACAGTAGTAAGAAATGACAAAGATGAGCTTATACCCACTAGGACAATAACTGGTCATAGGATGTGTATAGACTATAGAAAGTTAAATGCAGCATCTAGAAAAGATCACTTTCCTTTGCCATTTATTGATCAAATGCTAGAGAGGCTTGCAAACCACCCTTACTATTATTTCTTAGATGGATATAGTGGGTTCTTTCAGATCCCAATACATCCAAATGACCAAGAAAAAACCACCTTTACTTGTCCATACGGAACTTTTGCTTATAGAAGAATGCCCTTCGGTTTATGCAATGCACCTGCAACATTTCAGAGGTGTATGACCTTTATCTTTTCAGATTTGATAGAGGAGATGGTGGAAGTCTTCATGGATTATTTTTCCGTGTATGGCTCCTCCTTCTCCTCCTGTTTGTTGAATTTGTGCAGGGTGCTTACTAGGTGTGAGGAGACAAATCTGGTCCTGAATTGGGAGAAATGCAATTTTATGGTCAGAGAAGGGATTGTCTTGGGGCATAAGATTTCCGAGAATGGAATAGAGGTAGACAAGGCCAAGGTAGATGTGATGATGCAGCTACAACCACCTAAGAACGTCAAGGACATCAGGAGTTTCCTTGGACATGCTTGGTTCTACAGGCGGTTCATTAAGGATTTCTCTAAAATAGCTAAACCACTCACTAGGCTACTTTGCAAGGAGTAGGAGTTCAACTTCGATTCAGAGTGCTTGAAGGCTTTCCAACTGATAAAGGGAGCATTAATCTCATCCCCAATAGTCCAAGCTCCGAATTGGGACCACCCTTTTGAAATTATGTGTGATGCTTCGGACTATGCAGTTGGAGCAGTTTTGGGTCAGAGAATAGAAAAGAAGCTTAATGTGATCTACTATGCAAGCAGGACCTTAGATGAAGCTCAAGGGAGATATGCTACCATGGAAAAAGAGTTGCTTACTGTAGTCTTCGCTTTTGAGAAATTCAGAAGCTACTTGGTAGGATCAAAGGTGATAGTCTACACTGATCACGCCGCATTAAGACACATTTATACCAAGAAAGACACCAAGCCCAAGTTACTGAGATGGATCCTTCTACTCCAAGAATTCGACATGGAAATAGTTGACAAGAAGGGGGTAGCTGATCACTTATCTAGGATGAGGATTGAAGATCCGTTGCCAATCGATGATTCCATGCCAGAGGAACAATTGATGTTAGTCAAGACCTTTGAAGGGACCCAGCGCACTAGAGCAGACTTCAAGGAAGTCCTAGCAATAAAAGAAGAGAAGTTGCCATGGTTTGCAGACCTAGCTAACTACTTAGTGAGTGGTGAAATTCCTAGCGGTCTTAATACATACAACAGGAAAAAGTTTTTCAGAGACATCAACCATTACTACTGGGATGAACCGTATCTCTACAAGAAAGGCTCAGATAGTTTATTTAAAAGATGCATAGCAGAGGAAGAAGTCAGAGGAGTGCTAGAACATTATCATGGTTCCGCATATGGAGGCCACTTTGCTACATTCAAGACAGTGCAGAAAATACTCCAAGCTGGTCTTTGGTGGCCGAGCATGTTCAAAGACGCACACGCTTTCATATCCAAGTGTGATACATGCCAAAGGATAGGGAACATAGGCAAAAGAAACGAGATGCCTCAGAACCCTATCCTTGAAGTTGAAATTTTTGACGTTTGGGGTATTGACTTCATGGGACCCTTCAACCCACCTTCTTATGGGAATAGCTACATATTGGTTGATGTAGACTACGTCTCAAAATGGGTAGAAGCCATAGCTAGTCCCACTAACGATGCAAAGGTGGTACTGAAGATGTTCAAAACTATCATCTTCCCCAGATTTGGAGTTCCCAGAGTCGTGATTAGCGATAGAGGTTCTCATTTCATCAACAAGGTCTTTGAGAATCTACTAAGGAAGCATGGAGTAAAGCATAAGGTGGTAACACCTTACCATCCTCAAACCAGTGGCCAGGTTGAAGTCTCTAACAGGCAGATCAAGGCTATCCTAGCAAGGGTAGTAGGCATTTCTAGAAGAGATTGGTCAACCAAACTCGATGAAGCTATATGGGCTTACATAACCGCTTTTAAGACTCCAATTGGAAGGACTCCATTTCAGCTGCTGTATGGAAAGGCCTGTCACCTACCTGTTGAAATCGAGTACCAAGCATTATGGGCAACAAAGCTCCTAAATCTTGACATCAAGACAGCTCAAGAGAAGAGAGTGGTAGACCTACATGAGCTGGAGGAAATCAGACTTGAAGCCTATGAAAGCTCAAAAGTGTACAAGGAGAGAACTAAGGCTTTCCATGACAAGAAAATTTTGCGCAGAGACTTCAAGGCTGGAGATCAAGTTCTCTTATTTAACTCAAGACTTAAGCTCTTTCCCGGAAAACTGAAGTCTAGGTGGTCCGGACCATTTGATATTAAGGAAGTGTTACCATATGGAGCTGTCACCCTGCTTACTAAGGATGGTAAAGAATTCACAGTGAATGGGCAAAGGCTTAAACCCTACATGGCTGACTACATACCAGAGGGGACCTCAATTCCCCTTGATGAGCCGGTCAAAGCCTAAAACCAAAGGAAGTCAAGCATAGTGACTTTAAACAAGCTCACTTGGGAGGAAGTCCCATGTCTATATTTGTAAATATTTTTAAAATTTTTTGTTTTTGCTAACGTCTCAGACGCATGAGGTGTAGAAGAAGTTGACCAGAAAGGTAACAGATGGGAGAAAGGAAACAGTGTCTCAGACACTCGAGTCCAACATTGCGCCGAGTCTGACACTACATCCACACCAAGTTATTTCATCTGCTTTAAAAAAAAAAAAAAAAAAAAAAAAATCTTCGGTTCACTCACCTTATCTTTTCACTCACCACTCATCACTTCACTCATTCACTCACCTTATCTCTCGAATTCGTCCTCGCCTCAAGTTCTCCTTCAAGTCTCTCTCTCTCGACCAATTCGCCTCGACCTCTCTCGTTAACTCGCCTTCCGAGCCCTAGCGCATTCGCCACCTCGAGCCCTCGTTTATCTCCGTCGCCACACAACACGCCGAGCCCCACTCGAGCTCTCTCTCTCACTTTGTATATCTCTCACCCTCGAGCCCTCGCTCTCTCCTTACTCGAGTTCACATCTCTCGCCTCGAGCTCGTCACACGATCGTCTTTCACTCGAGTTCACTATTAATCGCCGCCTCGAGCTACTCGATCCACCGCCACTCGAGCCCAAGCATTCTCTCGCTCGAATCTGTCTCTCACCCGATCCGTCTTTGCGCAACTCGCTCTCGTCGCCTCAAGCCCTACTCGAGCTCCATCTCACTCGACCCAACTCGCCGTCTCCCACCTTCAGCTCAACTAGCATTCACTCTCGAGCTCACTATCATTCTCACGCTTCAAGCTCACTATCGATCCGAGTCCGCCGTAGTCACCGGAGCTCTCACTCGATCTCTCGAGCCCGAGCTTCTGACCGAGCTACTCGAGTCCAGCTTTCTCACTCTTAAGCCCGAGCTCTCTCGCCGCCTCGGTCTCTCGCTCGAATCCGTCTTTCTCACTCAACTTGCTCTCGCCACTCGAATTCAATTCATCACCGCCTCTAATCCCGTTTCAATCCGAGCAACTCAAGCTATGTCTAACCTCCGCAAACGTGCAGAAGCTGAAGCAATAGCAAGACGCTACACTGAAAAGAGAGGACATGTGTCCCCTCCAAGGGATCCCATGGAAGTTGACGAAGCCACACCCGACTGGTGCAAGCACGCAAGGGCTGCACCACTAGCTAGGCGTTATGCAAGAATAAGCCGAAAGGCTAGAAAGGGAAAAGCTATTGAAGCAGAAATCGAACCAGAAGCCGAGCAATGGTATGAACCAGAAGCCGAGCAAGGGTACGAACCAGAAGCCGAGCAAGGGTATGGACTAGAGCAGGAAGGTGACGGACTCGACCATGCTGATCGAGTCGAACACTCAAGTCCACTCAAACGGTATGCAGCCCAAGATTTCTCGCGCGAAAGGGATGACCTAGCTCGCGGAAAGGCTGTCGATCATAGTGAAGACATGGAGGTGGGAGCCAAGTTCAAAAAGAGGTATTCACGGAAGTCAGAGCCAGAGCTAACAAAAACGGAAATGCGTGCAATTTTCCTTGCTAGGGGTTTTACAGGAACGCACTATCCCCATCTCCCCACCATGGAAAAACTCGGCATAAGCGAGGACGTAAGCTGCCTTTTTGCACTATGCGGACTAACTAACTTCATGAAGTGCAACATGGTAGCTTATCAAGTCGAGACTTACCACTTCCTGGCATCACTGGAGGTGCACTTCTACGAAGAGAACCCTGACTGCGAGTCTGACGGAGGATTAGGGTGGATCACTTTTAAAGTCAAGGGCAAGAAATACTCCATCACCATCAACGAGCTCGATAACCTGTACGGTTTTGCTAGCGGAATAGGGATATACCAAGACTTTGACAAAGGGGAGCTGCAATCCTTATGGCTGACAATAGGCACAGACATGCCTTACTCATCATCCAGAGCCAAGAGTTCACAGATTCGACACCCCGCGGTGAGATACCTGCACAAGGCGATCGCCAGCACCATGTTTGCGCGTCCTGCAACTGGGACTGTCAATGAGGGCGAGTTGCAAATAATGGATTTGGGGTTGAAAGGGATTTTGGAGTTTGCTAGGGATGGAAGAGAACTGGTAGGGGATAAGGCTAATACAAGCTTCACCCTTGTCTTGCTGGCTCAGTTCCAGAACTATAGGAATTGGGCTGTGAAGATGCATAGGAAAAATGCAAAAGGAGACCTCGCATTGGGGGAGTGATTACGCCAATACTCATTGCCTGCAACGTACCTATAATTTCAGAGCCAACCGCACCAAAGTGGCTGGACGTTGAACATCTTAGGAGTGAAAAGTTCCTCGACAGAACTACAAACATGGAGAAGTACTTCTATCAGTTCATTCACCCTACCGCAGGACCAGCTCGGCTACGACTCCCTTGCGCAGCAATACAAAATTCTCTAGACTCCAGCATCGACTTTTCACCTCGACTTGAACTGCTCCAACTACCGCAGGAAGGGGATGGACTCGATCCTGTTGATCGAGTCAGTCACTCGAGCCCCCCAGATTATGCTGCGCCTAAGACATTTCACTTCGAAGAGTATGCCGCATCGAAACGCAACAAGAGTCTATGGGAGGCTCACAAGCAGATTGGATTCCTTCAGAAATGGAACAAGGTTCAAGACAAAACGATCAAGGCATTGAAGGGTACCGTGAAAGATTTGTCAGATGGGTGGAAGGAGATCAAGGAACAGCTCAACAAGATTCAAGGTAAGGGTAGGCGCCGCTCTCAAAGAGATGATGAACCATGTCAACCAAGTACTTTGCAGAAGAGTAGTTCTATGAAAACAAGCTCCAAGCGTAGCACACCCCTCGAGCCCCCCAGAGCTTCCTCCTTCGAACCACGACAACGGAAGCGACATGCAGCCGGGTCGAGCAGAGCGGGCTCGAGCATGCGACACGACCTCCCCCACCAGGAATACTCACGCGCTAGCATGGAAGAGTCAATCGACTCCTTCTTTTCCAACTACTGAGGTACCAGCTCCAAACCCATCATTATATATACCATTGCATTTAGTTTACTCTTGTTTTCTATCCTGGAGTCTTTTCCAAATTTTTATTACACAAGGGACTGTGTAATTTAAGTTTGGGGGAGGGTTCAGGAAGCATTTGACATTGCTTTCCGTTTTCTTAATTCAAATTTTGCATCATCTATGTGCATCTGAAAACCATAAAAATTTGAAAAATTTTCGAAAACTATTTCACAAAAACAGAGTGTCCATGTAGTTGCATTAGCATTTTAGGATTGAGTCTAGTTGCATTTCATCTAAGATTTCTGGATAGGGGATAATGATGATTCTTGCCTAGTTTAGCATGCAGTTTAAACTGACAAAATCAATGAACCATTTAGTTGTTCTGTGGTGCCCGTTGATTAAGTTTGAAGCATAAGGCAGCACCATCCTTTGAATTCATTGCTTGACATTTGATTTTAGCTGAAGTATGTTGTAAAGTGCATCCATTCCCTATCTATTTGAACCTTAACTTGACCTATAATTATCATGTTTATGCATTGAAGTTGAACTCATGGATACCTATATACATACTTGGATATTCTTTCATCTTTTACCACTCTTGCTATCCAAGTAGCTGATTCCCATCATTGGAACAGTTTCCCCCACCATGAACCTACCTTTCTTTCAAGCCAATATTATTCTCTGTGTGTGTGAGACCTTTTATTGACTGAGCTTGGTAGAAAGTGTTAGGTTGGAGCCGACAAGGATAGGTTCTTATTTAGTTCTAATTCACGTTTTTTGGACTAGCTAGGACTAGGTGAGAAGATGATTCTGGGTAGAAATGAAAATTAGGAATTCATTGAGGGATGTGTTAAAAATGAAGAGAAAAGGGAAAGGAAAAGAAACTTATAAGTAGATGGGATGTGTTTGATTGAAGCTTTAGTAAAAGATTGGGTAGTAAAGAAAGAAAGAAAAAAATATATATATATATGTATAGGCTCAGAAAAAAAAAATAACATGTATGAGTTGCAGAGCCTCAGATGTTAACCCAATCCGCTAGAGTAAAAAAAAAAAAAAAAGGGAACCCCCTTAGAACACAAGGAAAAAGAAAAGATTGATCAAAGAGATTCAAGGCAACAAAGTGCCAAGGGGTAGTAATATGATCATTTCTGGGTTTAGACTTAGGGGTTTGGGTTTGATTATGTATATGGATGAGTATATGGGAGTCTATCCTTGTATGCATCGGTTGGCCCTGACCTTTAGCCTTCTTCTAAAGCTCAGTTTTTCTTTGAGAGTCCCCTGAGTGAGGATGAGTGTAACCAGTTACATGAAGGGACCATCTTTGTCCTTTGACCATTCCCTTAGCCAAATGAGTTCAATGACTCTGTAAAAATTTGATTCATGTTCACTGCTTAATGAATGTTAAAGGGTATGAAGAATCTGAACACTTGTGTAAGCTAAGATCATTGTTAAGTAGTGATGTGACGAGAATGGCTAAGGCTTTAAAAGTAAAATTTATTAGCGTTGCATTCAGGATAGCTTCTCGGGAATTTGATCAAGTCTTTTAAGGCTGCATTGCTTAGGTTCTGAATCCCCAACTTCACACTTCTCCTCCAGCTTATGCTTGTTTTATTGCTTGAGGGCAAGCAAGGATTAAGTTTGGGGGAGTTGATATGTCAGTATTTTACATGATTTATGCATACATTTTCCTTTCTATTTGTTTAGTTTCACCTTGAGTTCACAGCATTTCTAGTCCAATTTCATATGTTTTTGCACTTAGGAGAATTTGCACTAGCATTTGCATACATGTTGCATTTTGGAGCTAAAACAGGTACAACTTGGAGCATGGATGCTAAGACAGCTAGAGACCCCACTCGAGCCCACGCTCACCACCCCACTCGAGACACCACTCGAGCCCGCGTTTGCCACCCCACTCGAGACACCACTCGAGCCCGCGCTTGCCACCCTACTCGAGTCCGCGCTTGCCACCCCACTCGAGCCCGTGCTTGCCACCCCACTTGAGCCCTGCCATGTGACGCTCTCTCCTCGAGCCCACCTCCATTCGAGTCCGCACTCAACATCGCATCCCCGACTCGACCTCAGCTCCACCACAATCCACTCAATGCTGTACTCAACGTTACCACTCGACGCTGGCACTCGAGTCCTCACTCCACTCAACACACTCGACACCACTCGACCAGACTTGGTCGAGCTGAACCATTCGCGAAGACTTAGCTATTTTTCTGTCTTTTTCTATTTTTAGGATTTTCCGTATTTTACTATAAATACCACTGTTAGGTATTATCCAGCGGACATGTCTTTTATTTTTAGGGTTTTTCTCTGCCTCAGACCTTGTTCTTGATGTTCTTCATTTTGTAATTCAGATCTCTCTTAATCTAGTACTTAGTTTGCTTTAATTCTTTGCAGTCTTAATATTCTCATCCTAATCTATCTTTCTAAACTATTTTCAATGAATTCTGAGATATTTGATTTTTCTGGGTTTATGTTCTTGATGATTATGAATTGTGTTCTTGAGGAGTGATTTAGGGTTCTTGAGGATGGGTTAGGTTTGTGTAGGATTCTTGGTCTCCTTAGATGTTTGAGTTTTAAATCACATATATCTCTTCTGGATTAGGCGTTCTTAATGCTTAGTTAGCCAAGACATTGGTAATTATGATCTCAAGCATTTCCCACTCAGAAGGTGTTGATGAAATGCTTGAACCAGCTATTACCAGAGATCTATAGCTTTAACCCATGGCTTAAGAGGTTCTAGCTGTATTTTGACATTAATGAATTGGTTCTTAATGCTTGTCTATATTGTGTTTCATTGATATCTGGTCTAAGTTTCCTTGTATCTTTGACTAGGTATTAAGATTAGGAAGTGGTATAGGCTTGTTGGTGTTTGTCACGGAAGTGGAGTCACCTTACCTTGATGTTCATTGTCTAGAGATAGCTTCTGTGAAGTTTTGTTAAGCACCTAGGAGAGACCAAGGAGAATCACATTTCGACCCCCCATCCTTAGACCCCTATTTACATCTTCTCGCTTTATCATCTTGTCTTTAGTCATTTACTTGTTCAATTGCACTTTGCCTTTCATCTCTCTTAACTCGGTCTTGACCCCGAGTGCATGATTGTTCGTCGTTTTTAGGCTCCACTCGAGTGCATGGTTGTTCGTCGTTTTTAGGCTCCACTCGAGTGCACCCATCTTATTGCATTTCATTTTTAGGTTGTTAGATAAATATTTCCTTTCTACCTGGCTTGACTTAGTTGTATCTGATCACATCTTGATTGTTAGCATCACACCCATTTGGATTGACACCTTAGTATTACAATGACAATGCTAGGGAATTGATACATCCTTCTGCATACACACACATAAAATAGATTCATTGTTTTTACTTGGAGATTGCAAAACTGACAGGGAATTTACATCCAGTAGGACAAGTTCCTACTGCTAGATTTTCCTTGCCCACAGAAGTAGTCCCTGAGTAAAAACACCATTATCAACGAAACCAATCTTGGTTCCTCGGATATGACACACCAAGAAAATACAAGAAAACATATTGGATATTACACACCAATCTAGGGTTTGTTCACAAAAAACTGAAGAGATTCACTCTAAAATATTGAAAAGAAAAGTTCATTGATTTACTCTGAGTTTCGACATGTTTAAATAGCAAAAGAAGTAGCAAAATATCTAAGCATTATTAATTGAAGGAATTAAAACTACAAGACTTAAAATGACTCTTGCACTCTTTTTCTTCAGTTCCCACGAGTTGGAGTCTCTATTTTGGGCCAAGAGATTTTCTTTAGACTTTGATAATTCTCTTATGGACTTAGGTGAATAAGTGACCCAATTTGCCTCATTAAAACTTTCCTTTGGAAAACCTATTAGGACAAAACCAAAGGTTAGGAAAAAGAGTACAAATAGATCACTCTCTTTGTTAGTCCACTTGAGAAGGTATTGCCATCAGCATATTCTGATATCCAATGTACTTCATTTGACCCTTAGATATTTGATGATCTTGCACTTGAGCGAGTAGTCCATTGATTGAATCCTGGAATGCCTTGGCGTTTACTCTTGTCATAGGTCCACTAGGTACAACCAATGTTTCCTCAACTCCATATATGTCCTCTTCAGATTCAAGCTGCACTTGATTGTTTTCCATGATCACATCAAAGGGGATGTGAAAGAGAATGAGAATGTGAATGGACTTGGAGTGACAAAGGCTAGGGTACATATTGAACAGAAGTGACTGAATACAAAGGCTAGGTATAACGTTAAGATGTGTTCAGAGAGATTGGGTACAAAGGCCAAACTTTATACTTAAGCCACTGTGTACAAAGGCTAGACTTCACAGAGATGTTAGAAGCTAATTTATGCTCGTAGAAAGTTGGAGTCAAGTTGCTAGATGGTGAATAATAAGATGATAAAATATAATTATGTTGCGTGTTCCATGAAAAAGTTATGTTGTAAGATGTATGTTTGAGATTATGGTGACTGACTCTATGGTAAGTGATAATTGTTGAATGTGTTTCGACTCTGTTATTATGCCTCAATGGACAGAGATTATCTTCCTATTGAGTAATTCATTATTTATCCTATCTTTCATTTTTTAGATAAGATACAAATATCTTGTAGCAACACAAATCTTTTATTTTTCTGTTGGTGTTATTTGAGGGATTAGGGTGTTACAATTAAGTATCAGAACTGAAATGGTGTTACAATTATGTATCAGAACTGAAATGCCCCGACCTTTTTTTTTTTTTTACTAATGATAATCCCATAATTATTAATAACTCCCAGCAGACCAAAAATAATTAATAGATCAGCGATAACAATTTATTATAAACCAATAAATTCGAATCAACTAATAAAATAACGGTTTACGGAAAAACAACAATCACGACTAACAGCAATAAATAAAATAAATAACAACCCTCCCGGTATGTCATCTCGAACTGTCACCGCAGTTCCACGAGCTTCAGCTAGCTTTATCCTTTCCCCTACCTGCGCCATTATGAATAGACATATTCAGTATTTAATAAATATTGAGGAAGCGATCAACCCGTCTACTAGGTCAATTAGGAAAAAATTATGAAATTACGCCTAGCATAAATACATGCTCAGACTCGACAAATAGCAAAACAACAACTTGTTAAAAATTAATTCACCACAAAATAATGAATTAAGATCAATCAATGACATTTTAAACAACCAAAACATGATTAAAATAATTAATTCTCAACAATTAATTCAATGGAAAATTATGAAAAAATCACAAAAATCATTTCTGGAATTAACAACAATTTTTCTGGAATTTAATTCAGCAATAAATAAACGGTGATAATCACGGAAACACATAAATAAATCCTAACACGTAATTACCCCAGAAAAATTTCCGTAAAATTATCCGACCACGGTACTGCACTCACCTTAGCCCCGCACAGAAATTTCCACGACAAAATTCTGAAATTTTCCAAAACCTCACGGGATAAATGACCCCCTAATAATCCCAAACGCGGCCGAGATGAGGACGAAACCCGGCTTCACTTCGCAAAACCACCCGATGACCAACACCTCGCTCAGCTCCTCGCGCCACTTCCCCTTTCCCTTGATCACCTCATAGCAGCCACACAAGCTCAACTCCCTCTTCTGTTGCTCGCTCCAGATCAAACTCAAGGATGGAGGCTGCTGCGACGTATCTTATCGAAGAAGAAATAGGGTTCTCGTCCAAATTTCATAAATACAGCGAACGGTCCCTCGACTTTTTCAGCTTTACAAATCGATCACACAACTTTTGAAACTATCAATTAAACCCGCCGGTTAAAATTGATATGATCAATTTAGCCCCAAGTGTCTAATTCTCCAATTAAAAACCCCAATACTAAGAACTACGGATGTTACAATTCTCCCTCACTAACATAGATTCGTCCCCAAATCTAACAAACTGCCAACCCATGGCCAACCATGCTATCCACACTACACTATCAACGCTATCAATACTATCTCGACTCAACGCTTTAATGCCATAGTTTCACACTTGGTTTGGCCAACAAACTCCAACACCCGGGAGTACAACGACTTCACGACCCAACACCATGGATCGATCCATCCAACGCATAGAGAGCCAGACAACGACAATCTCTCTAGTGACCTATCATATCAATCAGGAATCACATCGAAACTCAACCGGCCAGGTACACTCGGTAGTGACTCACCAGTGCACTATGCTGCCGCCATATGGGGCCACCATCCCATCTGCCAAACCACTCCGAAAAACTGATATCCCTATATGGCTACTGAACACCTAGTATCCGCACCCACGCTATCGAACCACTATATTAGTAGCCCGACAACCTGTCTATTAATCCCTTAGTAACACACAACGCAACATATTCAATGAAAACACCTTTTTATTGAATAATCAAAAGATCAAGGTACATCGATTAAATTATAACACCATAAAAATAAACGAGTCGTTCATTGGCAGATGACAAGTCTGTGCCAATTACTGAGCTGGAAGAGGGAGAAATTGTGGGTACTTATGATGGTAAGTTGGTTTATGGATCACAGTTAGAGGCTTCAGATGAAGCAGGCTGGGAAATTTCCACCTTAGGAGGTCGAAAATCTAGTCGAAAAAAGGACAAGTTGGAGTATGGTCAGGTAAGCATTCTCTCACCATCACAGTTTGAGATTCTAAGTCAGTGTAAGGAAAATCATGTTCTAGAGGATAACTCTTTGCCAAAAGATGATAATGCTAAGAACTCAGTATCTGTGAAGGGTGCTGATGGTGGCACATTTACAATAGATATGGCGGCGGGTACTAAAAAAACACTTGAGGTGATGAGGTGGGGGTCCGAGCTTCTCTACCACTGATTTCAAAAAATTCTCATAAGGTTCTATCAGATACTTCTCAGAAGATGCATGATGCTAATCTGAGTATTTTCAGCAGAAGGAATTCTAAGAAAAAACATTAATGTCGGTTTTTTTCTGGAATATAAGAGGATTCAATAAATCAAATAAGCAGAAGGTTGTCAAAGATTGGATTGGTAAGAATGGTATGGAGTTTGGTGCTTTGATGGAAACTCGTGTGAAGGAAGGTAGGTCAGCTCGAATTGTTAATTCCACTTTTCATGGCTGGTCAATGATGTCGAATTATGAATTTAATAGATTGGGAAGAATATGGGTGGTTTGGAGTAAGAAGGTGAAGTTAAGAGTTCTTTTCAAGAGTGGACAAATAATATCCTGTGCAGTTGAGGTCAAGGGGAAGGAAGAATTTTTTTGCTCATTTATTTGGGCTTCAAATTTTGAGGAAGATCGTAAGGAACTTTGGAAAGACATCACTCACCTTAGTTATGTCCAGTTTAGAGGGAAGTTGTGGCTGTGCTGTGGGGATTTTAATGAGATACTAGATGTGGAGGAATACTCCAGCCCAAACTATTCTCCTCTGATAACACAAGGTATGAGGGGGTTTCAAGAAGTTATCCGTCAATGTTTGTTTCAAGACATGGCTTACCAAGGTCCACTATTCACTTGGTATAATAAAAGGGAGGCTAGGTTAATTTGTAAAAAACTGGACCGAGCGCTGATAAATGATGATTGGTTACAGCTTATGCCACACTTTTATTGTGTTTTTGACTTGGGAGGATGTTCGGATCACTTGCAAGGAATGATTAATCCGTTTGGAGAGGTTTTGAGGCAGAAGGGCCTTTTCAAGTTCACAAATGTTCTGGCTTCTATGTCTGATTTTCTACCCAAGTTGGAATCATATTGGTGTGAATCACATCCTCTATTTCACTCTACATCAGCATTATTTAGATTCTCCAACAAGCTTAAATTGCTGAAGCCACTTTTGCGGTAGCTGGCCCGCAATAAGTTATCTGATTTATCTCGTAGAGCAGTTGAGGCTTATGATGATTTATGCTCTTATCAACTAAATTCCTTGACATCTGTTGATGAACAAAAAGTGAGTGCAGATAGCGGCTTATGAAAGATGGGAAAAAATCTCTTTCTTGAAGGAGAGTTTTCTTAGGCAAAAATCAAAGCTTCATTGGCTGAAAGTGGGGGATAAGAATAATTGATTTTTCACAATGCGGTAAAAGAGAGGCAGGCAAGGAATTCAATCAAGGAGATTGAGAACCAGAATGGTGAAATATTATCGACTCATGAGGAAATTAAACTTGAGGCTGTTCAGTTTTTCACGAGGTTATTGACGGCTAAGCCGAGGGATTTTGAGAGTTTCTCGGTGGATTACATTAGTAATCTGATTAATTTTTGCTGTTCAGATGAAAAGGGAGATCTCCTAATATTAGAGGTTACGGAGAGTGAAATTAAAAGTGTTCTTTTTTCAATGCCGCTGAATAAATCCCCGGGGCCGGACGGTTACACAGTTGAGTTTTTCAGAGAGGCTTGGTCAGTCATAGGGAAAGATTTTACGGTGGCAATCACATCTTTTTCATATATGGATTCTTGCCTAAAGGCTTGAATTCAACAATATTGGCTTTGATACCAAAGATGACTGGAGCTAAGAAGATGAAAGACTACAGGCCCATCTCTCTTTGGAATGTGGTGTACAAGGTTATTTCCAAGATTCTAGCGAATCGTCTAAAGACAATTTTGCCGGATTTCATTGCGCCGAATCAATCTGCGTTCATTGAGGATCGTTTGTTGATGGAAAATCTGTTGCTTGCTTCTGAGTTAGTAAAAGACTACTGTAAGGAAAATATCTCGCCTAGGTGTGCCATAAAAATTGACATAGCGAAGGCTTTTAATTCAGTTCAGTGGGAGTTTTTGCTTAATACACTCACTGCTCTGCATTTTCCTCCACAATTTATACATTAGATACATTTATGTGTCTCAACTCCATCTTTCTCAGTACAGGTTAATGGAGAGCTCGCAGGATTTTTCTAGAGTACAAGGGGATTAAGACAAGGGTGTTCATTATCTCCATATCTTTTTTTCATATGCTTGAATGTGTTATCTATGATGTTGGACAGAGCAGCAATGGAGGGCAGGTTTGGATATCATCCACAGTGTAAAAACATGAAGCTTACTCATTTATGTTTTGCAGATGACATAATGGTTTTTGCTGATGGTAAGGAACGGTCAATGGAAGGGATTATGGATATTTTAAAGGCTTTTGCGGCAGGTGCAGGTTTATCTATCAGTCTGGAAAAGTCTACATTGTTTACGGCTGGCATTACTCAGGCGGTTAAGGACCATGTACTTGATCTTTTCCCATTTGACAGTGGGTTTCTACCAGTTCGATATTTGGGGTTATCGTTGATGACAAAGAGAATGTCACTAGCAGATTGTATGCCATTGTTGGAGAAGATTAGGGCGAGAATAAACTCATGGAAAAACAGGTTTTTATCTTATGCTGGTAGACTTCAATTGATAACCTCAGTCATTGCAAGTCTAACTAACTTTTGGATATCCGCATTTCGACTCCCGAGTGCTTGTGTAAAAGAGATTGAGAGTATTTGTTCAGCGTTTCTCTGGTCAGGGCCGGATCTTAATAAAAGAAAATCAAAAGTCTCTTGGCAAGAAGTCTGTCGACCTAAGAAGGAAGGGGGTCTGGGGGTGAAATCTCTTGCTGAGGCTAATAGGGTAAGCTGTTATAAGTTGATATGGCGTATTGTTTCAGGCACAAACTCCCTATGGGTGAATTGGGTAACGAGATATCTCATTCGTGCTGGGTCTTTTTGGTCAGTAAGGGATACTTCTTCTTTGGGTTCTTGGATGTGGAAGAAACTACTCAAGTATCGACCACAAGCCAAAGAATTCCATTGTAAGGAAATTAAAAGTGGGATGCAATCTTCTTTCTGGTTCGATAGTTGGTGCTCCCTTGGACAAATACATGACCTCTTGGGTGATCGAGGATATATTGATCTAGGAATAAATACATCGGCAACTGTAGCAGATGCTTTGGCTATGCACCGTCGGAGGCTCATAGACAGGAGGTCCTTAATAATGTTGAAGCAAAGTTGGCGTGGTAAGGGAGGAAACTTCACATCGAAATTCTCTTCAAAGGAGACATGGGATCAGGTACGTGAAGTGACTCAGGCAAATGAGTGGTACAAGGGAGTGTGGTTTCCTAATGCAACACCCAAGTACTCTTTTATTGTTTGGTTGGCGGTGCATGATCGACTTACAACAGGAGATAGGATGCTGGCTTGGAATGTGAGAGCTGACCGAAAATGTGTGTTTTGCCAGACTCTTACGGAAACGAGTGATCATTTTTTTTTTAGTTGTCTTTTTTCATCACAGATTTGGGAATCGTTAACTAGAAGACTCCTTGACAGCCGATACACATGCAGATTTACAGATATTCTCTTAATCCTCTCTGGCTCTATTCTGAAAAGGTACATCACGGTTTCTCATGAGGTATGTATTCCAAGTCTCTATCCATAGTAGATGCTTTGGCTACGCAACCGAAGAAGGCATGGGGAAATGCATACTCAGGTAAGCAGTCTACGAAAGACAATAGACCGCATTGTTCGCAATCGTCTATCCTTACTCTGGGCACCACTTTCAACATAATCAAGTGAAGGTCTACAGCTTTGGTTTGCTTCTAGGAGTTAATGTCGTATGCAATGGATTCTCACCAACTTCAGCCATTTGCTTCTTCAGCACTTTTTTTTGAAATCTTCTTTCACACTCTCTACTCTATTGGTGATGGCTTGTACTCTTTTTCCCAAATCCGGTTTTGTCCCAAATAGGTTTTCCGGATTTGGGTTTTAACGAGGCAACCATCACCAATGTTTCAATTATAGAGCTATGTTATTCATGTTCAACAAACTATCAAACTTGTTGTAAAAAAGTTGTTTTTTTTTAATATAATTTAACATAATATTCAAAAAAAAAAAATAAACGAGTACAACAACGCAGAAAACCAATAACTCTAATACCATGGATACAACGCTATAAAAACCCGGCTAACCCTCCAGTTTGCCGAACCACTTGGGAAACTTGTGCTTCATCTTGGCATCTAGCTCCCAAGTCACCTCCTTCGCTCCATTGCAGTCCCACAGAACCTACATCTTTGAAACATTCTTCCTCCTGATCATTCTCACCCGGTGATCTAGGACACTCAGAGGTCTCGCCTCCACCACCATGCTCAGTGTCAAATCTGATGGCACCTCCGTCACCACCTGATCATCCTTATGCAGACATTTCTTCAACATCGACACATGAAACACCTTGTGAAATGCCTGCATAGAATCCGGCAACTCCAGCCGATACACAACCAGTCCAACCCGCTCCAGCACCCTGACAAGACCCATATACCGCGGACTCAACTTAGTTCGAGAAATGGACCTATTCGGACCCCTTAACATGGCTATCTTCAGATAGACCAAATCACCAACTGCGAACTCTAACTCTTTCCTACGCCGATCAGCGTAGTTTTTCTGACGATCCTGAGCTTCCTTCATGTTCAACTTAACTATTCGGACCTTCTCAGTAGTTTCCTCTACAAAATCAGCCCCCAACAGACTCCTCTCCCCCACTTGTGTCCAACACAACAGGGTCCTACACGGCCTACCGTACAACACCTCGAATGGTGCCATACCGATACTAGCCTGATAACTGTTATTGTACGCAAACTCTACTAAATTCAGATGATTCGCCCAATGACCACCCCAATCCAACACACACATCTTCATTAGATCCTCCAACGTCTGCATAGTCCTTTTCGACTGCCCATCGGTCTGGGGATGATAAGTTGTACTCATGTGTACCTTAGTGCCCATCTCCTTCTGGAAAGCGCCCCAGAACAATGAGGAGAACTTCGAATCACGGTCCGACACTATACTCACCGGTACACTATACAGCTTCACAATCTCACTGACGTACCTCTTAGCCATAACCTCTGCACAGTCGGTCTTCTTTATGGCCAAGAAGTATGCAGACTTGGTCAACCTATCGACGATAACCCAAATCACATCTCTACCCCGAGAAACCGGTAAACCGACAACGAAATCCATCGTAATCATATCCTACTTCCACTCTGTAATGGCTAAGCTCCTTAGTAAACCGCTTTGGACCTGATGATCTTCTTTCACTAACTGGCACGTATCGCAACCTGCAACCCAGCTGGCCGCATCTTTCTTCATCTCTACCCACTGATAATACAGTTTGAGATGAATCAAAAAATGGCTATGGTGCGCTTCCCAAAGGATTTCCTACCTCAGCACTTCGTCCTTCGGTACACAAACCCTGCCTCTCAATAAGATAGTTCCATTACTGGAGAACTCATACTCAGACTTTTCTGCTATAGCAACCTGCACTAGCTCCGCATCCAACTGCTACGCCACCCGCACCCTAGTCAGAATATCTGCCTGATCCGCCGCCTCCAAACCCAATGGATCAGACTCCTCAGACACTGCACACAGTCTCAAGGCACTCACCATGCCCACCCACACCTCTGTATCCCGCTCGGTGTATAAAATAACCCGCTTCCTGCTCAAAGCGTCAGCTACGAGACTCTATTTACCAGGATGGTAAGCTATCTCCAGATCATAATCCGCAACAAGCTCCATCCACCGCCTCTGTCGCAAATTCAACTCGGGCTGGGTAAAGATGTACTAGAGACTTTTGTGGTCCAATCAAACTCATTAATTTTCTCGTTTCAATCGATTGATAGTATAGAGGGTGAAATGTCGAACCAAATCTAGAGCATATCTGTAACACTTAACACGTGGATTAAGCTAGCAAGTCAAGCAATATATTTTAGGGGTTTTCTTACTAATAACCTAAAATACAGAAAATTAAACTAGAGATGCAGAACCTGTCACACACTAACAAATCATGAACTAAACATGCGAAATCAAAGACTAGTTGTGAAAACTAAAGTAGCTTGAGTGGGTCACTCGATTGGTGCACTCAAGTGGGTCACTCGAGTGGTGCACTCGAGTGGACTAGTCGAGTGGTATAAGAAATCTAATGAAAGCAGTAAACAAGAGATCTAAAAATGACAACTAGTTCAAATAAAAGACAAAGGGATCTTGGGGATAGACTCATAGGATCATCTACACTCTTACGCCATAGGTGCTAATTTACTAAACTCAGGGTGAATCTTTTGACGACAGATATTACTTCCAATCAAACCCACTGTCATGGTGAAGGGTCTCAAAAAGTGACTAAGGATCGATCCGTCAAAGCCAAGAAAGACTCATAACAAGTTAGTAGTTGTCTCGTGACGTAAATCAACATCTGATGCACCAACTCTCACGCTATTGTGTCTTAATCCCTGGAAAAACTAGATCTGATGGTTCAAGGCACTTTTGATGCTCATGAAGTCATCTAAAATCATGATCCTCTTGATCAGAGAGGTACAAGCATTAAAAACAAGAACCCAAGAGGGATTTTAAAACTGAATCAGCATAAATCAACAAAAACCCATGGCAATCGAGTGAGATTACCTAATCCATCAACGAAAACCCTAAAACGACTACTCACTCATCGAGATCATCATCGAAGCCAAAAGCCCAAAAAAGCTAAGACTTGTCATATATGAAGGATGATCTGATGAGAAAGAAATTTCGAAAAAGGAACAGTAAATCAAAACTCGATCTTATTAAATCTCAAAGAGTCCTAGAAAATCTAAATCGAAATCTAAAGATAAACTAGAGAGAGAAAACTAAGAGAGATAAACTAATTATGCTAAAGCGGCGTAGAATAAAAGTTGTGTAAAAATTGCTCTCTGCCGAGTTATCATTACCCTCGGTATTTATACATAAGAATTAGGGATAATGAGAATTCGCCATAATTTGTGGAATCTTCTCGAAGCGGTGCTCACCACTCGACCCAGCAATCAAGTGGTCTGGTCGAGTAGCCTCCTCGAGTCTTCATCCGAGTAGCCTTCTCGAGTAACTTGAGCTTCCTTTGCAGTCTTCAACTCTATGGCTCCATGTCACTCGAGTCATGACTCCTCGCAGAAATCCTCACGTCGCTTCATAGCCTGAGAGGTAACACGAGTGATGACTCCTTGCAGCTCTAAATACCTGAAAGTACCACATGTATGCAAAATGCATGCAAACTAATGCAAAGAGGCTAAATATCCTAAATGTCAAATAAATGCAATAAGTGATAAGAGTAATGCATAAAACCTATGCTAAGTTGCAATAAAACAATAGTAAAAACATGCCAAAATACAATATTATCAAACTCCCCCAAACTTATCCTTTGCTTGCCCTTAAGCAAATAGAAAGAATAAGATGAAAGAAGTAGGGTTGAAAGTGGGGACCCGGAACCTAGCAAACTAAGCAAACCTCTGAATTCAACACCACAGTTAATAGTTCTAGCATGCAAATCACAACAGTTTTACTTAAAAGCCTTAGCCATACTCATGACATAGAATTCAACACTAAGACTCAGCCAAAATAAGCATTCAAAGTAAAATATCCCTTTATCATTTATTAAGCACGAAGTGGTGGATCATGATATGCAATAACTAAAACTCATTTGGTTGAGTGACAAGTTTGAAGAGATTAAAATGATCTCTTCTTCCTCTGGTTTAAGCGCAAGTATCAGGATCTCTCATTGAAAAGGATTGAATTTTAAGAGAATGCTAAAGGTAAAGCCAATTGATGCATACAGGAGCAGACTATCATCTACCCATGATCATCCAATGACTTCCCTAACTCTAAAACCTCTGAAACTGAGCCTAGCACTACCCTTTGGTATTTAAAAACTTTCTTTCTTTTCTCTATGAATCCAAGGATCGATCTTTCTGTTTTTCTTCTAAGAAGAGGGTGTTTCTACATTTTTTTTTCTTTAACCTCTAGCGGATTTGGAAAATTTTCTATTTTTTTTCTAAGACTTGACTCGACCACTTTGGTCGAGTCAGATACTCGAGTGGTATGGCTATATATTTTTTTTTTCTTTTTTTTTTCAAGATTCAGAGCCAACTCTTATCTTTTTCTTCCAAATCCTTTACTAGACTTATACATTTCCTTTGAACTACCCTCTCCAAAGGCATATATTTTTTTAGCAAACTCTTTGCTTTCTTTTCTTTCCCAAACCCGAAACCCATTCGAACCCCTTAGCCTAATCTGATTCAAAAAGTGTGAACCAGAGACTACATGAGAGGCTACTCCTGTCGGCAAAACCTAACACTTTCTCTACAATTTAATCCAAAAATAGGCCTCACTTCTCTCACAATTGATGTAGTGGTCTGAAATGAAGTTTTTTGGTTTGGTTTTGTGGAACTATCTCAATGATGGAGACAGCTACTTGGATTAGCAAGAGTGGTAAAAGGTGAAAGAAAATCCAAGTATTTTGAGGTATCCATGAGTTTTGAGTTTTAGAGCATATCATGATAAATAAGTTTTCAAATTTAAGGTTCAAATTAATAGGGATAGATTTACAAATCACAGCAAGTTTTTAACCTAGTGGGAGTGCTAAATTCAATTCCAAGCCAGGTGCAGCCTTATGTTTCAAACTAAGGTGAATGCATAAGACAACTTATAACTATGGCACTGAAATCATATGTTTGGTTATTAAGCTTTAATTGGTTAACTCATCATCATCCCTTATGCTAAATGCAACAATCCTAAGCAAATGCAACTACATGACACTCTGTTTTTGTGAAATCATTTTCTAAAAATTTTCAAATTTTTATGGATTTTAGATGCACATAGATGAATGCAAAATTTGATTTAAGAAAACAAAGAAAGATGTAAAATACAACTCTTAGACACTCCTCCAAACCTAAATTACACAGTCCCTTGTGTAATAAAAATTCAAAGGAAAGCCTAAAAGATTAAAACAAAGAAAAACAAAAAATTATGCAATGATATATACAAAGGTGAGGGTGTGGTACCTCATTGGGGTGGAGTGAAGTAGGCGTCGATGCTGGCCTGCATGCTCTCCTGGGTGTAGGGTGGAATGTCTGGGGAGATTTCTTGCATCGGCTCACCTCCCACTTACGACTCGAGTGGTGAAGTCTGCTGAAGTCTGGTCCACTCGACCCAGATGGTCGAGTGGCGTCTTCTGCGTGCTCAACGTGAATTGGTTGGACGTGAGGAGTAGAGGCTTCTGGTGATGAATGCTCTAAAAGCTCGACGGGATGGTCAGGACGTCTCTTCCTCTGCATCTGATCAACAGATGATCTCCGGGATGGCAAGGCAAAGTGGAATCTTCTAGAGAAGCCCCTAAGTGAGCTTGTTCTCCTCAAGTAAATGGGGACTAGGCTTGGCTTCTTCTGCTTGTTCTCAGCGGCTACCAACCTCTTGGTGAGGTTTGTAACCTTTTTATTCAAAGCGTTGAATGCCTTATCTTGCCACTTGTTCCACTTCTGAAGAAACCCAATCTTCTGATTAGCTTCCCGTAGGGATGTACACTCCGAGTCATCAAAATGGAAGGTTTGAGGCGGCTGAGTGTTGTCCATGAAAGATCGAAGGAATTCATCATCAGATTCTTGTACTTTAGCCTGTTGATCATAAAGATCTCTCACAGGTGGGACAAAGCTGATACTCCTCGCACCTTTTTCAATGTAGATCTTGGGCAATCCTCCATAAGGTAGGAGGATTTTTGCCCTTCCAACTCGTGGTGGTGTAGGGTGAGATGTGATCTCCACTCCAGCCGCATGAAGGAAAGGAGTGACAATACCTCCCACAGCAAGTTCAGCTTTATTCACCATTCTTTCATTTCTGATGGCGTTCGTCCTGTAGCTCATCAGATGTTTCACCAAAACTATGGTGTTTCCAGTGTCAGCCATGTCTCCTCGCATCTCCTCTCCATTGTCTCTTTTTCCTGGGAAGAGTAGACCAAGTACCCTTGAAGGGATTTGTCCAGCATCCTCAATTCCCCTTCATTAACTGTCCCAGTGGCCCTTCTTGCAAACATAGTGTTTGCAAGCGTCCTGTTGAGATATCTCACGGAGGGATGCCTAATCTCACTACTTTTAGCCCGGGAAGACTGATATTTGTCTTTGCCTCCCAACTCCAACCACAACTCGTTGAGCTCTTTCTTGTCAAAGTCTTGAGTTTGTCCTGACCCTCTTCTAAACCCGAACTCACTATCAACCACACTCAGAGGCAATGTGTACTCCGAACCTCTGATCTTGAAGCTGACAAACCCAAGTTCTTCATCGGATCCCATGCCAGATCTCACCTCATAGAGATGAAGCTTCACCGTTACCAAAAAGTGGCAAGTTTCATCCTGGAAACCATCAAAGGGTCTCTGAGTGAGTCCAATGATGTCAGATGCTTGGTAAAGCTTCCCAACTTCTCTACAAATTCCCAGAGTTTGCATAGTGGGGCGGTATTGGTATCTAGTACCAAAAAACTTCATCTGCTTCAGAATTGAGACGATCTGATCCTCCTCTGAGTTATCACTCTTACTCCCATCTGAAGTTTCGGAATCATCACTGTCGTCGACATCCCTTTGCATCGATTCTTCTTCTAAAACTTTCTTTCTGCGAGCTATGTCTCTTCGAGATCTTGAGAATCCACTCTCAGCGTGTGTAATGCTTCGAGTTGCTCGAGTCCTAGTTTTACCTAAGTACCTGAAACAATGGCAGAAATTGTAAGTTTTATCAAAAATTTGGACCACTCGATAAGTCACTCGACCAGTCAGGTCGAGTCGACAAAAATTTCCAAATAATTTTTGTATTCGACTTGACTAAACCAAGTGCTTGACTCGAGCAACTAAACAAACAATCAAATATATTGAAAATTCAAAGCAATTCATGTTTAAACACCCAAAGTTAAAAAATTTCATAAATTTTCAATGTTCATCACGAGTTCTATGAGGTTGAGTTATAAATTTCAAGATTTTTCTTATATTTGACAACGAAAACTACTAATGAGTTCTCATATCAACAAACAAGCAAATAGCAATGGTGAAATTTTATGTTCTAACTCAATATGTAGTTCCGAAAATTTTATGCACCAATTAGAACTAAATTTTCACAATTCGAAGCAATTCAACCATGAGGTTCACTTCCTATGCCAAGTTCTACTCATAACCAACCCGATTTAACAACATGCAAGTAAAAAATTTGAAGAAAATTTTCAAATATTTCAAAAACTTCAAACCCAGATTTTCGTGACAAAATGGATCAAAAAGTTGTAAACTACTTACAAGTTGGTGTCGGAATGGTGCGAGTGAGATGACATGATAAAAATTTTATGAAAACTTTGAAGAATTTCGAAAAAAATTTAGAGAGTTTTTGGAAAAATTTCGATGAAATCGTGAAATGGGAGAGGAGTGGTCGAGTGGAATGATGAAAGATATGTTAGATGAATAGAGTGGTTGAGATTAAAAGTTGAGTTTTTTCTGAAAAAAAATCTGGACCACTCGACCAATCAGGTCGAGTGGAGTACTCGAGTGCTTTGGTTTTTCAAGACTCCGGCTCTTCACGCACACTTGGCTAATCTCATAAACCTGAATTCAAAAACACTAAAGAAAAAAAACATCAAAATAACAAGATTCATAAGAACTTAAAAAGATATATACAAGGATAGTCAAGGGACTTTCTCCCAAGTGAGCTTGTTTAAAGTCATATAGCTTGACTTCTTACTCTTTTAGGCTGAAAAAGTGTCCTTGAGAGTCGGTGTTGACCTCTCTGGACTTGGCTTGGAATGATGGTAAGATGATGATCAGATAGCATTATAAAACCTTTGACTTATCTCTGGTGGCTTAGGCTTCTTGTTGAACTCTTCTGGTGGAGTTTGAATCTGCTTAAGCTTTGAAACCTCCAGAGTTAACCTTTCCACTAAGAGTGAGAGTTCAGCTACCAAACTCTGTAGGGCAAGAATTGTACCCTTATCTGCACCATGTTGAGTTGTAGACGTTGGCACAGCTACATGATGAGAAGAGTCCGAGTGGAGCATGTAGTGAGAAGTATCCGAGTGGTATACTCGACCAAGTCGAGTCGAGTGGTTATGTCACTCGAGTGGTCACTCCAGTCAGATGGTCGAGTGACTTGTGTGATTCCCTCATTCGGTGTCCCATCTTCAGCAAATGTGACAAAAGGTTGCATTACTCCTTCAAAATGACTCCTCGTATTGACTGAATAACTCATGAGTCGACAGTTACGCTTGAATATTTCTTCATCATCGACTTCTTCCACGGAGTATAGCTGACCTTCAAAGGTTGAGCTCTCCAATCTGGATGAAGTGTTGTATCTCACCTCTAAACCATTGCTAGCTCGAAGAAATATCTCTCCAGTCTTGGCATTGATGACGGCTTGCGAGGATGTTAGAAAGGGTCTCCCTATAATCAAAGGATCTTTGGGTTCTTCGTCCATCTTCATGATGATGAAATCTGTGGGTATTTCAAGTTTTCCTATCCTTACTTGAACATTCTCGAGTAGTCCATGTGGAAATCTCACCGTTCTATCAGCTAAGACTAGTGATAACATGCTTGGCAAGAACTTGTGATAACCAAGTCTTTCTGCCACAGACAAAGGCATGATGCTGACTTACCAAATGCTTGGTTGTTGATTGAGCATGGTAAAGTGAAAGATCTTGGATCTTCTAACTTCTCTTGTACCAAAACCTCCTGCTGAGCAATTACTTGGTATTCCTGAGACTTAGCAGCTGTTGCTCTCCTATATTGAATTCTCTTCAAGGTTCTTTCTCTCAAGCCATACCCAAAAAGTCCCAGTTTCTCAACAGCTTCATCAAAGGTCATTGACTTTTCCAGCTCCAGAAGTTCTTCTTCCAACATGATCTCATATTTCTTCTCAATATTTTCGGCAAATCTTTCTGGGAAAGGACTCCTGATCATGGCGTGCAGGTCTAGAATTCGCTTCTCATTCACTGAGACGAAGTCGACTCGATCACTCACTCGAGTGGATTGCTCGAGTGGTGTGCTCTCAGCGATCACAGCAGCAGCTTGACAGGATACCCCTCCCCCCCACCTTGAAGATCACCATCCCAGGTGATGTGTGAGAATCTCTTCTTGAAAGGAAGGAGATGGATAGCTGGGGCTGTGGAGACTGCATATACATTTGCAGAGTCTTCGGGGTTTTGCACGTCTTTCCCTGGAAGTTGACATGTGGACTTAGTGGAAGCTGAGGGAGAGTTGGACTCAACATGCTTCAATCTGTTGTTCAAGATTTTGAACTTGTGGTTGAAATCGTCGTAAGAGCAATCAATGTGAGTTCGAAGCTCAGTGAACCGCTTGGTGGTATCTTGAGTTGCAGCGTTTTGACCTTGAAGAAGTTGGAGAAGCAATGCCTTAAGCTCACTACCAGACTGCGGAGCAGGTCTTGGGGCAAATCCAGGTGGATTTGTTGGGGGATTTAGAACAAAGGTCTTGTTCGGAGCAGGTTGCTGAGTAGGATACACCTGGTCTTGAGGGTTTGCAACATTGGTGTTACGGTAAGATAAGTTGGGGTTGCTCCTGTAGTTAATGAATGTAGAGTATCTCTTCAACCTGATCGTCTTCAACGGTTGGATCCTGAGGTGAGGATGACTCTCCCACAAAGTGGACTTGTTTCGGCTGAGCGAGGAAAAGCTTATCGAGCTTGTCGTTCAGTGCATGAATCTCCTTGCTGTTGGAAGTAGCATAAGTAGAAGATGCCATGATCGTTCTGTCGAAGTCTTCATTGTAGTTTCCATCAGAAATGGCTAGATTCTCAACTAAATAGCATCCAGAAGTGACATCTTGGTTTAGGAAGTTGCCATTGCTGGCAATGTCCAGATGCAACGTAATCTTCGGACTTGCGCCTCGATATAGTGTGCAAAGGAGTGATTCCTTGCTAAATCCGTGGTGAGGGCATTGAGTGGTATACATCTTGAACCTCTCCCAAGCTTCTGAGAAGCTTTCATTATTCCTCTGAGTGAAGCTTGAAACGTCATTCTTCAGCTTTGCAGTTCAGGAGTTGGAAAAGAACTTCAGGAGAAACGCCTTCTTGCAATCATCCCAAGTAGTGATAGAATTCTGGGGCAAAGCTCGTTCCCATTGAGAGGCCTTGTCACCTAGAGAGAAGGGGAATAGACGAAGCTTGAACCCGTCTTCAGATATACCGTTAATCTTAGTGAGCTCACACAAATGGTCGAATTGGTCAAAATGTTCCAATAGGTTCTCCATGTGGAGACCGTGAAATCTGTGGCTCTGGAGAATTCTGGGGCAAAGCTCGTTCCCATTGAGAGGCCTTGTCGCCTAGAGAGAAAGGGAATAGATGAAGCTTGAACACGTCTTCAGATATACCGTTGATCTTAGTGAGCTCACACAAATAGTCGAATTGGTCAAGATGTTCTAATAGGTTCTCCATGGGGAGACCGTAAAATTTGTGGCTCTGGACCATACTGATGAGACCGGATTTGATCTCGAAGTTGTTGTTGGTAACAGGAGGTGCCACAATCCCTTGCCTGGTGGAGTGTGTGCTTGGTGCATCACCAGCTCCAATGACTCGAGGTGCAGGTTGCTCTGCCAGTTCAACTGGTGTCTCCTTCGTGGATTGATCTAAGCGAGTCTGAGAGCGTGTTTGCATGCGGTGTAAGGACGACTCGAGAGAAACACTCGAGTAGACTAATCGAGTAGAATGGTACCTGATGCAACATAAACAGAACTTCAACACAAATCAATAAGACTTTAAACAAACGGCTAATGCAAATAGAATATCGATCCGAGAAATCTAGTAGCAAGAACAAGCCTTGCTAGATGAAAATCTCAGATTTTTTATGCAAAAAAAACTTGATCTAGTAAGCTTAAAAATGATAAATGTGCAGACAATGACTCTAAACTGGCAACGGCGCCAAATTAAAACTCATTATTTTTCTCGTTTCGATCGATAGATAGTATAGAGGGTGAAATGTCGAACCAAATCTAGAGCATATCTGTAGCACTTAACATGTGGATTAAGCTAGCAAGTCAATCAATATATTTTAGGGGTTTTTCTTACTAACAACCTAAAATACAGAAAATTAAACTAGAGATGCAGAGCCTGTCACACTTTAACAAATCATGAACTAAACATGCAAAATCAAAGACTAGTTGTGAAAACTAAAGTAGCTCGAGTGGGTCACTCGATTGGTGCACTCAAGTGGGTCACTCGAGTAGTGCACTCGAGTGGACTAGTCGAGTGGTATAAGAAATCTAATGAAAGCAGTAAACAAGAGATCTAAAAATGACAACTAGTTCAAATCAAAGACAAAGGGATCTTGGGGATAGACTCATAGGATCATCTACACTTTCACGCCATGGGTGCTAATTTACTAAACTCAGGGTGAATCCTTTGACGACAGATCTCACTTCCAATCCAACCCACTGTCGTCGTGAACGGTCTCAAAGAGTGACTAAGGATCGATCCGTCAAAGCCAAGAAAGACTCATAATAAGTTAGTAGTTGGGTCGTGACGTAAATCAATATCTGACGCACCAACTCTCACGCTATTGTGTTTTAATCCCTGGAAAAACTAGATCTGATGGTTCAAGGTACTTTTGATGCTCATGAAGTCATCTAAAATCATGATCCTCTTGATCAGAGAGGTACAAGCATTAAAAACAAGAACCCAAGAGGGATTTTAAAACCGAATCAGCATAAATCAACAAAAACCCATGGCAATCGAGTGAGATTACCTAATCCATCAACGAAAACCCTAAAATGACTACTCACTCATCGAGATCATCATCGAAGCTAAAAGCCCAGAAAAGCTAAGACTTGTCATAGATTAGGATGATCTGATGAGAAAGAAATTTCGAAAAAGGAACAGTAAATCAAAACTCGATCTTATTAAATCTCAAAGAGTCATAGAAAATCTAAATCGAAATCTCAAGATAAACTAGAGAGAGAAAACTAAGAGAGATAAACTAATTATGCTAAGGCGGCGCGGAATAAAAGTTGTGTAAAAATCGCTCTCTGTCGAGTTATCATTACTCTCGGTATTTATACATAAGAATTTGGGATAATGAGAATTCGCCATAATTTGTGGAATCTTCTCGAAGCGGTGCTCACCACTCGACCCAGCAGTCAAGTGGTCTGGTCGAGTAGCCTCCTCGAGTCTTCATCCGAGTAGCCTTCTCGACTAACTTGAGCTTCCTTTGCAGTCTTCAACTCTATGGCTCCATTTCACTCGAGTCATGACTCCTCGCAGAAATCCTCACGTCGCTTCATAGCCTGAGAGGTCACACGAGTGATGACTCCTTGGAGCTCCAAGTACCTGAAAGTACCACATGTATGCAAAATGCATGAAAACTAATGCAAAGAGGCTAAATATCCTAAATGTCAAATAAATATAATATGTGATAAGAGTAATGCCTAAAACCTATGCTAAGTTGCAATAAAACAATAGTAAAAACATGCCAAAATGCAATGTTATCATCCAAGAACACCTGAACTTTACCGCCATATAAATAAGACCTCCATATCTTCAACACAAACACCATTGCAGCCATCTCAAGATCGTCAGTAGGATAATTACATTCATGTTTCCTCAACTACCTGGAAGCATATGAAATCACCTAAATACACAACGACACGGCTCATTCACGCTTAAGGAGCCAACACCGGAGTACTCACCAGCATCTCCTTGAGCTTCACAAAGCCCTCCTCGCATTTATCCGACCACACAAAAGGAACGTCCATCCTGGTCAACTTGGTCATGGACTGCACCATACTAGCAAACCCCTTGACGAACCTCCTGTAGTAACTCGCTAGACTCGAAAAACTACGAATATCCGATGCATACCGCGGTCTCGGCCACTCCTCAATCGAGCGAATCTTCTCCGGGTCCACTAAAACACCACGATCAGACACTACGTGACCCAGAAACCCAATATTTCGCTGCCAGAAACTACATTTGCTCAGCTTAGCGAATAACTGCTGCTCCCATAGCTTCTCCAGAACTTTTCTCAGGTGAACTCCATTGATGTCTCTCTATTTTAGCATGTTTTAGCATGAATTTATCATCATCTAGGACTAGATTCATCATATGTTTCACCACATTTATAGTCTTTTCACACATTTAGCATCAATACTAGGATTTCGCATTAGCATTGCATACATATGCATTTTGGGAGTTGATTTCAGGTACTTGGACGATGTTCTGGACGTTCGGAGAGTTCCACGCAGCAAGAGCAGAGTGACGCTGAATGTCTTGCAATAAGTGAAACACATGGAATCGGAAGTTTTGAGTTCTTAGTTTCTATGGTTATTTGGTATAATCTCTTCTTTGCGATTAAAATTGTTAGTAAGAGTTTGCAGTCTGATGACATGGACATTGATGTAGCTATTTCTCAATTGAAAGGGTTGGTTTTGTATTTCCAGAAGTACAGAGATTCGGGATTTGAGAAAGCAAAATTAGAAGCTAAGGAAATAGTAGAATCTATGGAAATTGAGCTTGTATTTCCCCAACAAGCAAAGCTGGTCATTAAAAGAAAAAAAACATTATGGTGAAGAATCACAAAACGTTGAAGGAAGTGTAATATTATCACCAGAGGAGAGCTTTAGAGTTGATTACTTCATCCAAATCATGGATCAAGCTTTATCCTCACTTAAGACGAGATTTGAACAGTTAGAGAAGTATGAACAAATATTTGGCTTTTTGTTCAATTTGAAGAAGCTGCAGTCTGCAAGTGATGAAAGTTTGATGGCATCTTGCACCAACCTTGAAAATTCTCTAACCCACGGAGAACATTCAGATGATAGTGGGAATGATCTCTTTTCTGAACTTAAGCTTTTAAGAGAATCTTTACCGAAAGAAGTTACAAGGCCTATTGAAGTGTTAAACTTTTTGAAGAAAGTTCAGGATTTTTATCCTCACTCATGGATCGCTTATCGGATATTATTGACGATTTTAGTCTCGGTTGCATCTGCTGAAAGGAGTTTTTCAAAGTTAAAGTTGATCAAATCTTACCTTCGATCAAGTATGTCACAAGAAAGATTGAGTGGTTTGGCTACTTTATCTATCGAAAGAGGTTTGGTTAGAGAAGTTGACTTTGAAAAGTTGATCAATGATTTTGTGAGAAAGAAAGGAAGAAGAATTACTTTTTAAACTATCTTTGTGTTTGCTTCTTTAGTTTTTTTAATGTCACACGACAAGATTTATGTGTAACACTTTTCTTCTTGTTGATTTTATTATTATATACATTTTTATTTAATATGAATTGGGAACTTTTTTTTTTTACTATCGCCTACGGTAACATTTCACCTTAGCACGGCTCTGGCACTCACCTTACCCCTGCACAAAAATTTCCACGACAAAATTCTGAAATTTTCTAAAACCTCAAGGATGAATGACCCCCTAATAATCCCGAACGCGACCGAGATGAGGACGAGACCCGGCTTCACTTCGCACAACCACCCGACGACCAACACCTCGCTCAGCTCCTCGCGCCACTACCTCTTTCCCTTGATCACCTCACACCAGTCACACAAGCTCAACTCCCTCTTCTTTTGCTCGCTCCAGATCAAACTCAAGGATGGAGGCTGCTGCGACGTATCTTATCGAAGAAGAAATAGGGTTCTGGTCCAACTTTCATAAATACAGTGAACGGTCCCTCCACTTTTTCAGCTTTACAAATCGATCCCACAACTTTGGAAACTATCAATTAAACCCACCGGTTAGCCGGTTAAAATTGATCAATTTAGCCCCAAGTTTCTAATTCTCCAATTAAAAACCCCAATACTAAGAACTACGGATGTTACAAGAGCATTGGTTAAAGCCATTCCGGTTCTGCTTGGAAGGTCAAATTTTATTAATTTTTAAGAAAATCATGCTCGGAGGGTCAAAATTTTATTGATTTTTAAAAAAATCACCAACGACAAACTTGAACTTAGCGTATGTGTTTAATTTTAAGTTTAGACACATAATAAGTTAAGCAAGAAAAAAAGTGCACAGAGGCCTCAGAGATAACATGGAAGTACATTGTTTTGATTAAAAATTAGTGTTCGCTTATTCATTTTATTGATTGATTATTTGTATGAGTTGTTTTTGGATTTTCTTTTTATTGTGAGCGTGAAAATAAAGCTAGTTTTGTGTTGTTAATGTTCAGAGGTTGGTAAACTAGTGGTTTAGTTGATTAATTGCATGTTGGTTATACTTCAAAAAGTAGTCAGAGTGTTAGCTTAGGTGGCAAGTTAGTAAGTTCGTATAGAGAACTCCCACCCAAGAATTTGAGGACAAATTCCATTTAAGTGGAGAGATTTGTAATATCTCACTTTCTTGTTATATTTGTTGGATATAAACTCAAAATCCCACTAAGATCAAACCTTAAACCTAATTAATTAAAACATGTACATAAGGGAGTCCTAGGATATTTTCTCATAATTCCATTTAAGTGGAGAGAATTGTAACATCTCATTTTTTTTGTTTTCTTTGTTAGATATAAACTAAAATTTCGGTAAGGTCAAAGTTTAAAACATAAGATTTTGGAGAGAGAGAGAGAGAGAAATGAATTTTGTTTTTGATGAAATTTGATAGAAAGATGCATGACACTCAGATCTAGTCACAACCGAAAGCGGATTCCTTTTTGGAAAGATTTCGTGTTCAAAGTCTGCAAAAATCCTAACGTATTTTGAGAAACCTAGATCTAATGAGGTACTTCATTCGACAAGCTAACGTACATCTTGATGTGCTTAGCTTTCCAAACCACAATTTATTACATATGAAGAGAAATGAATGAAAGAAGACATAATCAGCTATTACCGGCCAACAAGATACGTCATTCGCCTGATCGAGAAATCGGTTTGGACTCGTGTTGTTTCTCTTCGTTACCAAGAAAAAGGGAAAACAGTGAAAGAAGACCAAAAAAAAAAGGCAAGGAGATAAATGAGTGAGATGTGGGAGATTGATAAAGAAGATCATGAACATATGTGGAGAGAGGATTAACGTCGATTAAATGAGAACGAAGAGGGCATTGACGACAAAAAAACAAATAAGAGACAAGAGAGAGTGCAAATATAATGATCATAAATAGTGTGAAAATATCTTCCAAAAGTGAGTCTTGCTGAACATCTAATATAGTACGTTTTCCTTGCTCACTACAAAAAAAAAGGTCAATTGTATCAATTAATTTATATCAAAAATATATGTTATTAGTTTAAATTAATTATTTATAATTGTGCTCTATTTTTCGATGACCTGATGTTTATACGTGGTATTTTTATTTTATTTTTACTTTTCTGTGTAGATCGAAATAGTGAATGGATTAAAAAAAATGTAGATGTTGTGAGATTATACAAATTCTTCTTTGTGAGCAGGGGCGCCCCTTGGTGTAACAAAATAAGGCATTTACCTAGGATTCTCTAATTTTTAAGCATATTTTAGGGTTTCAATTTTTTTATTTTTTATTTAATATATTAGTAAAATATATTTTTAATGCTATTTTTGGTTTAAAATTCTATTTCACATATTAAAATATAGCATTAAATATTTATAATATTTTATAAAAGTATTTTAAATTTTATATTATAGGATATATTTTTTTAACTAAAAATAGTATAAAATTATTTTCATAGATTATAAAATAGTGTTAGTTATCTCTGATTTAGTACTCTATATGTTTCAATTTATTTGTAGTTTAAGAATTTTGCTAATGAATTTGTCTCTTTTCTTCTTCATTAATATATTATACATTTTTTTCATTGATCATTTCATTAAAATAATAGAGGTAAAAATTAAAAAATAACACTTATAAAAAAATTTAAAACTGTATTTAATATGAAAAAAGTATAAAACAAAAGATAAATTTTTTGTTATAAAAAATGTATAAAACAAAAAAAATTATACCTTGCGCCTCTAAATCTCTAAGCACGGCTCTGGACATGAGGTTAGTAAGTTATGTGTGCTGATATTTATATACATAGAAAACAAATTGTAAAATAATTTTAACCAATAGAAAAGGTACTCGGATCTTCAAATCGTCAAAGAAACACATAGAATGTAACACTTCAGTTTCTAGAAATATGGTGGTGCATAAGGAGCACTTTAAAATTTGACATGACTATATATGTCACCAAAATGCATGTATATGTTTCGTCACTTTTCCATAAAGTACTCTAGAGTTAAACGTGCTTGAGTGATAACACTGCATTTTGACACGTTTTTACTATGGTTTTATTGCAACTTAGCATAGGTTTTAGTCATCACCCATGTCACTTTGTACATTTATTTGGCATATAGGATATTTAGTCTCTTTGCATTAGTTTGCATACATTTTGCATACATATGGTATTTTCAGGTATTTGGAGCTGTGAAGAGTCATCACTCGAGTAACCACTCAGCCATGAAAACACGTAGGGATTTCTGTGAGGAGTCATGACTCGAGTGACATGGAGCCATAGAGTTGAAGACTGCAAAAGAAGCTCAAGTTACTCGAGAAAGCTACTCGGATGAAGACTCGAGGAGGCTACTCGACCAGACCACTTAACTGCTAGGTCGAGTTGTGAGCACAGCTTCGAGAAGATTCCGCAACTTATAGCGAGACGTTCATTAACCCTAATTCTCGTGTATAAATACCTAGGTTAATGATAACTCGCGAGGTGGCGAATTTTTAGACTTTTTTATTTTGCGCCGCTTATAGTAGATTTAGCTTATCTCTCTTAGTTTTCTCTCTCTAGTTTATCTTTAGATTTTGATTCGGATTTTTGGAACTCTTTGTAATTTTAATAGATCGAGTTTATCGTTACTGTTTTTTTTCTGGAATCTCTGTTCATCGGATCGTCTATGACGAGTTCAAGCCTTTTTAGGTTTTGGACTTTAATGATGATTGTGATGTGTGAGTAGTGAATTTAGGGATTTCGGGGATGGATTAGGGTAATCTCACTCGATCTCTATGGGTTTTTGTTGATTATTCGTAGATTCGGCTTTAGATCCCTCTTGGGTTAGTGATTTTAATGCTTGCTCTTTTCTGGCCAATTAGAGCATGATCGTAGGTGACTTCATGAGCATCAAAAGTGCCTTGAACCATCATATCTACTTTTTCCAGGGATTAAGACACAATAGCGTGAGAGTTAGATGTTGATTTACATCACGACCCAACTACTCACTTGTTATGAGTCTTTCTTGGCTTTGACGGACCGATCCTTAGTGCAAGATCTGTAGTCACTAGACCTCTAGGCTTGAGTAGGCTAGATCTTCCGATCCATCATCACGACAGTGGGTTGGGTTGGAAGTGAGATCCTTCGTCAAGGGATTCACCCTGAGTTTAGATTTTCATCACCCATAGCAGATTTAAGTGTAGATTACCCTATGACTCCACTCCCTGGGATCTTTATCATTTTCCATAGTTTTAATCTTAGTTCTATCATTTATTTCTACTGCTTAATTTAGTATTCACTGTTTTTTTTCCTGTCACTCGATCATTTCACTCGAGTGGTCCACTCGAGTGACTCACTCGATTTATACCAAACTTTGTGACTTTTCCTGTTAATTCCATGACTTGTTAAAGGGTGATAGACTTTAGCATTTCTAGGGTCTAGTTAAGTTTATTTATCTATTGCATCATTTAGGACTGTTAATATTCACAAACAACTTCTATAAACTTGGCTAGAATAAAATGTTAATGATCTCATCCTTTTTGCTAATTTCATTCACCCGATGGATTGACACTTTACTATACTATCAATTGATTAAAAAACTCAGGATTTTAATGTTGTGCTTAGGGTGTTAGTTTCATTACTTCTCATCCTTTTCACTACATAAAAGCCAAGTTTCATTGAGCTGGAGTAATCTATGGATGAGTGACATAGCGGAAAGTTGTTGTCGGTACCGTGTGAATGAGGATAAAACACTGGAAAATATCATGTGGTGATTTGTAGGGATCGTAACAAGTCTTTCAAGTCTCCCGAGATAACACACCGACCATCGGAAAATAGCAGAAGTCCACGGCCCGAGTGAGGGCATAGGGCCTAGATGATTGTGGAGAGAGACATGTGGGCTCACACCATCGGAGGTGACGGTCTTGGTACGCAACGAGGACGTTGCGTTATGCTAGTTGAAATTATTGTAACACGCCAATTTTTAGAAATATGGTGGTGCATGAGGAGCACTTGAAATATTTGACTGAACTATCTATATCACCAAAATGCACTTATTTTTTCCATCACTTATCAAGAAAGAACTTCAATGTTAAGCGTACTTGAGCTAGAGCAAAGTAAGGAAGGGTTATTACCATTAAGTCATTGTCGGTAGTATGAGTGAGGAAAAAATACAGAGAAAGATCATGTGGTGATTTGTAAGGATAAGAACAAATCATTCAGCCTCTCGAAATAACGCACCCACCACCGGATGAAGGTAGATCCCACATGCCAAGAGAGGACGTGGGGGTCCACGAATAGTGACGGTCGGAGAGTTACACAAAAAAAATATTACTTTGGTATGATTTTTATAGTTCATATGCAAAATTTTCATAAACAACCCAAAATTAGCATACGAATAATGCATTTATTTTGGTTTGAGATTTAAAGTATATTGTGTACATGCACAACGCTTTTTTATTTACTTTAGTCATCTCTCTTTCAGAATATAAGATATTTTGGATAAAAATATAAATTTAAAAAATTAATTAATGTTTCTTCTGTTTTAGTTTTTTTCTATGATAAAATAAAAGATAGTTTGACAAATGATAAAATATACTATAGAATATACATAGTCATAAAACTTGTATATTGACTTTTTTATAAACTTGAAAAAGTCACTAAAACATCTTACGTAGTAAAACAAAACAAAAAATTTTAAAACATCATATAATATGAAACCAAGAGAATACACATAAATATGAATTTGTGAATTATAAAAGTGTGTACTAGTCCGACTTTAACCAGCTCCAAATTGGATTGCCCAACCATTAAAAACCCTACTATAACAAAACAGTCTTGAGTTCATTTGAGTTGCACAAAGGAAAAGAAAAACAGTTTTGCGAAAACATGTATACATGTGAGGATGAGACAAGTTTCGGCTCATGGGTCTCACATATTGTACAAGTAAAATAAGATGGCCGATAAAATTTCAATAGGTAAATAACTAAATATTAATAAATTATATAAAATCATAACTTAAAAGAAACAAAGCTAAACAATAGATATATGATATGAATAATACCATGTAACTTTAGGCTCAAACCAAGCATAAACATCACCGGCCAACAAACAATACATATATCAATCACTTGAACATAAGCATAATTTAATTATAATCCGATCCATTGGAAACCTCCAAAAGTAACTCAAACGTCTCTGTCCCTTTTACATTCCGCTGGCATAACCGGGAACCTAGACCGGTCGGTACAGTAGTTGTAGATGGTCCACTTCATACGGACCCATTTAAGACGACGATATTGCTCGGCGTCAAGGTCACGAAACTCGTTTTGGTCCCACCACATGCGTCCTTGGGTGGCACAATACTTAGCCTCCACAGAAGCTTGGCAACCATCAATGTGGAATCCTCTGTAGGATGCAATGAAAGGTGCATTGGCCCAATTGGTTTTCTCTAAACCGCCTCTCGTGGCCCAATCATCCGCGTTCCATAGGCTCGAGTACAACTTCATTGGTTGGTTAAATGGGAAACGCACTCCTAGATCCTTAGCATTCTTGAACACACGGATTGGTATGTTGTCAACAAAGAATCTGATAAAACAAATTAACCGGTTTTAGTGAACCATACCGGTTTAACATACAATAGGGACTAGTGAAGTGAGCCACTAATGTTATTAAACTATGCAAGCCTATTCTATCCTAAGCTTAGCTCATTTGAACATTGGAAAATTTTTTAAAAAAGCTGAAAATGTTTTTAACTTTTAGACTCAAAAGTCTTTGTCTGAAATAATCTTACAAGACCCCACTACTTTTTGATAAGATCAAGATTGGGCCACGCACCCGAGGTTAAGAAAATAATTTGAAAATTTTGCCGGATATGAAAAAATAATAAAAAGGACTAGGACCATGTTAATCCTGACAACTTTAACCTTATAATATATATGAAAAAATATATAACGCAAGTAAAGAGGATAATAGAGTAATTCATACACGATCTGGTAAAGGTTCCAAAGGATGGAGTAAGTGTGATAAGCCTGAGAAGGGTCGAACCAGAGATAGATGCGTTGCTCTCTGTTCCCTTTGCCTCCAGTGAACACATTGGTCTGCAAGATCGGTGGTTGTCCTGTTCTGTTCCCAAGGAACTCAAAGTCTATCTCGTCATGTTCATTATTGGTCGATGACAGCTTCATATATCCATACATTTTTTGTAATTAATATTTTATCATTATTTTAATATTGAGATCTGTATTAGTGAGTGAGACAGACTTACATAGAAAGCAGTGACGACTCCGGCTGTGTCACCAGCTGGAAGCTTTATGTGCATACTGAAATGTCCAAATAAATATGAACCTTTTGATTGAAACCCTGTCCCTGTTTTATTCCCAAGTAATAATTGAGTGAGTGAGTGAGTGTCCCTAAGTTTTTGGGGGCCTAAAAGGCCAATGAGAAAAGATGAGATGTTTTATAAAATTTTTTTAATAAAATGTGTATTAAGTAAAATGTTTGTAAAATATTAGATATCATTAATGCTATTTTCTTAATCTATGAAATGAAATGGAGTTTAAAAACTCAAGAAAATTAGCATTAAAAATACATTTTTCACCATATAGTATACATGAAAAATGTATAAAGAGAATGAAAGAAACAACTGAGATGTTTTATACATTAAAAACAATTTGTGTGCTCAATAAAATATTAGAGATCATTAATGCTAGTTTCTTAATCTATGAAATGAAGTTTTAAAACTCAAGAAAATTAGCACTAAAAAAGGTTTTTTTGCCAATATACCAAATAAACTTTGAATAATCTTAAGAAGTCTAAAACTGCTTTTTTTTTTTGCTCATTAAGCATAGCTTTGGTAATAGTAAATGTACCAGTGTATTTGTCGAGTATGAGCTGAAGTTCTGAGCCACCATTGATTTGCTTTTGGTGGTCAAAAGCCCAAGTTGGGACATAGTTACGGCCAAAGGGCACATCAATGGCCTTACGTGGAGGAATTGCCATTACCATTGAAGAAGCCATTAAAAACAGAGCTATCAGAGCCAATGGAGATGCCATTGCTGTGTTTAGAGAAAGAGAGAGATGATGATGATTGATGAGAGAAGCTAAGAGGGTTTGGGTGGCTTTATATAAGGATGACTTCTTTGTTTGGAAGTTCTCTTATTTTGTAAGATAATACACAATTTTATTTTTTAGTTTTATTCGAGTTTCTCGGACCTTTCTAAATTTTTATTTTCTTTTTCTAATTTTGTTTCTTTTGTAACAATGGCTAACAACTGTAATATGGACATCATACGTACAGCTAGACAACTTTCACAATCAATTTCTTATTTGAATGTGAAATAGTGTGCATTGTTGGGTAAGGCCATCTCCAACCACAACACCAAATTTGGTGTGATTTTCACACCAAATTTGATGTTTTGGTGTTTTTCATCTCCAACCCACAACACCAAATCTTATATCAAAAATAATATTCTTTAATATTATATTATTAAATATAAAATTTTCTTTAATATTTTTAATTTAATTAAACTTTATGATTAATAATTAAGAAACTATATTTTTTTATTACTTAATTTGGAATACGATTACAAAAAATAATTAAAAAAATTACAATTAATAATTAAAAAAAAAGATTGCAAAAAAAAAAAACCGATTTCAAAAGAAAATTAAAAAAAAAATTACAATCGATAACTTAAAAGATTAAAACATAAATAACAAAGTACTAATTTTCAGAATTACTATAAGCAGACCATATGTGTTCTACCAATGCATTTCGAAGTTCGATATGAGCATCTCGGTTTTTAATTTTCCTATGTCGAGCTAAGAATGCTTGAAACCGAACATCATCATCACCCGTCATCTCAACTTCCAGAGGTGGGAATTCTGTTTGTTCTTGAAATGGTGCGTCTAGATCACGCTCATTTTCAATGATCATATTGTGCATAATGATACAACTTGTCATTATATCATGTAACACTGTCTTTGACCAAAGACGAGCTGGTCCGACCATAATTGCGAATCTTGATTGCAAAACTCCAAAAGCACGTTCCACGTCTTTTCTACAAGCTTCTTGCATCTTTGCAAATAATTTTTTTTCGGACCACGAGGGTCATGAATGGTTTGAACAAGGGTAGCCCATTTTGGATATATCCCGTCAGCAAGATAATAACCCATATCATAGTTTTTACCATTGATAACATAGTTGGCGGGTGGAGCAATTCCTTCAGCTATATTAGAAAAAAGATGAGACGCTTCTAACACATTAATATCATTGTTAGATCCGGATAATGTCAGTAAGAATATGATATGGGATGAAAGACATGATAAAAACGATTGGTGTTTGATGAAAGACATATAGAGTAACGATATATAGAAAAATTCTTTGAATCCTAGCCATCGATATTTATTGACAAAATCTGAACCATTGGTTCGAGTAGTCACTTCATGTCTTCTGTATTTATTTTGATGAACATCTAGCCTTTCAATTATTTTGATCAAGATCTAGCTGTGCTTTTTGTTGAGAAGAAATCTTTCAATCCTAACCGTTGCTTTATTTTGATGAAGATCTAACCCTTCTTTTGTGTCAGAGAAGGAATCTTTCAATCTTAGCCATCGATTTGTTTGGACCAAATCTAACCGTTAAATCAAGTCGTCAGGTCATCATGATGTTTCTGCGAAAAGAATCTTTAAATCCTAACCGTTGCTTTATTTTGATGAAGATCTAACCCTTCTTTTGTGTCAGAGAAGGAATCTTTCAATCTTAGCCATCGATTTGTTTGGACCAAATCTAACTGTTAAATCAAGTCGTCAGGTCATCATGATGTTTCTGCGAAAAGAATCTTTCAACCCTAACCGTTGCTTTATTTTGATGAAGATCTAACCCTTCTTTTGTGTCAGAGAAGGAATCTTTCAATCTTAGCCATCGATTTGTTTGGACCAAATCTAACCGTTAAATCAAGTCGTCAGGTCATCATGATGTTTCTGCGAAAAGAATCTTTCAATCCTAACCGTTGCTTTATTTTGATGAAGATCTAGCCCTTCTTTTGTGTCATAGAAGGAATCTTTCAATCTTAGCCATCGATTTGTTTGGACCAAATCACACCGTTAAATCTTTAGCTTTACTTCCCTATAAAAACACATCAGGCGCTCTTTGAATTATCACACATCTTCATTTCATTATCATTTCCACCAGTATCTCTTCTAAAATTACTTCTAAACGATCTGCTTCATACTCGGTTGAAGAAGATATACTTTTATGTCATGTGTATCTTGATGTTTCTCAAAACCCCATTATTGGAATCAACCAATATGGTGATCAATTTTGGGGAAGAGTTAAGACGGAGTACGATAAATCAACAATTGCTTGTACTCAAGAAAGGCCAAGAAGATCTTTACAAACTCGAATGTCAACCATCCTTACTGCATGCTCCAAGTTAAGGGGATGCATTAACCAGATTGAAAATAAAAATCCTAGCGGTGCTTCTCAAGACGACATTGTAAGTATATATTGGATTCATTGTATTTGTTATATATTTCTGTATGTATTGAACTTGTTATCTTAATTATATTTTTCTCTTTGTGACAATTAAAAACAGGTAAACCAGGCGAAGATGTTACTAACCCAAGAAGCCAATTACTCAAAAGGCTTCAAATTTGATCATGTTTGGCCTATTCTTAGAGGTATTGAGAAATTTGCAAATAAGCAGATTACCCGAGTTGCTGCCTCACAAGAAGAAAGCAAAACTGATTTTTCATCACCATCACTCCAAGATGAGTCATCACCAACCCCTGGTATGAATTCATTCGATCTTAATACGAGTGGCGAAGAAGGTAATTTTAGTAAGAGTTATAGACCAATGGGTGTAAAAAAAGCTAAGCGAAAACAACAATGTGATGACCAATTTAAAAAAATGATGGACCAAAATGAAAGGCTTATCAAAGCTATTGCTAAAGGTACCTCTGAAAGAAATGAAATTCAGAGGGAAAAAGTCGAGGTTCAAAGAATGAAGGAAGAAAATAAAATACTATTTGCAGATTTGAATTCTATAACTGATCCGGCGTGTCGGGAGTATATTCAAAATCAACGGGCACTCATTATGAGCAGAGGAGTACAAACAACCCAACATGAAGAAACCAGAGAAGGTTCTAACAGCCAATATCGTGCATCTTATCATCAAAACGATTACACTCAAGGAACCGGAGAAAGTTCTCACAGCCAATATCGTGCTTCTCGTTATCAAAACGATCACACTCAAGGAGATAATGATGAAGGACAACAAACTCAAGGAGAAGACGAAATTTATCCAACTGACGATCAAGATATGGCCAAGTACTATGATTTGCTAAGCGGAACCGGAAATTACTTTCCTAAGTTTTAGATTATTCTTATTTGAATATTGGTTTTTATGTATAATTAATCATTTTCAGTTTAATCTCGGTTTAATGTATAATTAATCCTTTCGTATTATCCAACTCCATGTAATCTCTGTTTAATGTATAATTAATCATTTTCAGTATTTATTATCCAACTCGGTTAAATCTCGGTTTTACGTAAGTTATGCTTAATATCCGTTAAATTTCGGTTTAATCTCATTTATGCTTAACTGGTTACCCGAGTTGATGTGTAACATCCGCAACCCAATAATGGGGGTGTAATTGTTGAATTCAAAAGTTAGGGGTTGATTTTTTTAAATCCGGAAGTTGCAGTCGGGTTTAATTGATAATTTTGGAAGTTTGGGATCAATTTGTGATTTCAGAAAGTTAAGGATCAAATTGATCGAATTTCGGATGGGTTAAATTGATCGGATTGAATGTTTTGGGGTCAATTTCGAAAAAGGCAGAAACTGGGGAACTGGTTGGTGTAATAAGAGAAGTTGGATACACATATATGTATATGCGTGTGTATCTTCTTCTCCACCGCTCTGATCAGATCCGTTCCTCCGGCGAAGCTCGCCGGATCCGTTCATCTTCTCCGTCGATTTCACCGGCCAAACCACCGCTCCGATCAGATCTCGTGTCTCCGGTCCGGTGCCGTTCAAAAGGTTGGATTTTTGGAAATTTTTTTTGCCGTTTGCCGTTCATCACATTTGCCGTCTCGGTTGGAGTTGGTAAAAACGGCAAATTTGCCGTATCCCGTCGTGAACAGAGCAACGCCAAATTTGGTGTGTACCTGTTCAATTCGCACCAAAATTTGCCGATGCCGTGGCTTTTCCCGTCCGGCTAGAGCTCAACGACGGCATAAATGGCGTTTTACCGTCGGATTGGAGATGCCCTAACAAATCTTTATTGTCCATGTGCTTTTTTACTTTTTATAACATTTCACTTAAGTAGCTGCTTTTAAATATCAAAATTAAAGGACTTTTATCTCGAGATTGTAACAAAAGAATAAAAACATTATAGACGATATGACATAATATACAATTCATTAAAATAGCAACATTGGCTTAGTTGTTAAAATTCGTTTTGAAAAAGGTTATTAATTTGTAGTACTGTTTATTTTAGTTTGGCTTAATGGTATCTGAATGATAAATGTTATATTTTAAATATAACACAACATTTTTCTTTTATATAATGTTACTTGTTTTTGTAAAAAGTAAATTTGTTTTATATCACTTGGGTCGGTAAAGTCCAACACATACAATGCAAGATAATGTGATTTATTAAGATTGAAAAAATTATGGACAGAGAAAAGTAAATAGTTAACTACTTAATTAAATATATTATCTAAAAAATAATCACATTTTAAAGATATAAACTGTTTTAAAATATTACCAAACTGGAAAAAACATTCCCAACATTTTATTGAAAAGTATTGCCTTTCTAATACTACTCTCAAATATAAGAAGGATTACAAACCAAAAATGTAAAAACTGTGTCATACATAAACAAAAATAGAATTGTAATTGTCCTAACCACAAGCGTGGCTCCATGTGTCCTCCCTACTCTATGCGTTTAGGATTATACCACTACCTCACCTTTATCCCTCAATTCATAATTTACAGTAAAACTTTTATAAATTAATAACATTGAAATCAGTATATTTTTATGATATTTTATTAATTTATCGAGATAATTTATGGATGTAATATTTGGATCAAAATACTAATTTGGGATAAAAAAAATTATTAATTTAACTAATTATTAATAAATCAAGTATTAATTTATTGAAGTTTAACTGTATTTATTTTTAGTTATGTTAATTTATTAATACCTGATTTCATTAACTTTAATGTCGGAGCAAATTCCACTTTTTGTCCATCCCTAGGTTCTCTCTCCGCCAATTTTGGTCCAAGACTTTTGACATATATATATATATACTATTCTATATATTAAAATCCGAAACAAATTATTAGGGTACGACACATGTATATGTAGGTCGTGACTGGTGTAGTAATTAGACTAAGAAAGCCGAGCTTTTTTCTTGATTAATCCTAGTGTTTTTTCTTAAACCAATCAAATAAACAAAAATTTGAAATAAGTTTCTATCACTTGGAAAAATAAACAAAAAACAAAGTAAATTTTTACTATATCCAAAAGAAGACTTATAATTAATGAAACAGTTATCTGTAATTTTTTAAATGATTAAAAAACATATTCTCTCTGTTTCATTTTAAATGTAGTTTTAGGGTTTAAAATTTATTTCATTATAATTGTTGAAATAATCGCATTTTTTTTTAAACCAGAAATATAATTAACAATTATAAAATAACCCAGTAAACACATAAAAGATAACGAAAATCAACAGTTCTACCGGTTCTAGCAATCATACAAAAGCTACAAAAATCATTCCCTCCTCACTGCCTGGATTCTACGATCACGCCTTATCTTTACCTGCATCGATAAAAGTGATGCATCAACATTTGGTAAATCAAACGCTGAGTGAGATTGATCCTCCCAACAACATGCTATCAAAAAGCACCAAACAATTTTTAATAATCAAGACAACACGAAGAACTAATTAATACCAATTAAAAATTCCAACAACAAAATAACAATTTCTAACCAAGAAAGGCTAAACAACAGCAGGAATAGTAAACACACTTCTACAACATGAATAATACCTACTTTCACAGCATGAATAGTAAACACGTTTTCTGGAGTTCTCGGCCAATTCCGGAGTAACGAAGCATTGCGATGCTCCCATGTCAAACAACACATTACACACTACACTTCCAACACATAAGGTCTTTACACATTTCATGTGCCTAGAACCTTAACACTGCCCCTAGCAACCGAACTCCACAACACAAGAATTTAACTCAGACTAGTCTAAGAAAAATTACCTGTGACCGGCCTGGAACTCGCCTCTCCCGACTCCACAGTGTAATACACTTGAGGCTTCGTTGGAATCGTTCTAATCGGCACTGCCGCTATCGGCTCTACCTGCAGTAACTTAGAACAATTCACCTTGATATGCCCTACCTCTCCGCAATGATAGCACCTCCGAGCACCCGCACGTGTCTTACTCTTCTGAGGATATCTCGCCACTTGGTGATCCATGCTCCCATACCTGAAGCAACCTTGACCACTTTGACTGCTTCTCGAAGCGTCATCCCGCTTCGGCTTCTGCTTTTGCATTGGCTTACTGTCTCTGCTCAGACCAGCCTACTGCTGCACTCCCTTTGCCTGAAAGCTCGGGGTACCCACTACCACCCGATCTTCCAGACCCTCCTGTGGACCGTACATGGAGTAAAACTCCTTCACAAAATCCGCCCAAACCATCCCGGCCTGAGCTCTCCGGGCTGCCACACTCCTCCACCAGATATGTGCATCGCCCTCCAAGTTATAGACCGCAACGTCCACTTGGTATCCAGCGGGACACCTGCTCGAGAGGAAATTCCTCTTTACCCTCCTCAACCACGCATTAGCATCCTCAAGATTAGCACCTCCAGGAAAAAACCTCGTTCTTATCCTCTGCATCTGCTCCATCATTCTGAGGTAGGATGAGAGCTCTTAGCAACCGCAGCTGCAACCCGAGGCTAAACCTTAACAACTGCCGGAACCACAGGAGCCTGAGCAGGTACCCTCTCTGGGAACCGCTCCACCAACGTTATCAAAAGATCGACAATATAGTCATTTCCGGCCCGAGTAACACCCGCTACCAAACCCGTAACACCGGCTGCTAAACCCGTAACACCTACTGATAAACACGCAGAACCTGTTGGAACACCAGCCACACTGGCACTCATGCTAGCAACACCCTCAGACCCCACTCGACTCGCATGCGACTCCTCAACCCACTCCTCTGGCACACGGCCACGACCTCTGCTACGCCCTCTAGCCATCTGTACTCGCAAGAACAAAAACTAAGGAACACTAAAACACAATCATCCAAAAAAAGACAACTCACCGTGGAATCCCATAAGGCTCGAAGAGGACGATTCTAAGAGCTCATGCAACAACCAACTACCACACAATCAATCCTAGAACCGTATAGGCTCTGATAACAACATGAAACCACCACATTTTTTTTTAAAGACAGAAATATAATAAAATATTTATAAAACAATCCAGCAAACACATAAACGACCACGAAGGTCAACAGTTCTACCGGTTCCTAATCATCCCCTCCTCACTGCCTCGATTCCACGATCACGCATTATCTTTACCTGCATCAATAAAAATGATGCATCAACATTTAGTAAACCAAACGCTGAGTGAGATTGATCCTCTCAACAACAGGCTATCAAAAAGCACCAAACAATTTTTAATAACCAAGACAACAACAACAACATAACAATTTTTAATTAACACAAATTAAAACTTCTAACAACAAAATAACAATTCCAAACCAAGAAAAGCTAGACAACAGCAGGAACAGTAAACACACTTCCACAGCATGAATAATACCCACTTTCACAGCATGAATAGTACCTACTTTCACAGCATGAACAGTACCACTTTCACAGCATGAATAGTAAATACGCTTTCACAGCATGAATAGTACCCACTTTCACAGCATGAATAGTAAATACACTTTCACAACATTAATAGTAAATACACTTTCACATCATTAATAGTAAATACACTTTCACAGTATGAATAGTACCCACTTTCGCAGCATGAAAAGTATTCCACATCATGAATAGTAAACATAACACACAAAATTCACAATCCCCAAATCAAGCATAAGAACTTCACAAAATTCACAATCAAGCTTATCAAAGTTCCACAAGCACAAATCCAAGGTTTTCTAAACATCACAAGCATAGAAAACCTATTCTAAACTTTTCAAGAACCTCAAAAATCACCAAAGAGTTAAACAAAACTCCCCAAGCCCCCACACAAGCTTAAATGATAACCTTTGGTCCCAACTCACCTTAGATAGGATGGATCTAAGCTTAGATGGACTTCTCCAAGCTCAAAAAACCTCCCTTTCTCCCCTTAGCTTCCGCCCAAAGCTAGGCCAAAGAACCTCCTCTTTAAACTTCTCCCAAGCTTCAAACTCTCTAGCTCCTTCAAGATCCAAGCTCCAAGAACTCTTTTCTCTCTTTTTCTCTCTTCTCTAAGCTCACTCTCAAGCTCCAAAGCTTTCTCTTTCAGCCACAAATGGTGACAAGGAGAAGAAAAGAAGGAGAAGAAGCCAATTTGGTTTTTTCCACTTATTTAAGAAAAACCCCATAACTTTCAAATCGATTTATGACACCTCCGAAACAAATCTAAATTAATTATTTCAACTCTAATAATTAATTTCTTGTCTAAGGTTCATAAAGTTGAAAGAATTCTAAATTAATTAAATTAATTAATTAATTTCTAGGACGCAGACGTTACAATTCTTCCCCACTAACATAGATTCGTCCTCGAATCTTACGCTATTGTTCATCTCTAATGAACTGTTTATCTCCCATGAACTGTTCATCTCCAATGAACTGTTCATCTCCTATGAACCTTAATCGTCACAACGATTACTTAACCTTTGACCTAGCCGGCCATCTTCTTGCAATCTTTCCGGCATTAGCTTATTTCCGAGAATTTTATCAAACAACTAAACTATGCCTACCTGACAACTTAACCGATCTTCCCAGCGAGCCGTTATTACAAACATAATAAAACAAACAAATACCATACGCCCATAATTTCTAATTCACCACATTGAACAGCTTAGTGAGTCGCCTGGTCAAGCCGTTTGACTCGTTCCTTAAACAACTTAACTGAACCATGCACACCCATGAACATATGAGGTCCACCTCCAACCTCTGAGGTTTCCACTTAGACACTATGCTTGACCCTGCTACGTCATATGTACTTATTCCTCACCTACAGACTACACGCCCGCACTCAAGACACCGCAGCATCTCTGAGCTCTGGGTGTCTGCAGTACCCCTCCACTCGGCCAATATAACCCACATGAGTTCTTAATATCCCATACCACAAAATTCTGGGCAATATAACCTCCCTGAGTTTTTGATATCCCCATACCACTCAATTCTAGGTAATATAACCTACGTCTAGGTTATACACCTTACGAATCCACGGTATCTCATATCACTCTAGACTATATACCTTATGAATCCATGGTATCCCATATAACTCCAGGTTATACGCCACACGAGTCTAGATATATTGCCAGTCCACTCTCAGACCCCGCAGTCCTTCGAGCTAACAACACTAGAGGAACTAGTCTTCTGATTGAGAAACAAGTCACACATCTAAGCATCTTGACTGAACTACCTCATGTAATCCATGTAAAACCTCGCAAGGTAACACCGACATGACCTATATTCTGCACCCGGAATAACTGCTGCGCATAACTAATACCCAGGCTATCGCACCTATCTACTAGATCAAACCTTGATCCTGGTGAGTTCACCCATGAACTCGTTACACCTGCCAACCAACTTAGCCAATAGATCAAACAACTATCGATCTGATTGATTACAACTCACAATTATACCCCTCCACTCTAGGACACCGCATCTTTTGAGTTCTAGGTATCAAACTCATACCCCACAGGATATCTATTATACCTCTCAAGGTATTTAACTTTACCACAGTACCCAAGACACCGCAGCATCTCCGAGTTCTGGGTATCTACCATACCCCGCAGGACATCTATCATACCTCTCAAGGTATTCAACTATACCACAGTACCCAAGACACCGTAGCATCTCCGAGTTCTAGGTATCTCCTATACCCCACAGAATATCTGCCATAAGAAAATAATACCCGCGTATTAAATTCTAAGATGATTAAATTCATTTCTCATGAAAAATAATCAGCGCCACACCACAAGAAACTAATACTCCTCGTATTAAGTTCTAACATGATTAAATTTATTCCTCATGAAAATAATCAGCGCCTCTACGGACCTTCCAGCGTTTGCTTGCTTTAGAGAAACTCATCAAGATAACCAAAGCTATGACAACTTTTACCACTTAACCGTTCGTCGTAGCGAACCGTCAATACGAATGTAATAAAACAAACAAGTACCATACGCCTGTACCTTCCGATCCACCATATTGAACAGCTTCATGAGCCGCCCCAACTAAAACTAGACCAGCTTTACCACTTCCCCATTCGGTGCAATGAATCGTCAATATGAACGTAATAAAATAAACAAGTACCATACGCCCGTACCTTCCGACTCACCACATTGAACATCTCCATGGGTCCCCCGGTCCTGTCGCTTGATTCATTTCCCCGAACAAGCCTAACTGGATCCGTATCAACAATAAACATGAGGTCAACACTAATAACCTTTGAGGTCTATTCTCATTCCCTATGCTCATACCTATGTTTTGAACATATATTGCTGTCAACTCATGCTCGTACCTCTCCACTCTCAGGTGACACAGTCCCTCGAGTGATTGGCACACTTTGAGGATCTAGATAAGGGCCCATCCCCCAGTGAGTTGTTTAGGACCTAAGCGTCCTTAGAGCAATCAAGTCTAACCATCTATACGCATATCTGGCCGAAACTACCTCCCAAGATATGTATACAACATCGCAATGTCCACAAACCACACCTCATGCCATTACAGAACATCCCAATCACTCTGGGTGTCTGTTGATCCGTATACAACATCGCAATGCCCACAAACCACTCAAGTTTTTAGAAATCCATAAAAAAAATTTCGATGACACTCGTGCCATCAGTAATAGGAATCACCCATATTATTACTCATATGCATTATCGCTTTTTAATCACCAAAATGAAATACATGACCATGACTCCCGCAGTCATTAATAATAAGAATTACTCATCATATTAAACCTCATAATGTAACATCATTATACACAACAGAAATACAAAATGAAAACTTGTAATACTCAGTTACCATCCTAAAACTAGAATCCACTGATGGAAAATCAAGCCTCAGCTTGCTTCCGGAACCACTCCCGGAACCTCATTTTTATTCTAGCCTCTGGCTCCCAAATTTTCTCCTGAACGCCGACACAGTCCCACAGGACTAGCATCATTAGAATCCTTTTCTAACAAATCTCCTTGAGAAAAATCTCAATCTCTGATTCAATTCCTCTGAATCTCATCTTGACTTATCCAATCTCTTCGGATATCAGCCTCAGAACTCTAAAATCCCATTAGAGATTTTTCCTAAATCGTTTCCGGAACTCTCTCGTTCCCCTACGATTAACAACATGGCACTCACCAGTCATTAGCAATAAATTTTTTACTCCACATTTCATTACTTCCCACTAGTAGTGGTCTGCTCTCGAAGCTCACACCTCGATACTGACTTCCTCCCAGCTAAAAGTGACACAACAATTTGACATATCGTTGACCCACCACTGACTCACCGGTCACGAGATCGAACACTAACGACCTTCGGGATACACATTCACTAATATGATCCACACACAACATCGCAATGTCATGCTCACACCACATATATTCCCAACTCGGAATATCGCCATTCACATGACCAATTCCTCATGTCATCTCCGGACATATCCAAACACTTAGGATACCCACATCAGAATCTAGAGCACATCCACCTTTTAGAATACTTATCAGCTTTTGCTACTTTACGTTATTACCGAAATCACAAACACCACCACTCACCATGGTGGCTACTCCACGTTACCGAACAATCTTCCTTGGATCCCATAAGCTTTTGCGAGTCTCACTACTCCCAACTTATTTCTCGGAATCCTAACTACAGAGTAACAATTGATCCCCCTTGATCTTTCCTTTGTGAAAAACTTCCCAATCTAGGTGATACAGCCCAGAACCATACCACTCGTAGTTCACTCTTTCGGACCTCTCCCAACTCTCTTGGGACCCTCCAGACTCTCTCTAGAATTTTCCCACTCTAGGGACTCTTCTCTGGATCAACTGAAACCCCGTCCATGGGGATAACATGACCCATAAAACTAATCTCCCGCTGCCAGAAGGTGCACTTGCTCACCTAGCAAACAACTTCTGTTTCTGCAGCTTCGCCAGAACCATTGTGAGAGGCACCCCATACTCCTCAAGGTTCTTCGAATACACCTAAATACCATCGATGAAGATGATCACAACTTATCCAGATACTCCCGGAAAATGCTGTTCAGAGATCTTGTAAATGTAACCGGTGCATTTGTAAACACAAATGACAACACCACAAACTCGCAGTGGTCATAACGAGATCTGAAAGCCGTCTTCCGGATATATTCCTCATCGATAAGAATATGATGGTATTCCTACGCCAAGTCAATATTGGTGAACCAAGTAGCCCCCCCCTAAACTGATCCAACAACTCTTCAATCCAAGGAAGAGGATACCTGTTCTTCACTGTGACTCGGTTAAGTCCCCGGTAGTCAATACACAACCAAAAAATCCCTTTTTTTTTCTTCACAAATAACACCGGTGCTCCCCATGGTGAAGTACTCGGGAGAATAAACTCCTTACTCAGCAACTCCTCCAGCTACTTCTTCAGCTCTGCCATCTCTGCTGGAGCCATCCAATAAGGAGTCTTAGATATCGACGCTGTCCCTGGTTCTAACTCAATCATGAAAGGATGCAATCGAGACGGTGGCAACGCTTGCAACGACTGAAACACATCCTGGAACTCCCAAACAATCCGAATATCCTGAACCTTAGCCTCTCCAATAGCCTCCACCACAGAAATAATAGCCAAGTACGCCTCACAGCCTTTCTCGATCATGCGCTCGGCCTGCATAACCGAGATCACGAGACTCTCAGAAGTCGGTCTCATCTCCTGATACACCAACCTCCCCTTACCTCTCTCGAACTCGACACGTCCTCGGTGACAATCCAAATGTACTCTGAGCTTCCCTAGCCAATCTATGCTCAAAATGACATCGTACAACTCCACGGAGTAGATAATCAAATCGGCAGGCATAAACTCTCTAACTACCTGAATATCCACGTCTCTAACCCAACTTTCAATCGTCGGGAGCTTCCCTCCGGCAACTTCCAAGAAACCCAAACTCACCCCATTCTTGTTTCTGATATTAGCATTCTCGGCCAATTCTGGAGTAACGAAGCAATGTGATACTCCTATGTCAAACAACACATGTCACACTACACTTCCAACACATAAGGTCTTTACACATTTCATGTGCTTAGAACCTTAACACTGCCCCAAGCAACCGAACTCTATAACACAAGAATTTAACTTAGACAAGTCTAAGAAAAATTACCTGTGACCGGCCTAGAACTCGTCTCTCCCGACTCCATAGTGTAATACACTTGAGGCTCCGTTGGAATCATTCTAATCGGCACTGCCACTATCGGCTCTACCTGCAGTCACTTTGGAAAATTCAGCTTGATATGCCCTACCTCCACGCAATGATAGCACCTCTGAGCACCCGCACGTGGCTTACTCTTCTGAGGACAACTCACCACTTTGTGATCTATGCTCCCACACCTGGAATAACCTTGGCCACTTTGATTGCCTCCCGAAGCACCATCCTGCATCTGCTTCTGCTCTTGCATCGGCTTACCGCCTCTGCATGAACCAGCCTGCTGCTGTACTCCCTTTGCCTGAAAGCTCGGGGTACCCACTACCACCCGATCTTCCAGAACCTCCTATGGACCGTACATGGAGTAAAACTCCTCCACAAAATCAACCCAAATAATCCCAGCCTGAGCTCTCCGGGCTGCCACACTCCTCCACCAAATATGTGCATCGCCCTCCAAATAATGGACCGTAATGTCAACTTGGTATCCCACGGGACACCTACTCGAGTGGAAATTCCTCTCTACCCTCCTCAACCACGCATCAGCATCCTCAAGATTAGCACCTCCAGGAAAAAACCTCGTGCCTATCCTCTGCATCTTCTCCATCATCCTGAGGTAGGATAGGAGCTCTTAGCAACCGCAGCTGCCATCTGAGGCTGAACCTCAACAACCGTTGGAACCACAAGAGCCTGAGCAGGTACCCCTCTGGGAACCGCTCCATCAACATCATCAAAAGATCGACAATACAGTCATTTCCGGCCTGAGCAACACCCGCTGCCAAACCAGCTGCACCGGCTGCTAAACCCACAAAACCTGCTGATAAACACGTAGAACCCGTTGGAACACCAGCCACACTAGCACTTATGCCAGTAACACCCTCAGACCCCACCCAACTCGCATGCGACTCTTCGACCCGCTCCTCTTGCACACGGCCACAACCTCTGCTACGCCCTCTAACCATCTGTACTCGCAAAAACAAAGACTAAGGAACACTAAAACACAATTATCATAATAAAGATAACTCACCATGGAATCTTACAAGGCTCGAAGAGGATGATTCTATGAGTTGGAGAATTTTGGAAGATCCTAAATGCTTGCTTGCCATAATACTCAAAGGAAAGTATTATCACTCGTCTGATTTTTTGAAATGCGCAGCACCTGCATCTGCTTCTCATGGTTGGAGAGGACTGATAGTGGGCAGGGACCTGCTGCTCAAGAAGCTTGGATGGGCAGTGGGGAATGAGGAAAGTATTAGAGTATGGCAAGACCAATGGCTATCAACCACAGGTTCAGAGAGCCCAATGGGACGTGTGGAAGAACAATTTTTATCACTAAAAGTGAAAGACCTATTTCAGTCCAATACTACGGCTTGGAACAGAACTTTTATCCAAAAGGTGTTACCTGGATATGAGGAAACCATCTTAAGTCTAAAACCTAGCAAAAAAAGAGGCCAAGATAAGCTCATTTGGCTGTCTAACACCTCAGGAATGTATACTGCAAAGACGGGCTACTTTGCGGCAAGAGAAACAAAAGAAAATCCTGAGCATCCACCACCAGAAATGGATATGCAATGGAACAAAGAAATATGGTCAAGCAACACAGCTCCAAAAATAAAACTGTTTATCTGGAAAGCTGTCAAAGGAGCACTACATGTGGGAGAACGCTTAGCTGCTCGGCTAATCAATATTGACCCAAAGTGCAAAAGGTGTGGTGAATTGGAATCAACCATGCATCTTCTGTTTCAATGTGTATTTGCCCAACATGTTTGGTCGGAGACTCCTCAACATGTTTGACCGATCAACTTCTCAGCCACGCGAAGTGTCCAAGAAGCTTGGCACCTTGCCAGAAAAGCTTTATGCCTACCACCTACAGGGATCGAAGGAGAACTTTTAGCTCCCTGGATTTGCTGGAACCTATGGAAAGCAAAAAACAATGCGGTTTTCAATGAAAGAATGTACACTACCACGAAGACAATGGTGAAAGCAATTGTTGATTGTAAGGAATGGGCAAGCGCACAAAGGACCGAGGCCAAGCGAAACCGGAACATGCAAATCCCTAGATCTAAGCAGGTAGAAGGAGCCATAACCTGTAGATCGGATGCAGCGTGGAAAGCGGACATAAAAACGGCAGGAATAGGCTGGTCCTTTGTAAAGAATGGTGAGGATGAATTTTAAACATATCCCTAGATCTCTAAATACTGTAGCCGATAGTTTGGCAAAGGAGTCTTTAAGGACTTTTGTAAACCGGTTAAATTAAATTAATGAAGTAATTGAGTGACAAGCAAAAAAAAATAATATATATATATCTAATTTAATGGTTTTAATCAACACATAAATCTATTTAGTTTCATTGATCAAATAGTTAAATAGATATAATAAATGTATCATCATAAAATGATAAGAATGAATTAATTGCATAAAATTTAATAAATTATAGAATCACAATTTTTAGCAGAAATTAGATACAATATATTTTGGTCAAAACAAAAAATCAGAATTCAAAAATGATGATTATCAAATTGGTTATAGCACAATAAAACTAATTGGTTACAAAGTTGGATAATATTCTAAGTTTACGAATAAAAAATAACACATACATCTATTGGATAGAGAAATTGAATGAAATGTTTTTTTCATAGAGGAAACAGAGTGTGTAAATGATATTTTGTAAAGTGAGATTTGTTTTCTCTCAATGGAAAAAGTCAAAACAAGAGACGGAGGTCCACTCAGAAAAAGTTACTTCTCTCGAAACCAACACTTATACACAAACCTGGATTCGAAGGAGTGAGGAAGGCGGTGGAGCTTCTACTGAAGGTTGAAGATGGATGGGAATTCGTAGACAAGAAAGAAATAAAGTCGTAAAACCCAAATAGCTTTAGAAATATTGCACAAGATGAGAATAAGAAAATGAGATCGGTGACAGAAATGCTAAGCTATATGATGTTGTCAGACAACGCCAAGAGAAAAAGAATGACGAAAGATTTTAGCGAGTGAAAGTGCAAGAAGAAAAAGATATTCAGTTGGCAGTCAAGATAAGATATGAAGCAGAAAAGAAATATGGATCTAGAGATGAAAAGAAGAAGGTAGGGTTTCTGCTAGAGATTGAAGATGAGAGTGGATGGGAATCTGAAGATGGAAAAAAGGTGACGGAAGGGATGAGTTAAATGGTGTTGTCAGAAAATATTAGGAGACAAGGAATGGCGAAAGATTTCGGCGAGTGAAGATTCAAGAGGGAAAACATATTCGGTTGGAAATCTATATAATATATGAACCAGAGGAAAGTAGATGGACAATGGAGATTTTGCTAGAAAATGTATCACCCAGATATAAGCAAAAACAAAGTCACCAGATAAATTAATTTTAATTTATTTACTTGATATATTTATTATGCTAATTACAATTTAATTCTCAAAAAACTAGCTTCATTTAAAATTATAGTATCAACAAGAATTTGAAAAGTCATTTTCTTAGAAAAATGATCTAAAAACTCTAATTTAATAATTTTAGTCTCATAGTTTAGAAAAATAAATACTATTCTTTAATATAATAGTATCAAAGGGGATTTGATATTAAAAACTATAATTTAATAGTTTTAGTCTTATTAGATTTACTTATATTGTTTATAAAAACATTTACCTACAAATAAATAAATCAAAATATTAATAATTATTATCCTCTCTAATTTGGTAATTTTAGTCTTATTAGATTTATTTATATAGTTTAAAAAACTATTTATCTTCAAATAAATAAATCAAAGTATTAAAGTGTTCATGTTCTTATTTTTAAAAATTTTATTTGGTTATATGATAAAATGACAAATGAAGTAGTAATGAAAATATTCCAAAACATGGAGAAAAGTATAATATATTTATAGGATGTTTTTTTTAATTATAAAGCTTATTTTCATGTACGCACTATATTTATTTGATTTTATTTATTATATTGTACCTCTGGTTAAAATTCATTCTGGATCCACCCCTGTTTATGGGTATATATATCAATATCTAATGAATGATCATCCAACTCAATTTTTGAAAAAGATAAGTGAAATCATTTGTTGTTTTTCTATCATAAGTTTTAACTCCTTTTGAGAGTTTTCTTACTTTATATTATACGATATGCAAGAGCTTATATAGGAAAATAAATTTGTAGATTAAATTTATGTGTGGTTGGATAGGGTTGAGTAATGTATAGTTGTGACTTTTGAGCATCTCACTTTTAGATGAAGTGATTTAAACCCTATTTTTAACAAGACTGAGTAGCATCTATGGTATATTTCATCTATCGGAGGAATGCATGTCTATTACAATCAAATAGTTAAACACATTTCTTTAATCATAATATTCAATATTGTTTTAGATTAAAAATTAACAACTTCGATTAAGATTACATATGTAATTATCTAAAATTTTGTATGTGAGTATAAATATACAAAATTGGATACCAAAAAAAAGTTTATGAACTCAAGCATATTTTAATATTTTATTTTTGATAGATATAATTTGATATATATCTATATATTGTCTATAAATTTTATTTTATTAAGTACATATAAAATCATTAAAAATGATCATATACACAACACAATATAAAGCACAATCTATACTATAAGTGGTTCTAACCATAACTTAAAAAAATACTATTAAAGAAAATATTTAGAAAAATGGGCTGCAATTTAAGAAAATCTACTCTCTCAAATTAATTATAGAGAAAAAAAATTCATAAAAAACAAATTCTCAAATATGCAGAAAATGTTAATGCATCTTCTAAGGAGGCCTACCCCATCACTCACATGCCCAAATTAAAATGGCCATAATCCGACATCTATATATATACATAATCCTACGAGGCCCGAATTTTAAAAATCTAAGTCCAAATGAACCCTTAACCATAAACCAAAACAACCATGAATCAAACAATTTGGAAACAGTGGTGAAGAGAGTCACCAAATATTAACCTTTCAAATAAAGAAGACAACAAAAAAGTTTCAATGGCCGATTGGAACAAAGATTTCAACAGAATTCAATTCTACTTTATGAGAGTTGAATTTCTTACATATGGTTACATTCTATTTTTCAAGCTGGACATCCACTGGAACAACTGCTACTACTACAAATAAATTGTCAAATTTATTTCTATCATTTAAGCAAATCAAATGTGTTCTTTATCTATCTAAGTATCAATTTACATTACATTTCAAAAAGAACTACAAGCCCATATGTAATGCTAAATTTAAGATTAAAATCAAATCAATACCATATTTTACCATATACTCCTAATCAAAATCCTGCCCAAATGGCGGGTCACCTCTAGTGTTAATAATAAAATTGTAATATAGAAATTTAAATTAATTTACTGATGATGTAGAAAAACAAACTTCCATATATAACTTTCTTTTTTTTATAGCATTTGTAACTCTCTTCTCTAACGATATATGATTTCTTCTTCTTTTCCAAAAATAATTTTAAGCTATATCTTTGACAATAAAATTTTAATTTAATGTTTCTGCTTTAATATTATTTATTTTAAAATTTAAAAACCCGTCCATATCGGACAGGTCCTAACCTAATTGGAGTAATAATCTTTTGTTATCAAATAATTTTTTTTTAGCACAAAACCTTACTCCATATTTGAATGGCTGAAAAAATTACATTTTAGTGGATCCACCTCAGTTGTAGCACACACTATTTTATTTTTTATAAATGTTTTTAATTTTATTTAGGACCCCAAAGTTTTAAGATCAGTTCCAAATTTAAGCTAATATTATTTTTCAGTCAGTCCCAACATCATTTTTAGCTTAACGTTTTTGGTTTTGTGGATTGTAGGAGTATTTAGATCCACCATACAAATTTCTGAATAACTCATGGATAAACACACATGCCAATTAGGTTCCTTGAATATTTGTAACCATGATACCCATGAATGAAAACTGAAAAGTGTTAAGACTTTAGAGTATCTTCAACAAGCCCTAAAAACTTCAAATTTGAAGGTTTGTTTTTACTGTAACAGATCCTTAAATCTTTAAAAATTTATTTTTTGAAGTTTGTCTTTTTTTTTGTTTTTTTTTCATTTCACCCTCTATAATTTATAAATATCATGAATAATTATATAAATTTTAATTATTTCAAAAATAATTATAAATTAATTATCACATATAAAATCATATAAAACAATAAATTAAAATCAAAATCTATATATATATATAAAGTAAAATAGCCTCTCTTCTCATAAAGCCACATCATCCTCCCAATCTCTAATATTGTGACACATCAGCAATTGTTTTTCTTAATTTTAATTTCTTGCTTGATTTATTTATTATGTTATTTACACTTTAATTCTCATAATAACTAGCATTCTTTAATGATTTTGAAAAGAATTTGAGAAGTCATTTCCTCACAAAAATTACTAAAAACTCTAATATAATTGTTGGCTTACTAGATTAAATATATTTACTTTCAAATAAATAAATCAAAATATTAATAATTATTATCCTAATTTATAAATTTTCTTTATAAAATTCATGTTTCTAAATTATGGATTAATTTCTTTATAAATTAAATAAAAATAATTATGATATATAATTTATAACAATCAATAAGGATTAGTTAAAAAAAATGTACATAAATTTTAAAATATATTTTTACTTTTATATTTTCAATTTTATAATTTTAAATGATTGAATATTAATAGCTTACATAGAGATATAAATTTGGAGACTGGATTTATGAGTTGTTAGATTTGAGTTGAGTCGTGTTTAGTTGTGAACATCCGATATGGTCAAAAGTATGATGCTTTTGGATTAAGTGATTTAAACAAGGTCGAGTAGCATCTATGACATATCTCTATCGGAAGAATACATGTATATTGCAGTTGGATGGTCGAACACATTTGTTTAGTGATATTATTCAATATAATTTTTTGTTCCAAAGTTAACAACATGGATCAAGATTACATATATAACTATTTAAATTTTTGTAAGTGAATATGAATATACAACAATCAAATATCTAAAAAAATTATGAATTCAAAATATATTTTAAATTTTGTTCTATCATATATATCTTATCGATAAATTTAATTTTATTAAATATATATAAAACCATTAAAGACCAAATTATTAATATTTAATACCAAAAGTTTTAATAATTATATCAATAGATTATAATGTCAAATTCTGCGCGAAGTGCGGTTCACTCACTTGTTATTAGTAAAGAATAAATATTCCATAACATTAAAAATAAAATTCAAACAACAACAATATTACATTGAGAAAATTAAACACAAATAAAATTTCGCACTAATTATACATTATAATAATATTTTAACACACCAAAAAATATTAACACAAGAAAGTAAAGGTACAAGAAAATTGCCTATGTACCATTTTAATTATTATTACTACATGTAATATATATATATATATATATATATTTATCTATTTATGAAAGTTTTATCATCAATTAATTCATTATCGTGTTTAGGAGTTTCTGGGTTCTCAAGCTTTGTTTTAATGTTGGATTTAACCTGATTTGTCTCAAGTTGATCCATGTGAATTCTATTTTCTAGATAAACAACTTTTAACCTAAGGATTTCTCTAAATTTTTACCCTTTCGATTCAAAACCCCTATTGTATGAGAAAGACAACCATGAAAATTTTGTTTTTTCTTGAGAAACAATTTTCAAATTTTCCATTATCTTTTTTTTTTTTAATTTGTGTAGGTAGTTCATCTTCGTTTCCATCTCTATTTTTTTTATTGATAGTAAGATAAATTTTAAGGCTGATTATTTAGTCTGAAACCTTTAAAGTGACCTTATATAATAAAGTAAGGTTATAATTTTGTGGAGCTACAGACGCTGTCATGTGTTCTCCACAAATATAACACTTTCACCCTCATCTAATTTTTATATATATTTATTTTCTTTCTAATCATTGATTTTCTTTCTAATATAAATTCAAAATTGGCTTTAAAATGCTTCTCAGAAATCAAACCAGGTTGAATCAAACTCTTAATCTTTACTTTTTTTTAAATAGACTTTTAAATCAAATACTTAAAATAGTAGAAGCATATACTTTAAAAATAAATCGACAAAATAACCTAATAAAATCTAATTTGAACTACAAATGGTAAAAAGTGCTAAAAATGCTTTAAAAACTTAGAAAATCAAACCAAAAAATCACAAACTCTGAAACTCCACAAAATATAAATATATTTTTAATTAAATACTTTAAAATGTATCGAATTTAGTAAGATTTCTTTTAAATTTAAGTTACAAGACGCTGACAATAAGTCACTTTTAAGAAATATTTACAAGTCACTTTTAAGAAATCTTTTTGTTTTTAAAATTTTTATTATTATTTTTTCAACTTATTAAAATTATTTATATTTATAATAAAAATATATAGAAATAAAGCCCATATTTTTAACCAAAGTTAATACAATAACCACACAAGTATTAACATAATTAGTGGTCATAATGTTTTTAATTATAAACGTAATACAATATGTAACAACAATCATAAAATACCAATTAAATAACTCGCTACCACAAACGATAGTGAACCATAACAAAAAATATTTGCCCATACATTTTAATTTTCAACTATAATAAATAAAAAATTGGTCAACACAAATGACACTACTAATGAAGAAAAATTAAGTGTAGAAATTAAAAGCAATTAAATATGATATAATAAATCAGAAGAAAAAAAAAATTAAAATCAACATCTATTAGTGTTTTCAAACATTAATATTTCTTATAACATTAATAAATCAGTTTTTATAATATTTTAATCCTTTTGTCAATGAATATATACTTCAAACATGACAACAACTTCAAATATTTGATAAACTTCTACCTCGCATTTCATGACATTAATGAACAAACATCAAATATCTTAGTCAATGGTTTATTAACAAGTTCAAGAACACCACACGCATAGCTTTGAAGTGTTGTCCAAAATCAAAGATCTCAACCCAAATGCATCAACCAAATTAGATGTGAAATTTATTATCAGAGATCTAGAAAGTTTTTAAATACCAGCTACATAAGAAGAAAATGATTGCTCAATATCTACAATGTTTAAAGGGGAAAACATATCAAAACTTTATTTTACAATCATAAATTATTTTGAAGTTTATATTAATTTTAGAGTAATAATAATATTAATTTTTAGAAAATTAGATTAGTTCTTACAGATACAACTATGAAAACTCAAATATTGTGTGATTTGAATTACCAAATTTAGTGATAAATATGTTATACCATTTAAATATTTATGAGAAAATATTATTAGTAAAATAGTTGGATTACAAAGAAAAAAATTAGACTAACTAAAATAAAAATAATAAATTAAAGAATACTAAAAATTTTAAAATATGAAAAATGAAACAATACAAATATTTTATATATATGCATCTAGAAAATAGTAATAAATAAATAAATATATATTAAATCAACGTAATGCGTGGAACTTACCCTAGTTTTTTTTAAGTTTTCTAACGTAGACAATTATTTTCCAGATTGGTGACCTGATCATCCAGACATATTTTTAGTCAATGTATGATTGAAAAAAAAAATACTATCTAGTTGACAATACAAAATGAGAGATTATCTTAAATGATATATCAAGTTATTATTTTAAAATATGTTAAACAATAGTATAAAACTTCGAATTTACCTATAATTTTTTAAAACTTTCTAGTTATCATACATTCGTAATTTCTTTGATTTAATAACTTTTAAAATATTATTTACCACGAAATCATATTCGTTAGACCATGACCCAATTAAATGTATAAAGATATAATAATACGTCACTTAGGATCAGTAATCATTATATTTAACAAAGACAAAAGTTAAATTTTATTTTCCCCTTTTTCGTGTTTTTGCTTCTCATTTAGTCTAATTGAATACCAGTCACTGTTATTTGATTTTTCGGTTGACTTTGCGAATACTAATGTAGCAATATCTAACAAATACTTAAAGTTGGACTCCAAACAAACTACATTACCAAATCTAATATTACTTCTTAACGATAACAGAAACACATAATGAATTTCATGGGAATAATACTTCACTATAGATATTGATAAGCCATATGTGATATGACTATATACAGATGAATATTTGGGTGTCTAGCTGTTATTTGATTGTACAAAGTTGGTATGATTAGAAATTGAACCTAACATTCAACTGAGCAAGGAAACAGAAGTACGGTTATTGGTTATTCCCATTTTTTTATAATAAATTTTTTCATACTGAAATCCAAAACTACTAGAAATCTATGAAAAGTCGGATATTCTTTGTATTTAAAGTGTTGGGAGGATTGAAAAGTTATCCACTAATTTCAAGATTAATCTTTCAACCACTGTATCACTACCATGAGCAGAATAATTGACCATGGAAAAGAGAGGATTTAAGCTGATTTTTTACCCATTAAATATCAATTTGCAAAAGAAAAAGCATAAGCATAAGTAATAATAAGATTGTACGACCAAACCTTTAAACCATCTTCTACAAATCAATTATAAATGGCATTTTAATAGTAAACCAAATGAACTTTAACTAGAAGCTTAACCCCTAAAACTAGTACAACACTTAAATGCCTATGCCAGCTTTGACCATGGAAAGAGTATATATTTTTCTTTTATATAAAATTGACGTGTGTTACTATCTTTGACCCATTGGTCAAGTGTTTAAAGACTTTTACATCAGCTTTGAGGTTCGAACCCCCAAAAACATAATCTATATGTCTGAGAAAATTTGCATGGTAGAATAGTTGTTTGAAGAATTATTATAGAATTATATCAAAAATCTCTAATAATATTGATGTAATAGAAGATAAAAAAAGTAGGATAAATTGATGTTTTGTAGATACTGTTATTTGAGAGTTTTATTAGCACGTGTAAAAAATGCTAGAAATTTAATTTTATAAAACATATTGAATATATTATTATTAAACCCGTTTTATATTAATATTTTAACAAAATAATAACTTAGCGCATGTTTTAATAATAAATAAAGTCCAGTTTCTAACTAACTAAACTATAAAGAAGATATAAACATGCACGTAACTTATGCAATATTATTTTATTTTTTTTTGACGGCAAGCAATATTATTATTTACGGATGCTATTTTTGTAAATTTATTTTTTCATACTGGATAAAAAATCGAAATCATATTTTAATGTAAGGTGTGATTGTAAAAAGAAAACTCAACAAACTGATCAGTGATCCAACTAGCTAGCTTTAAAGAAGATACAAACTTTATTTTTCTTTAAACTAAAAATGAAAAAAAAAAACAATTCACTTGAATACAATTATATCTACTTGATCAATGGCATAATATTATACAGATGACCAACCATATATAATTTATAGTTCAATTATATCATGTTGTTGGTTTTATATGAGTTCATTGTCTATGGACTTTTTTCTCAGGGGAATAATAAAAAATGGAGTCAATCATCGGAAGAGTATACATGTGGAGTGTATGAAGTATGATGAGGCCGCCATAAAGACAACAATAGCAACTTGGATAGAGAGAGATTCATGATAATGTCATTGTCATTGGATGTTAGGTCTTCGTCGAGGTCGTTGGTGGCAACAGCAACTTCACGAGCTATTGCCTTCATCTTTGTCACCGACATCGATTAACAATGCATTTAGTGTTTGCATATAGATAATGAGATTACCTAACCATTTGCTTCGCCGAACTTCCACGTAAAAATAACGACGTCAGAGTTGCATTTACCCCAAAAAAGATTGGCCAATCAAACTTATGGTTGGGTTTGCCACTTTAACAATTACCATAATTAAAGTGTTACTAAACTTTTTTGTATTATTTGTTTACAGCTATTTTGTATGTATTGTTTTCTTAACTATTTTGGTATCGTTATTTTGTACTCTTTTTTATTTTAAGATTTTTAAACATATTTTTAAAGTCTTTTTTTATCTTTTATTAATACACTAAATATATTTCAGATTAAAAATACAAATATCATTAAAAAAACTACATTGAAAACATAAAACGACACTAATAATAAAATAAAAAATATTAAACGAAACTTAACATAAAACGGAGGAAATATTGTTTTTATTAACTATTTTGGTATCATTTACCGCTCCCACTACTTGATGTTATTAATCAGACATTTGTAAAAAATTTGATTATTATAGAGACCATGTAATTTGACGGACATACATATACGCATTCAACGTTTGCTGGCTTTTTGTGTTTCCTAAACCAAAATATTCGAAAAACCTGATCAACAATCCTAGATTGAAGTTTTGATAGAATACTAAGTTAGATATAAAATTTTCTGAGTTGTTCACACGATATAATATTTTTAATTAAGTTTAATTTTTAAAACTAAATATATTGGTTTGGTGATCTTTGTTTTTTTTTAACAATTGGCGATCTTTGTTATTTTGGCCAATCTCAATGTCTTCCAACAGTTTTAAATCAATTCAATATGACCAATAAAGGCATACACTAATAGATAGCCTCTAATGGCAAATTCCTAAGTATAACATATTAAAATATACATGCATCGATGAACATATCATGTGATTCATGTCTTATTTGAAACTTGCTCATTACATCGTTTCCACAGCGCTACAATAATTACGGTAGCGTCAACGCCGTCAAGTACTTCACTCCTAGAAACATCAACTTTAACTCGTTCAATCTTATGATTGTGTAGCATGTGTCCTCTTAAAATTTAACTTTTTAGTTAGAAAATATTTAGATTGTTTCTAAATTCATAAGATAAGAACATGATAGACATCTATACGAAAAACTAACTACAATATCATATATATGGATTGAACTGCTATTTAGATTTTCTGAGATCATCAGGTGGACTAACCCAAAAATTTTGTTTTCTATTCGAAACTTTAAGATTATATACTTTGCCCGAGTTGTGCTGGTAGATTGTTACGATCCTAATTGATACATGCAAAACCATCTGCCCTTAGAAAATAAAATAAATTTGACATCGAACGAATAAAATCATATATACATAAGGAAGAATTTCAATAATTTCTTGTTTCTTTTCAAAATACCATTATTTGTTTTACATAATTAGGTTACTCGCACAATAAATTGACAAAACATTAATTAAAAAAAATGTTCAAATTCCATTATTTAATATACATAATCAGGTTACTCGCACAATAAATTGACAAAACATTAATTAAAAAATGTATTAACCTTCTAAAAATAATAGTATATCGAATAATTTAGAATAAACAAAGAAATATTTAACATAATAAAAGTGGTAGTTTTGAAAAAGTATTAAGATTATTGATATTTACTTAGGTAGTTCTCTCCCTATAGTATACATTATTAACAAAAACCCCACTTTTAACTTAAATTTAGTAAACTCAATTACGTGATTCACTTTTATATTCATTATCATTTATCAAAAGAGAACTACAATATACATTAAAAAATAGATTATTTATTAAATAAAAATACTAAAAGAATAATTTGTTTATACTAGATAAATGATAATCCTTTTCTTACAAAATACAATTTATAAAATTATAAATATACATAAATTACAAAGTGAACCAAAATTTTCTTAAACATAATTGACTCACTAAAAAAACTGCATATTCTAGTATCAAGAATGAACGGATAATTTAATAGTAATGGATAAAGAATAATAAATGATAATAAAGAGTAGGGAAGGGAAAAAAAACAGATGAGAAGAGGATTGATAAATGGGAGAAGAAGAAATATGTAACATGGGGGAATGATCACATAGGAGTTTGGCATGTGAATTTGTTTCCAACAGTATCAATCGGACCCACATGCTTCACTTCTTCTTATAGATCACCAAATAGGCATAGGAGAAAAGTGATCGACTTATAGATTGGTTGATCGATCATTTCGGAAACCACATAGGAGAGTGGAAAGATTGAAAATAGATGTACATGAAAACCTATACATTTTACAAGAGTTTTTGTATTATCTACTAAAATTTCCCAAATGATTCAAATAGAATGTGAATAGACAAAACTATCATATTTGATAAAATAATTTACTAGTGGACGGTGTAAACATCCAATAGTGACAGTTTTCATCTTCCCCTCGCAATTTTTGTTTCTCGGATACTTATCTAACCTAAATAACGTTGGATTCGACAGAGAAATATCTAATGTCCTTGAATCGACTTGTCTACCCTTTTTCGTTTGATAAATAGTTGACTCGCTTGCGCTCCCGATACATAATCATCTCACTTGCGACATGATTGTATCTCATTAGTTTTCTTTCTATTCAGTCCACATTTAGTCATAAAATTTAGTGGGAATTGCTTATAATAACACATATTTTATGGGAAATAACTAACATAACACTTTAAAAAAAATGGTGAGTAAAGGAAGAAGTAAAAGACTATATAACCTATCTTTTGTAACAAAATAACAAAAATGTCATTATAAATTACAAACAAAAACAATTATGAAATATATTAAAAGTAATGAAAAATAAAAAAACAAAAAAATTAAAAAATTTTGAAAAAATGAAAAAAATAATTATAAAATAAAAAATTTAAAAATAAAAAGAAAAAATGAAAAACAAATGAAAAATAAATGAAAAATAAATGAAAAAATTGAAATATAAAAATTAAAATTGAAAAATTGAAAACAAATAAAAAATTATAAAAAAATTAAATGAAAAAATAAAAATAAAACACTACAGAATTTTTTTTTTAATCTAACATAATTCAAAAATATCTTACATAATTCAAAAAAATAAACATTAAAAAATTATATCTTACTCAAAATAAATTCAAAAATAACTAGATTATTAACATAATTTAAAATAATTCAAAATTATCTTACATATAATTTTAAAATAATTTAAAAACTGTGTTCAAAAATATACAAACCTGCCACAACGTTAACAATCCTGTGGTAACTAAAACAATCATGCGGTAAAAGAAAATAATCCTGTAAGTAGAAATAAATCTGCCACAACGTTAAACAATCCTGTGGTAACTAAAACAATCATGCGGTAACAGAAAATAATCATGTAAGTAGAAACAAACTTGTCACAATGTTAAACAATCTTGCAGTAACTAATTTACTGAAATAATACTGCGGTAATAGAAAATAATCCTGTAAGTAGAAACAAACCTGCCACAACGTTAAATAATCCTGTAAGTAGAAACACACCTGCCACAACGTTAAATAATCCTGCGGTAACAAACCAATTTTGTGGTAACAGAAAATAATCCTGTAAGTAGAAACAAACCTGCCACAATGTTAAACAATCATGCGGTAACTAATTTACAGAAATAATGCTGCGGTAACAGAATATAATCCTGTAAGTAGAAACAAACATGCCACAACGTTAAACAATTCTGCGGTAACTAGTTATTAAAATAATGCTGCGGTAACAGAAAATAATCTTGTACGTAGAAACAAACCTGCCACAACGTTAAATAATCATGTGGTAACTAATTTACATAAATAAAGCTGCGGTAACAGAAAATAATCTTGTACCTAGAAACAAACCTGCCACAACGTTAAACAATCCTGCGGTAACTAATTTACAAAAATAATGCTGCGGTGTCAGAAAATAATCTTGTAAGTATAAACAAACCTGCCACAACGTTAAAAAATCATGCGGTAACTAATTTACTGAAATAATGCTGCGGTAACATAAAATAATCTGGTAAGTAGAAACAAATCTGCGACAACATTAAACAATCATGCGGTAACTAATTTATTGAAATAATGCTGCGGTAACAGAAAATAATCCTACACAAAATAAGTCTGTCATAACTAAGACGGAATGACATTTTTGTAAATATGAAGTACACTGGATTTAAATATTAATGACATTTTTGTAATTTAGTTTTTTCCTATCAAAGCTTTCAAGGGTACTTTAAGATTAAAAAACATTCTAGTAATTAAAATAAAATATGAGTTATTCTAGTTATTAACACACTTTTTTAGGTTAAACTAGTAATCCTCCCTAAAATTTATGTTATTTACATTGATCAAACTTACAAACATAAACTAAGAAGCTATTTTCAAAAATAACACACTCGGTTCAATTATTAACATATGCATAATCAAGTCGTTATTTTTGTTTATAGCAATCAACACTGGATCATACAATCTTATTATATATGATTTTCGAATAGGAAATATCCGGTTAGTTTACCTAGCTAGTATCAGTAAAACTGCTGAGGATGTATGAGAATAACTGATTAGTTATATCATTGAATATGAAAACGAAATATACTTCTTATACAAAAATTGCATGACGATTTCACAGGAACACTAGCTAGGTTTTAAGTGACATCTGAGGGAGTTCGAGTCTCATACCAACATATAGCATAGGAGGTATATGCTAGTAACATAAAGATTGAAAAGGACATCTTAAATATAAGGCGTGTATGAGACGCCTTGCGAGCGTTTTACCCTTGAAGAAACTTCGTACCTCTTTTGATGCAAGAGTATGAAAACACTTTAGTATATCCAAGTTTTACATATTAGAAAATAAAAAATATACTTTTGATTGCGTAGAAAATGGTTTTCAATCAATTTGAAAATTCTAGTAGAAAGTACTTATTATACGTACATAAAATAAATTAATGTTTGATATATATATATATATATATGATAAAACTCATAAAAGAATATATCATATACTCAATCGTACATTATAGTTTCAAATATATTCAAAAAATTGATATTTAGCTAATAATAGAACCGACATGAATTATAAATAGATAATGCGAAATGGATTATGGATTTCCAAATAACAGTTTGGTAACTCATTGAAGCCCTTGTCACTCTCTGAATAATTAAACCACATAAAGAAAAACACCAATTCCAAGTGACAGAGATTAGAATGCGACTACGATATTCGATTTCACCATTAGGAAAATAAAATCCGAATAATTGATAAAATTATATATCAAACGTATTTAAATATTGTTTGTTTCTTCTTGAAGAAGTGTATTTTTCGCCACACGTAGTTTAGTTATGAAATAATTTAACATAGTATATTGAATAATGGGAAAGAGCCAAAAAGGAAAATTTTGTGACGAAACCAAGTGGGGTGTTGCAAACAACTTATACAGTGGCTCCAGCTGTTTCTGATTTCAGTCTTTTCTCTAGCATTAATTTTTAGTTTTTAGCTAAAAAAGAGATTTTTTTGTTTTGTTTTTATTATTGTATTGATCCTATTCAATTAACTTTCTGTCTATCTTTTGTCTTCTTATCGATGTCTTTATATGCAATTGCAGTGCATTGTATAAACTCCAAGCGCCAAATGATGTTCATATCGTCTACAGAAAGTCACATTTATGTTAACTTCTTCATGTTTTATACATACATTGATTTCGATTGGGTAACTATTTTTTTAGCGATCTATGGTAGAGATCATTTGTAAAAAATGTGTTATGGAAGTGTTCTAGAAATAGTGTTAATGAAATAGTGTTATGGAAGTGTTTTAAAAATAAAAACAGAACATATACAGAAATAGTGTTTTCATAAGATGGTTTGATTCAATAATTTGACTTACGACAGATCTTTTGATTTTTATTTTTTTCAACAATTCATTTTAAATAATTAAAATTAGGGCTCAATCGCCCTAACGGAGAAAAGCGTTACAAACAAAAAAGATAGGAAAAAGAATTCTAATTTTTTTTAGCCAATCTTACAACACGAACTTGTCTAATTGGTATTATATGACACTAAGACAAGCTTTGGCTCATCACCAAACAACATCCAGTTATACAGTCTTGGAACAACCAGACATGCGTTCCAACAGGTAACTTGACTTTTCTACAACTCACCAAAATAGATTTGCTAAAGGAAAAAGTGTAAATTTGTCTATATTGATTTCGAGTAGCAAAAAGATTGACCCTCATACATGACCATGGGGGTCTATATTTATACACAAATTAAAGATTAAATGCTAAGAATAAATACTAATAAATTCTATAATTCTATTTTAATCCGTCCGTTTTGATTTGGTCTTTAATGTTATAACGTCTTGTATTTGAATGATTTCCACCTTCAGCTCTCAGATTCGCCTTGCTTTGCGGACACTCCTTGCTTCATTTGTTTCTTCCTTCCACAAGGCTTTACCACTGACAGGACCCCAGTTCGCTCCATCGAGCCCTTGTACGGTTCATCCATTCTTTCTTGCTCCGAACTGACCCAGCTTTTACTTTGACTTGCTGAAGTGGTGGACACATGTCATGATTAGAGAGAGTGGATCTTTGGTGCAGATCTGGTATCAACATTTACCCCTCAAGTCCTGCGAGCTGCTGTCTGGCTAGGAGAACTTAAGTATTTTCCTTGCTTTTTCCCTTTTGATCTCGTAAATTACGAGGTTCGGCTATCTTGACGCCTTGACGCGCATCCTCATTAAATACTAATTTTTATCGATACCCGGGAAACCCTTCCACTTCCCATTATTAACGAGATGGTTTTATTTCTCGAAGCAGATAGTTTCTTTTGCTGATTTCTCTTTCTTCGTATAACTTTTACTTGATCGTTCTTGAACTTGATTGTTCTAAGCAATTTTTTTATTCTTCTGAACTACTGCATTCCTCAAATCGTAGATTATGACTAAATTTTCGATGAATTCTGCTACTTCCACCGGGAAACGTCAGAAAACTCCACCAGGAAACTGTTCTGGTCGCAAAGATCGATTCGGCCCTCATCCTCCGTCTCGTTCTACACGTGAATCTATTGGAGGAATCAGGAGCTTTTGCCAAATTTCACCAAAAATCGAGTTCGTCCTTCCGAACCCTAATGAATCTCTGGAATTGATTTGTGACGGCTATATGTGTGTTTACGAGATTTACTTTTACGGCTGTGGTCTATTTTTTCCAATCCCCGAAGCACTTCTCTTATGTCTTTTTGCTCTTGGAATGGCATTCCTGCAAATGTGCCCGAAGATGCTTCGTCACATACTGTGTTCACTAACCCTTGCTGCGGAGGCGGGGTTTATCGTTAAGTTCAAGTGACCTTTTCGAATTCTTCAACATTTTTTGTAATAGCGATGGTACATATAGTACTTACCCTCGCACCGACATAACCTTGATTTTTGGTCTTCCTGATGACGAAGATCATTAGAGGGAATACTGGTTCCTTGTTAAGGTCGATTCCTTTTCTGTTAAAGAAAGAACGAGACAATGCCCTTGACTCTTTTAAGCTGTTACAAGAGAAAGTAGCTGTGCTTACTCACGAACTGAATGCTATGCGAACTTCATCGTCTTCGCGTCCAAAGCAAAAAGATTTTAATGAGTTAAAGCAGAAGTATGACGACCTTTTAAAACTTCGCGAGACTCATCTGAAGCATTCAAATAACTCGGATTGGAGTAATGCGAAAGATCGTTGTCATGGCATGTTTGAAGAGATAGATGGGCACTTCGATTCTTTGAAGGCAAAGATGCTGCTTCTCGATTTTTTCGAAAGGGGTGATTTTGACTTAAACAAGGAGAAGAGAGAGGTGAAAAAGTCACTTGCCGAGGTTGAAAGCCAACTGCGAGCTATCCCATCTCCCGAACCGAACTTTAAGCAGTACAACTCACTCCTTGCTGATGTATTGTCCTATGGCGATCCTCCCTCCATTCCATCCGAAGCGACCCATGGTCAAACTTCTACTGAGACTGTTGGAGGTCTGTCTGCGCTCCCTAAGGAGGTAAAATTTAATCAATTCGGCTATAACTTTGCAATTATGAGTTCCAAACCCATGACTAAACTTAGATTTGGAATTATTCAGGCCTTGTCCAAAGATGGAAACTCAACCCAGGAATCCCCGGGCCAACCTTAATGGTAATTATTCCGAAGATGATTTTTAACTAGGACACTCATTTATAATGTTTATTTATTTATATATATATATAGATATCGTGGATTCAATCTCTCAAGTTGGGAGTTATTTTCTTGTTATTGAGATAACAATTGTGTTTTGTGTGGATGATTTTGTCATTTGGGACTTGTAAACACTAGTATTACCGTGATAGTGTAAATATTATTTAGGGGTTTATCCCTTTAATTAGCCAGAGTTGGCTTACGAAACTTGACTTGTGTTTAAGGTTTCAATTCGCCCTTGGAGCTTTGTTTTAAGACTTTGTTTACTCTCAAAGTTCAACGTTTATTTAGAACAAATATGTCAGGTTTACAAAGTCTGACTTTTTTTCACTAACTCTGGGATGAGTTGTTTTCAAGGGAATGAGTTGATCAGACCCTTACCATTATTAAAGGAATACTTTAATCAGTTATCCTCGGTAAAGTGTGAGGTTTGAACTAGGCTTCAGAATTGGCATTCCCTTACCATTTTTAAAGGAAAACTATGTCTAGTGATCCTTGGTAAATTTATGCGAGGATAGAGCTCGGCTTATGAAATGTCCAGGGGGACTGATTCTGTTTATGTTCCAAAATCATCAGTTTGATTATAGAATCATGATGCGAGGATTGAACCCAGTTTTAGATAACACGAAGCTGTGCTCGACTTAGGAAATGCGAGGCTGAATTCTATTTAATTGTCATGGTTTTTAATCTGCAAACCACAAATTAGCACGCAGCCCATAACGACACAAAATATTACTTTATATGATTTGGCGAACGATACTTGGGTTCGCAAATCGAGCCGATGATCCTTTTTGAAGGATGAGTCTGACTTTTGGTTGACCTCTGGGCCTACTACTTAATAGGCCTAAAGCCTATGAATTTGTTAGGTATTAACTAACAGATACATGTGAGTATATCCTCCTCGAGTATCACAATTTGTCTTACGGAAATAATAAACTTCTGCTCACACGTTAAGGGTGTAATAATTACTTGCCCTTTATTACTTCCATACTGATTATATATATATATCCGGTGGTGTAACCTTTCTAGTGTTCCCTTCTTCGTCAGAGAGAGAAGGTTATTAAAAAGAGATTTAATTGTACTAAGAGGGAATGTTCCCAAGGACAGAACCTTCAATGGAACCTATTGCAGATTGTTCCAATTTTCCCCCATCCCGTAGCGGTCTTGACGACTTCTCAAGCCCTAATCCAGCCTCTAGGGATGGATTCGAAGCGCGTAAGGTTAAGTTGCATGATTACGTATTAACCTTATCCGAGAAAGAGGAAGAAGAAGCCATATACTTTCTTCATAAGGTAAAGTTTGTCAGCATGCATGATATTACTTGAAACAACTTTAATGATTGATTACTTCTTAAATTCCTTTGCCATTCAGTTGACTATTCATCATCACCTAGAACGCGGAAAATGTCAGCTTCTTGGTGAGAAGAGGAGAGATCTCAAAGAACGGATTGCTTGAAGCAAAAAGCGGATTCACCGCTATGAATGTAATCCTATGGATCGGGAGAGGAACGGTCTTCACAAGGTCGCATCGATTCCTCATTGCATTCATCGATACATGCGGGATCTAAGAAGACGCCAAATAATGGAAACAAAGGCACATGATGATGAAGATTCTCGTCTGTGAGCTGACTTTCTAGAAGCCGAAGCAAGAGAAGGATCTGATCTTGTTGTAGCGAAGGAAGAGACTGTTCGCAATCATAAGCATTCTTTAATGGCAACAAATCCTCAACAAAATGGAAATTTTCTGACAGGTTCTGCGGCAAACATGGCGATTTGTCCTCATCCAAATCATAGAGTTGATGCCTGGTTTAACATCATTTGAGCAGATTACACCTTTGACAGTTTCTTGCGGTTTGATTAAGAAACTGCCTCGTCAAGATCAAGAGATCGCAATTCGTTATATGGAGAAGGTACTTCCATTCTTTAATTTTATTATTCTTAGAATAAATCTTGGATGAAGTCAGTATCTAAGAAAGAATTTTTGTTTCTCTAGCTTATGGCTAGGCATGCATGAATTGAACGTGAAAGAGAGATTCTTCGAGTGAAAGTTAGAGAAAAGGAAGCACGAATTTGCCAGATTACTCGTGAGATGGGTATCTTGGAAGCTTTGCCTTACGCCTGACTGGCTCTTGAATCCGATGATTTCGGCCATGAAATCCCACACTGTGTTAGGGTAATGATCAAACAACTAAAGCGTAAAGTTAACTTGTTTTGCGAAGACGCATAATTTATGAGACTAATGATTGCTTGTAATGTGTTATGTTAATCATATGTAAGTTCATCGAATCAAGAATTGGTCATCTAAATATGCGAACAAAGTTATGTGAACATAAATATTTTGGAATTTAAATAGCTATGTTTGAATGATCAGACTGCCAACACACCCATGTTGGGATCAAGCCAATCCGTAGTTCATATAACGATATTTTTGCAAAAGCTGTGAAGTGAAAAAAAAGGATAAAAAACTCATATGATAAACTTGTTAGCCACTTCGCTAATGATTTGAGAGAGAGGGAGAACACCCCTAGTCAGCCCTCCAATCATTAATGTGAATGGTGCTAAACCTTGTTCTCAAACTAAGACTCGGTATTTTTGATTCCAACTTTACATCCTTGTCTTTGAGGAAGACCCATCCATGAAAAATTTATGGGTCTTACTTTCATCCCTAAGATGGCTTCATTGGGCGGATTTTTGGTAAGGAAATCAGCTAATACCTGAGCTTTCATCCTGACACAATTTTTGTATTTGATATGATACTCGTTGATTTCGATTGCCCACTTTTCCAAACTTTCTGATTGGCAAGGGCCATGCACGATAGTTCGCAAAGGAGTCGAACCGAGGACTTCAATATGATGAGAGTGAAAGTAAGTTTTCATCTTTCGAACAGATATGATTATAGCAAGTGCTAGTCTTTTCATCATCGTGTAATGAGTTTCTGGGCCTGTCAAACTTTTACTTATATAGTAGATAGGCCGCTGCTCTCCTCGATCTTCTCATACGATTACACCGCTCACCGTATGTTTGGAAATCGAATTGTAAAGGTACAACCTTTCACCAGTATATGGCTTAGAAAGAATCAGAGGAGTAATGAGATATACTTTGAGTTTCTTAAAAGCTTCTTCGCATTCATCACTCCAAGCGAACTGTGTGTTTCCTTTTAATAATTGATAGAAAGGAAGACACTTGTCGGTTGACCAGGATATGAATCTATTGAGAGCTGCAATCCTTCCAGTCAAGCGTTGTACTTCCTTAAAGTTATGCGGCAAAGGCATTGTTAGAGAGCTGCCTCGCTGTGTCACAATATAACCAAAAAACTCTCCAGACAGTACACCAAAAGTGCATTTCGCAGGACTAAGCTTCATGCCAAACTCGTTCAATATTTTGAAGCATTGTTCGAGGTGTTAAATATTCTCAGACTCTTTGAGAGATTTAACCAACATGTTATCAATGTAGACTTCCATGCTTATCCCCAGTTGCTCGTCAAACATCTTGTTGATGAGACGTTGATAAGTTGCTCTGGCGTTTTTCAATCCAAAGAGCATTACTATATAGCAATAAATTCCTTTATCCGTAATAAATAAATTTTTTTCTTGATCTTCCGGATTCATCCGGATCTGGTTATAGCCGGAGAAAGCTTCCATGAAACTTAAAAGTTCATGATTCGCAGTTGATTCGACCAGGCGATCAATATGTGACAAAGAAAAACTATCATTTGGGCAAGCCTTGTTAATATAAGTGAAATCAATGCAAACCCTTCAATTTCCAATTTTCTTCTTAACTACAATAGCATTGCCGAGCCAATCTGGGTACTTAACTTCGCAAATATAACTGGCTTTGAGAAGCCTATCCACCTTGTCATTTTCTGCTTTAGCTCGGTGAGGACTGAGTTTTCTCCTTTTGTTTTTTTGATTGGCTTGAAGCTTTGATCAACATGCAATTCATGAGAGATAATTGCAGGGTCAATTCCTGGCATGTCCTCGATGGACCAAGCAAAGAAACTTTTATGTTTTGACAGGAACTTACCTAGCTCGTCTCGCAGCTTTGACTCAAGTCCCGAACCGATTTTCACCATGCACTCGGGGTGTTCCGGATCCATAGAAACATTAATCGAAACCTCGGTAGACTGCTGTCCACTGGGAAACATCGAGTCCTTCGGTACCCCGAAGCTGATTAATTGTTATTGAATTTTTTGCTTGTGGCTTGTAAGGTAGCAAGATCTAGACATCTCTTGATCTCCGTTAACCGTTCCTACTCCACTAGGAGTCGATAACTTCACACACTGGTGATAGGTTGAAGGCACGACTTTCATTTGGTAAATCCAAGGGGTGCCCAAAATGACATTGTACGCAGTCGGTCGATCAAAATCTGTGAATTTAACGATCTTTGATACTTCTTCGGCAAGCACATGTAATTTGATTGTGCAAAGTGACATTGATGTTTTGCTTGTGAAAGCGATGAGTGGTGCATGTGGTCCAACTAGGTCCGCCCTGTTAATCCCCATCCTTTGTAAAGTACTTAGGAAAATGAGATTAACTGAGCTTCTAGTGTTAATTAAGACTTTGCAAAACTTCATTGTTTAAAATATCAAGAGTTATCACCAATGTATCATCATTTGGTTTTGCAAGACTCTGGGTATTAAACTCTTCTAAGGTAATTAGTGTATTGACATTGACTCCCCTTGGGTCTCTGCTCACTTTTATTACGGCGGCTCGCTTATGCTGTTTGATAGCATAAACTGTGTCTGGAAACAGCTTCGAGCCCCAGATGATTACATCTATCCTCCCTTTCGAAGGTTTGGTTGGAGTGTGCTCAGAAGTTTTTAGCTTTTTTGCTAGTGGCTCTGAGCTTTGATCTTCGCGATCTTTGTGGTACTACTCGATGAACTCTTCAATCTTGAAATCTTTGAGGACACTAGAGGACCACAACTCAGCCAAGTGTTTTTTGAGGACACTGCAGTCTTTGGTACTATGGTCGTTTACTCGGTGGATGTTTCAATAAGCGTTTTCGTCATGGACCCAAGTGTTTGACGAATGTGACCCAATATTTCCTTTTCCTGGAGAGGATCGCCCAACACTATTGTTATATGGGAAGCTCTGAAGTATTTGGTGTCTTTACCAATTTTTGGTTCGAAATTTTTAGGCATGGGCACAACTCTGGGCTTTACGGTTCGGTACTTCTTCTCGAAGGTTGTCTTTTCTTCCTAAGTCTCGATTTAGTTGTTTGCTTGGAACAGAGCGTCATGGATGGTAGTTGGCTTGTTAACTGTAAGCTCTAAACGGAATCTTGATTCATGCCATAAACCATTCCGCAAAGCTGCCAGAACAGCAGTCTGGGAAATTCCCAGGACTTTGGACAAGATGTCCTTAAATTTGGTAATATGTTTTCTCAAAGGTTCCTGAGGACCCTGAGACAAATTCCAAAGGTCACTATCCGTTTTTCTTTTTTTTCCATGAGTACTGAATACTGCATGATAGAAGCTGATGACAGTTGATCAAAACTATCTATCGTAGCGGATTCAAGCTGCGTAAACCACATGAGGGCTTGACTAAAAAGATTTTCAGAGAACAACTTGCAGTAACCTACATATTCTTCAGTCGCATCGAGCTCGATTCGTCCAGCTGTAATGCAAAAAGGAGCCAAATGGCTATTCGGGTCGGTCATCCCATCGTACGTTGGTAGGTTAACTCTTCGCGCATCACTATAAACGGTGAACGTCGAGTTTCTTTGATCACTTTGTCTACTTCGGGAGCTGAACTGGTCGCTTGGGGAAATTTTGACTTCATCTATTCAAGAATACGAGTTACTTGGTGAAAATCTGAGACGATGGCATGTCCTCAAGTGTCTCCTATCTCGACTAGGATGTCATTGTTTTGTTGTTATTGACCACATCTGCCAGAACTGCAGGATTGACTCCGTCACCAACCACATCATTGGCAAGAATTGCTTCTCCGCTAGAATTGGTACTAGCCTGAAGCGCCGCTGTTTGATTGATCGGCGTCTGAAGGTTGGTACTTTGCAGAAGATTCACAGGAGTTTGAGGGTTGGAACTCCTTATGGTCCTATAAAGTACATGAGCATTATGACTTCCAGAAGAAGGGCCAACAGATATCGAATCCAAATGAGAAAAGAGAGTCACTTGATTGTTAGTCAAATTTACCTGACCGTTTCTTAAAGAGGTCATCTTTCTTTCGATGGTATTAAGTTTTGTGGATAGGTCGGTCATGGTCTGAGTGATTCCTGAAAGAGACTCATGGATGGTAGCGATAGTGGCAGGATAATTGTTGACATTGGTTTGGTCTCCATAATTACCACCAGCCATGATGAATTTGGTGAGAAGAACTGTTCTGAAATGGTAGATTTATAGCTTGAATGTCTGATTCTCCCCACAGACGACACCAAAATGTGGATGTTGGACTGCACACCAAATAATATACTGAATTGTTTGAAGAAATAAAATAAAATTTGCTTACGATAATGATATAAAATAGAAAATAGATTTGATAAAGGAAAAGTGTAAATTTGTCTATATTAATTTCGAGTAGCAAAAAGATTGACCCCCATACATGACCATGGGGGTCTATATTTATACAGAAATTAAGTATTAAATGCTAAGAATAAATACTAATAAATTCTAAGATTCTCCTTTAATTCGTCCGTTTTGATTTGGTCTTTAATGTTGTAACGTCTTGTATTTGAATGATTTCCTCCTTCAGCTCGCAGATTCTCCTTGCTTCACGGACATTTCTTGCTTCGCTTGCTTTTTCCTTCCGCGAGGCTTCACCACTGATCGGACCCCATTTTGCTCCATCAAGCCCTTGTACGATTCACCCGTCGTTTCTTGCTCTGAACTGATCCCGCCTTTACTTTGACCTTTTGGAGATGTTGACCCGTGTCATGATTGGAGAGACTGGATCCTTGGTGCGGATCCGGTATCAACAGTCAAGCAAACAGAAAACTGAGCACAAGGAAGAAGTTTGAAAACACAGAAACTCACCCTCCTTCAGCACATCACATTGACTAATCATCATGTAATCCACATGCAACAAAACAATCCAAATTGAACCACCATGTACTTCATCGTAGACATCCGCAACTTTCTCAATTCAACCCACAATTTCACAACATAGTCCATAAGCCCTTCATCGATGGGTCTCATCTCTGATCTCAATGCCAAGAATCTTCTAGACTCATTCCCGTACAATACCATGACAAATCAACCATACAACACTTGGTACTCTTTCTCTTCTTCAGACTTATTTTTTATTATTCATTATTTTTTTAATATATTTTCGAAATAATTCAAAAGTGTAGGCGAACAATGGCATCACGAGAAATTTTACTAACCTCGCTTCCAACCTTTGCATGATCATTTCTTTCAAAGTAAAATAACTCATGGAAAAATTTCCTACCCTTTTACTCAATAGAAAATCATCTCATCTTTATTTATGTATTACTTAGAACAAGGGAGAGGCGTGCCATTTTATTTTTACACAGGTTGTCTTTTGTCTAGTACAAATGAGGAATCAAACCCTATGAATATCAATCACATCTATGAGATAAAATAAACAATCAGAAATTAGCTCAGGCTTTTGTGGTTTCTGTTAGAAATACGGGAGTCTCAAGTCAACTTGTCAGCTTTTGGTTTTTTCATTAGTTGGATTTGAACTGATTCTGCAATAATGGTCACTTAGATGAAATAGTCAACACAACAAACCAAGAGATAATTCATAGTTTCCAACTAATTTGACTCAATAAAACAAAAAATGATGCTAAGAAAATAAAAGATGTTGTCAATTACCACCTCCCTCAGAGTTGAATAACACTGTCCCGGTGTTACCAAGCCTGAAGTTGGCAAAAATAAAATAGAAAAGAAAAGAAAAGAAAAATCGAAAGAAAAAGAAAAACATACCAGTGGATTGCCTCCCACTAAGTGCTTGTTTTCAGTCACTAGCTTGACTGTGCCGGAGCTCAGGCATCTGGTGGAGGAGAGTGTGGCAATGAATGCCTCTCAAAAAACTGTCACCTCATTTGTGGTGGAGTATAAGCAGTCCGTGCATGAGAAAGACCAAGGAAGTGTGGAACATCAGCCGGGCAAGATGTTAGTTTGGGTGAGACACTTCCTTTCCCTGCAAAATCATCAAAAGAAGAAACAAGCGCTCTACGATAATCTAATGGCTTGTGAAACATATATTTTTCTAGTTTCTAAACAGGGTTCAAAGTGATCATGATTCAATTCCTAATGCACTACATATGTCATTGTAATACAGAAGGTGTCATCCAATCAGGTGAATGTGTTAAGCAGACATGATGCAATCAAATATTCCTAAGTCAAGCCAAATAGGGAATTGGTTTTTACACTAACAACCTAAATGAAACAGAAAAGCAAATGCAAGAAAAGTAAACTACATACCAACTCGAGGTGTCAGACTCGAGCAAGCAATCGAGCTAAAGAAGAAAACATAGTAAAGCAAAGCACTCGATCAAAGTGATCGAGTTGAGAGATCGAGTGAAATGGAAAAAAGTGAAAACACGAAATTAAACAGGTAAACAAGCAGATTAAGCAAAAAGGAGAGAGAAGGGATCTAAGGGATAGAATAATTGATCAATGGATGGTCTATATCAACCTGGGTATCTAACAAACTCAACCAATAGGCTAATCCCTTGACAATAAATTCAAGACCATATCAATCCACTCTCATGATAGAGATCCTCAAATCTAACTACTGACAGACACATAGCAAGACAGGCATGAAACAACAATTTATTAAAGCCAATAAGCACTCTAGTTATCTAATTTCTTAGGATAGAATACACATTCCATTTAATCTAATTCCTTAGGCTAGAATATGCAAATATTTGGAAAAAGCTAATCTAACATTTCATCAACACTTATGGTGTGGAAATGTCATTTGATGTAATTTAAGGTGATAAGAATAAAAATAGTATTAAGATCACTCACCCCGAAGGGATTTCAAACAATACTAAGCTTAAATACCCATATCAATTAAGAAAAAAATACTAATCTAATCTATCCCTAAGAACCCTGATGATATTACTCAGATCTAGGATCCATCACAAAATGTTCAAATCCAGAAAACTCTGAAATCGAAATATGTGGTACGTCGAATATATTGAGAAATGGCATTCCATGCAGAAGAAGGATGTAATATAATCTTTGCTGCTAAAATGTTGTTTATCAATATTGCTGTTGCTTTTTACTATTGCTGTTGTTTTTTTACTATTGCTGCAGTTTATCTTTTTTTAGGTCTTCCTTCCTTTCACTATAAAAGGAAGGAGCCTCCCTTGTAAAACCTAATTAATTAAATTTCAGTCTCTTCTTCTTCTTTCTAACAATGGCGACGCCAATTCTCTCCCCATTCTCTCTTCATTGTTCTTCAATTCTCAGTTACAATTCTGCATAAGTCTCTTAAAATCTCATGGTATCAGAGCAGGTTATTAATTCTTGAATCTTATTCTCTTATTTCTCTGGTTACAAATCTCTAATTCTCCTTATTCTCTATGGCTCATCTGGGTTCTGTTTGTCATTGCTGGGGGTTTTACATCATTGCTGAGTTTTATTCGTCATTGCTTGGAAAATCTGGTGCTCTCTTTAGCTGATCTGGTGTTTGTCTCGACACGGATTGGATTATTTCTCAATCTGGTATTATTTCTTGGTGGTAAGCTTATTTCTTGGAAAATCTGGGGCTCTCTTTAGCTAATCTGGTATTTCTCAATCTGGGAGTATTTCTTGGAAAATCTGGGTCTCTCTGTAGCTAATCTGGTATTTCTCAGCAAAGGTTCAGCTAGAGTAGATTGATTGTGTTGTGTTTTCTCAGTGAAGTTCATAGTTCTCATCATTACTCAAGTATCTCCATTTAAGGCATGGATTCTTCAAAACCTCTTGTTGTTCCGGTTACCCTCAAAGGAGTGAATTACTTGATGTGGGCTAGAACCACCAAGATAGCTCTGTGTGGTCGTGGACTTTGGAGTCACATTGAAGAGCAACAAGGCTCAAAGGGAACTGTGGATGAAGATGGGAAAGAAAGCATTGAAATTGCAAGCTCCGAGGATGTGAAATGGTTCCAAGAGGATCAAAGTGTTCTTGGTTTGCTTCAAAACTCACTGGATGCTCCAATACTAGAAGCTTACTTTTACTGTGAAACGGCTAAGGAATTGTGGGATACTCTCCAGAATATCTATGGGAATGTGTCTAACCTTACCCGTGTATTTGAAGTGAAGAAAGCTATCAATAGTCTGAGCTAAGAAGATCTAGAGTTCACTAAGCATTTGGGAAAATTCATATCACTTTGGGCAGAATTGGAGATGCTTAGGCCATTCTCGGTGGATCCGGCAATCCTCAAGGAAAGAAGCGAGCAAGACAAGGTCTTTGGACTTCTTCTCACACTGAACCCAGCTTTCAATGATCTGATCAAGCATATCCTTAAGGCTGGAAAGTTACCAAGCTTGGAGGAAGTGTGCTCTCAAGTACAACGTGGATAAGGCTCGGTGGGGCTCTTTAGTGGGAAAGGAGAAATGGTCATGGCACATAAGGCAACATCCAAGGATGAAGACCGGAAGATTCTGGTGTGTGATCATTGTAAGAAGATGGGTCACATCAGGGACAAATGTTGGATTCTTCATCAACATCTCAAGCCGGCCAAGTTGAAAGCTCAAGCAAACTTCTCCTAAGAAACATCATCAAGCCCAAGTTATCAAGCTCAAGCAGGGTCATCTAAGCAAGGAGAGGAGCTTGCTATGGTTATTTACACCAATGACTTTGTGAGAAAGTCAGACCTAGAGGCTCTCATCAAGTCCCTAACCACTTTCAACAACAATGAATCTGGTATCACTCATTTAGCTTCTTTACCAAATTCACAAAGTAAAACATTAATTGTTGATTCTGGTGCTTCTCATCACATGATTTGCAACCTTAAACTCATTAATAATATTAAACCTGCTAGTGGAAATGTGGTAATTACAAATGGTGATAGAATTCCCATAAGAGGAATAGGAGTCCTAAAACTATGTGATAGGAATTCTAAAGCCTTTTTTATGCCAGAGTTCACTTCTAATCTTGTATCTGTGAAAAAGGCAACCAATGATCTTAATTTTTATACTATATTTGGCCCTAACAACTTTCATTTTCAGGATATTGAAAATGGAAAGGTTCTTGGAGAGGGAAACACTAAAGGGGATTTATACACCCTTGCGGATTCTCCAACCATGAAAACTGAACCTCTTTCTTTTAAATCTTGTTATGCTTTTGGTTCAAATAAATTGTGGCATGATAGACTTAGTCACCCACATGCTCATGCATTAGAAATAATGCTACCCCATGATGTCTTTGATCATAATAATTGTGAAGGTTGCATTCTCGGAAAGCTTTGTAAAATTTTTTTTCCTAAGTCTTCAACCATATATGAAAAATGTTTTGATCTTGTGCATTCAGATGTATGGACTGCACCATGTTTATCTACGGACAATAATAAATACTATGTGACATTTATTGATGAAAAATCGAAATACACATGGATCACATTGCTTACATCTAAGGATAGAGTATTTGATGCATTTGTGAATTTTCAATCATATGTTACTAACCAGTTTAATGCCAAGATCAAGGTACTTAGGTCAGACAATGGTGGAGAATATACCAGCCACAAGTTCAAAGAGCACTTAGCCAAGCATGGGATACTGCACCAAACTAGCTGTCCCTACACACCACAACAAAATGGTGTAGCTGAAAGGAAGAATAAACATCTTATGGAGGTGGCTAGGTCCATGATGTTTCACACCAATGTACCAAGGAGATTTTGGAGTGATGCTGTCATGGCAGCTTGTTATCTAATCAATAGGATACCAACAAGGATCCTGAATGATTTAGCTCCGTTTGAGGTATTTTACCAAACTAAACCTTCTATTGATCACTTACGAGTGTTTGGGTGTGTTTATTTTGTACTAAGACCAGGTGAATTGAGGGACAAGCTTGAAGCTAAGAGCACAAAATACATGTTCCTAGGCTACTCTACTATCCAGAAGGGCTACAAGTGCTATGACTTCTCAAAGAACAGAACAATTGTGTCAAGAGATGTCAAGTTCATTGAGCATCAAGGGTATTATGACAAGAAAGATTGGGGGAGTTTAAAAGATTTGGCAAGATCACCATCAGATAGAGCTGCTAGTCTTCAACATCTCCTTAGTCATCTTGGAAATCCTCCTCCACAAGAAGATCACTCGGACAATACCAGAACAAATCAACAAGAGTTAGAAACTCCGGAAACAACAACCCATAAAAACAATGGGAATATTCATGAAGCTTCAAACACCATGGGAGACACTGGAACCACTCATGAGGAACCAAACCCACTTAACATGGAACAAGACCAAGTTCAAGATGAGGGAGTTTCTACTGAAGAAGTGGTTCAAGAGGATCAACACCATGGCGTCGAGCCAGAACAAAATCCTCCACTTAGGAAGAGTACAAGACAAAAGTTTGGTCCGGAGCATTGGAAGCAAACTAGAGTCTACTTTAACAATCAAGCTGTGGCCCATCCTATACAAGCTGTATGTTCGCTTGCCCTCTTGCCACCTTCTCACGAAGCCTTCCTTGGCAAAATTGATGCTCATTGGATTTCCAAGAGTTATGAAGAAGCCAAAGAAAGTGAAGAATGGCTGGGAGCTGTTGATGATGAGAAGGGAGCTATGGAAAGGAACCATACATGGGAAAGAGGGCTGTTAGCTCCAGATGGATATTCACTATCAAGTATCTGAGCAATGGAGATATTGATAGGTACAAAGCAAGGTTGGTGGCCAGAGGGTTCACACAGACATATGGTGAGGACTACAGGGATACATTTGCTCCTGTAGCTAAGCTCCACACGGTTAGAGTTTGTTTATCCTTAGCCACAAATCTGGATTGGGAGCTATGGTAAATGGATGTGAAGAATGCCTTCTTGCAAGGAGAACTTGAAGAAGAAGTGTACATGACACCACCACCGGGCCTCGAAGACTCCATTGCATCCGAAAAAGTTTTACGGCTCAAGAAAGCGATCTATAGGCTGAAGCAATCACCAAGGGCATGGTACCACAAACTCAGTACGACTCTCCAAGAGAAAGGATTCAAGAAATCTGAAGCTGATCATACCTTATTCACTCTTCAAAGCTCAGAAGGAATCATTGTGGTCTTAGTCTATGTGGATGACCTTATCATTTCCGGTAATGATATGGAAGGTATTCAAGAAACTAAAACATTTCTTAAGACTATTTTTGATATTAAGGATCTTGGAAAACTAAAATTCTTTCTAGGGATTGAAATTTGCCATTCCCATGAAGGCTTATTTCTTTCACAAAGAAAGTATTCTCTTGATTTTTTGAATGAGACAGGAAAACTTGGAGCTAAACCAGCCAAAACTCCTCTTGAAGATGGCTACAAGGTCAGGCGAAAGGGAGAGAAACAGACTACAAAGGATGGGAAAGAAGAGGAGGACCCATTAGATAAACCATGGAGACCAAGTCAAGACTACTCGACCTGGATGACCGAGTGGATGAGCGCGAGTAAAGAATGCTGCTTTTGGAAGGAGTACTCGACCAGCACCACTCGACCATAGTGCTCGAGTGAAGAATGACTTTTTTGCATGATGCTTGCTGTTGTTTGAAAATACTCTGTTTCAGGATCCAGTATCAACACATGAGGACGTCGTTCGTCAATCTCTGACTAGTAGGTGGTGGAGCAGAGCTTCTTATAAGATGATCAATCCAAATTTTCATCGGAATAAGTGATGAAAAATGAAAATGGGATCCCAGTTGATAATCATAGAAGAATCAAGTGACTCTGAAAAAAAGCAAGAAGGTGGGTATCTTTCAATCTCCCAAGATCTCTCTGTTTCTCCAGACTCCGTCCGAATCGATGATGTTCTAGGCTGATTTTCGAGTGCTCAAGCGGTGCAACGGTGAACGGTGGCGGCAACTTCCATCTTTAAGCCCTAGGTTACCATGTGTCTATACATGTCACTCTGTCACTTATGTGCTGGCTCTTAGAATCGGTCTTATTTGGGCTACAATTATTAACTTTAAGATTGTACGTTTGTATCCCACTTGTTTTGCCTTTTAATGGGCATTTTCAACTAATAAAAAGAGTTACCAAACAAAAAAAAGGTAACAAATAAGGGAGTCGTCAGATATATAATCTCTTCAGACTTGCACTAGAACTGGTTAGATGGACACAAATTTATACTAACAAGACAACTATGTTGATTATTTATCTTGTTTTTTGTCAACCTGTTTACTATTTATCTAAAATAAGCACATTGTTAATAAAAAGAAGAATACAATTTGTTTTGTGGAACATTTGGTCTAGAGTTGTAGCTAGGACTGTTCCATCCAAATTTTGAATTGAATTGGATAAGAGCATCTTCAACAGAAGGTATCTCACCTAAATACCCTTATTAAAATAAACAAAAAAATAAAAAAAATAAAAGAGAAGATAGAAATGTTTCTCATATGAGAGACGCTAAAAGACAATTGAAAGGCACTGAGAGACCATTTTTTACACTTGTTTTCTTATCATTGGTTTACAAATTTTTAAATATTAAAATTTTAATTAAATAATAAAATTATATAAAAAGTATTAGTATTTTATTTCTTAGAGACTCCTATGAGTTTCTAGTGGATGTAGATGCTTTAAAGATTCCACATAATTCGATAAAAGTATAATATACCAAGCTAAAAGAAGTTTGGTTCAATATTACTTAGTTGTTCAGAATTTTAGTTTAAGACCGGATAAACTCCAATTGCAATTAGGTTGTTCAATCCAAGATAAACTTATTTGACTAACTCAAATATTCAATCCAAAAGTAAAATCATATTTTAATATGATTTCAATGGATTTAATTTTTTCTACATTAAAAACAAATAAAAAGCAGAATCTAAACAAAACAAAAATCTATAATCAATTAAAAAAAAAGTTTACTAATATATTCGACTAAAACCCAAATCCGAAGGATACTAAAACCATATAAAACCATCCATTATAAATTTGGTTTTAGTTTGAATGGCATTTTGATAAGTAAAAAATTTGAAAAGAAAAACAAAAATCCCAAACAGAATCAAGAGTTAACTATTTAGAACAACAACCACATCGATGAGTATCTCATTTTAAGTCTCTAAACATTAAAATGTTAATATTTTAATTAAAAAACAAAATCAACCCGTAAAAAAAGACAAGTGGCTTAAGAGTATCTAGTACTGTAGGGAAAGTTTCTCAAACGAGAAACATCTCTCATATTTTTCTGTTCTCTCTCTTACTTTTACTTATTATTATTATTATTTTGTTTGTAAATAACTGATGGAGATGTTCTTATGTCTAAAATTTAATCGGCTTGGGCCTAAGCCCACATAATATATAATATTTTCGTTCTAGTTATAAGCCCATAAAATTGGGCTTTCCTCTTTACAACTCCATTCCTCATGATCTAAGCTATCTTCCACATCGTCTTCTCTGTGCGTCCACATCGACCGATTCTCATATTCTCTCATATACACAACTGCAGATCTAATTTTCAATTTATTCTGTTTGATTTTTAAGCCGCATCGACAGATTCAAGATTTTTTTTTTCAATTTTAATTTCGTCCAAGCTTCAGCAAAGTTCCAGCTTCGGTCTCTTGATTCGTCTTCTTCAATCATGATCAATTCCATCTTCGGAAAACGAAAAACTCCTGCAGGTACCTATCTTGCTTTGAAAATTCTGGAAAAATATTGGATCTGTTGAATTTTACTCATCCCCATGTATATAAATAAATAGAATCAAAAATTCCGCCAATTCGATGATCGGAACTGTTGTTGATCTGTAGTTTAGGGTTTTAATTTGAAATCAGGATTATTGTGTTGTTGAAATGATATATTGTTCGATTGCTTTGTTTCCTAGTTCCTATGTCACATGTGCATAGATCATAGTATTGGCTATAATTATTCACTGTTTTGTAGCTAATAATGATATGTTCATGCTGAGTTTGAATCATGTATACCTTTAGATTAACGGTTTGATTTGTTGGTTTGTAGAACTTCTGCGGGAGAACAAGCGAATGCTCGATAAGTCTATAAGAGAGATAGAAAGAGAGAGGCAAGGTCTTCAAACGCAAGAAAAGAAACTTATTGCAGAGATTAAGAAAACAGCAAAGCAAGGCCAAATGGTTTGTTTTTTTTTTTCACTTTATGATTTTGCAAGATATGTTGAAGTTGAATAGTTTAATTGAATAGATTCTGCGTTTCGTCGTAATTGGATATCTACAGGGAGCTGTGAAAGTGATGGCAAAGGACCTTATAAGAACACGGCACCAGATTGAGAAGTTTTACAAACTTAAATCTCAGCTTCAAGGTGTATCTCTTAGGATTCAGGTAATGTTTTTTATTTCCTGGGTTAGTTATATTGTGGAAAAGTTCTGTACTTGATGCTTAAATTGTGTTTGTTTCAGACTCTGAAATCGACACAAGCCATGGGTGAGGCGATGAAAGGTGTGACTAAAGCAATGGGGCAAATGAACAGGCAGATGAACTTGCCATCTCTGCAGAAGATTATGCAAGAATTCGAGAGACAGAACGAGAAAATGGAGATGGTTTCTGAAGTAATGGGAGATGCTATTGATGATGCTTTGGAAGGAGATGAGGAAGAGGAAGAGACTGAAGATCTTGTTAGCCAAGTCCTTGACGAGATTGGTATCGACATCAACCAAGAGGTACACAGCATTGATCTTAGATTCGGTTTTACATTAGTTACTTAACTTGATTGGACCCATATCGAACATTCCTATGTCTATATCTTTAATTTTATTTACATTACATTTGTGTTTTCAGCTGGTGAATGCTCCATCTGGTGCGGTTGCGGTACCAGCAGCGAAGAACAAGGTGGTGCAAGCTGAGGCGACGGGAGCTGAGGACGGTGGAGGTATAGATAGTGATCTTCAGGCAAGATTGGACAACCTTCGAAAAATGTGAAGCCTTTCTGGTTTCTTCTGTATCATATTACTGATTTGTGATTACATTTCAACTTTACGATATGTTTACGTTTTGGGGATGAGTTTGTAATAATTTCATAATTTGAGCCCTAAATTTATAAACCGATTGCTTTTCTTTTTACTTTGTATATTAAGGATGTGGGAACGATTTTTCTTAAACTTTAACAAAATGGCTTTTGTGACTGTGAGTAACCAAGTAAACAGCCTTGTTCGGGAAAGAGTCGCAGCGATAGCTGCTGGTGATCAGAAAATTGTCTTTACTTCTTCTCTATTTTTTCTTCATTCTCTTTTGTCTCTCTTTAATTTTGTGCTGGTGATCAGAAAATTGTCTTTAGTTCTTCTCTATTTTTTCTTTATTCTCTTTTGTCTCTCTTTAATTTTGTCACTTCGACTTTAATTCGAAGTCGCTAAAAAAATAGCAACACAACCCTAATTTTGATTTTGAAGAATTGACAGTCGTTGGCTTTTAAAAATGAAATAGCCCTTATCACAATTTATAGATGTGTAGGGCTTTTATCTTCTTTTCTAACCTAAAATTTTTGTTGCGACTTTACTAATTTTATAATTATACTCTTTTAAATACTCGTAATTACAAAACTCACATTATAAATTAAAAAAAAAATTACAAAACTTAGTCGCAGGTAAGGGTCACGCGACTCTTTCCCGACTTTTGTTAGTTTTGTTGTGTTGCATAAGTCAATGTGTATGGTTCTCGTTTACCTTCATGAGAAGAACTTGAACAAAATCCACCAGTTGCAAATGTGTGTTTGTCTATTGTATGACCTTCGCGATAATGATCAAGCTTCCTTGATCTAAAAAAAATAATATATATATATATATATATATATATATAATGATCAAGATGCAAAAAGAAAATGGGGTTCACATGGGTTATATTGAAGTCTATATTTTATAAAAATTTGGGATCACAAGGAATCTTGATATTGTCTCCATTTATATTCAAGTGGATGTTAGATTATTTTGCGTATTCCTATAATTCGAACCGAGTTCCTCAACCCTTTTCTGGTCTTTAAATTACGTTTATTTAAATTTAGAATTTGTATTCGCTTTTTTAATTATTATTATACTTTTCCAAATGACAAATCATATTCTAACATTTAATTGACAGAAGTTAACACTTTAAACTTCTGAATTATCAGACCACTTTCAATGGGGATATATAAACAAGATACCCCACTAAAACAATAATAAATATTTTAAAAAATAGGAGAGATAAAGTGAGAGTATCTCTTGTTTGAGAGACTATGATCTCTAGTGCAGAGACTCATATGACATGTGTCTTGTTCAGATACCCATGAGGGTATCTCAACTAATGAAGATGTTCTTAGGAGCCTAAATCGAAGAGCCTATGAGCGGCGTTAAGAGAGGTGGGGGAGGAACTAGGTCACAAACAAAGAGAGATCCCGATCTTCCTTTCAGGCGAGCGGTGGCTCTCACCGCTGCCGGAAAAAGGACTTCCTTTGTCTCTATTTCCTTCTTCGGCTTCTAGTTCCTAGAGATTTCAAAGTGGTTGCTCTAGATCCTTGCTTTAGCTCGGTTCGTGGTGACTTGGTTGGGTTGTGGTTCGGCTTTGCTCGTTGGGTTTCTGAGGCTTGGCATGTCCCTCGTTCTCCCTCTCTTCGATTCTGAAGTACGAAGTCGTAGTTAGGGTCTGGATTTAGGCGTTGCTTTGTGTGTGAAGCTCGCGACAGCTAGGCTTTTTCCTTGCCTCTAGTGAGTTTTTGATTCGACATCGGTTTCCTTATGGCTTTCGTTGGGTTTGGGTCAAGGTTCTCTCTTAAGTCAAATGACGGCTTCATGTAAGATCCTAGCTTTAATCTTCGCTAATTTCCTATCCTCTTGTTGTCTTACTAGTGCGCTAGAGCCTCTGTTTTCTCTGGTCATAGCTCTGGTTCTCTACTCTTCCGTCCTAAGCTAGTAATAATGCTAATTATTACCGATTTTTATAGTCATTTTACTAACAAGTATTTTAATTAAGAAAAATATAGTTTTTGGTACTTTATGTAAATATAGGTTTGTATACTTGCTCGAATCAAAAAGAAAGTTTTAGAGTGAAAGTTAATCATTTTGAATGACTAGAGATGCATGCTCAGAAGCATCAGATGTTTGGCTTCAGGTGGAATAGTTCCCACCGTTGAATCTTTCTCATAGATTGCCACAAGCTAGAGGAGAAGGATGTTAGTTTTCATTTACAAATGGTTTGAAGGAAATCTAACAGTGCAATCAAAAGTTATGGCCAAATTAAGTTTTACTAGATTAAATACCCTTTCAAACAATAGCTGATACATCAATATAATTATTTCAGATAATTCCGGGTATATTGGTATGTAAAAATATTTAAAACATAACAAAATACATCGAAAATGTATCTTTAAAGCCGGCAAAAAATGTATCTTTAATAATGGATCGGATACTACATATAATGTATGTTTACATAATAATATGAAAAGATACTTCATGTATGGTCTCGCATACAATATTTTTGATAAACTAAATTATTACAAAAACTATCGATGTATAATTTTAATATTAGAAGTTGTTATTAAAAGTAAAACTTTAATAATTTATGATTTTATATGATAATTATATTTGTAAATTAACTTCAAACTCTTCCAAGTTTTACCTTTTTTTTTACAGTTTGCAAATTGTTTTCGCAAATTATGTTATTTTGTGTTTAATAAGATATTAATTATATCAAATTTTATATTTTCATAATTTATTTAACTAATTAGGTTGACAAAAAAATTATTATTTAGTACTTTCATAAATTTACTTACTTAATTTGTTTTAAAAAAGATTCAACTAGATTTAGCGGTTGTCAATCAAATTCTAACTTATTCATACAGATATGCTAAAACTCATCAAAATTGTCTGCCAAATTTTCTAATTCAGCCAGATTCCACCGAATTCTTCAGTTACGATTAGATTCAATTCCTCTTCTTTATTTTTATTCTTAAGTGAAACATCTCCCCCCTTCCCCAAACCATTTTTAAGACCACCAAGCTCTTCTGAATAAATTAAATACTCTTTCTGCTTTCGAGATATAAGAGAAGACTTAACATTTACTAAAATTATGCTGGACCAGTTCAGAGAAGACTTATTTTCGAGAGTCAAACACGTGTTTTCAAATACATATAAAAATTAAATAACATGTTGAGAGAAAAAATATTAAGTCCGTAAAAAATGGTGAAACTTGTTGGAATATTGATTTCACAATCAATTAAGAGAATGAAAAAACAGAGTAAGAGATAATTCTTTATCTCTTCTCTTTTAAAGAAGACAAAACATAAACTTTTATTAACTGAAACTTGTTATTTTTACATCAGGATAATAGTTGTTTAAATATAAATAAACAGATACAATACAAGTTGCATCTCTTCTACTTGTGACTTTTCGACACAACTCTTAATTAATAACTAACTTAATAAGAGAAAAGGAGAGTTTCCTTTTTTGGACAAGGCGATTTTTAAGGCGATTAGGTCAAAGTATCAGCAGCCGGGCAAGTTTTCCGAGTGAGGATGACGGTGCCGGAGGAGGAGATCTCTCCTTCCCCGGTTCTGGAGAAGAGTATTGGTTCAGTGGAACAAGAGTCAAAGTCTTACGTGGAGGCTCTTGAGAATCGATTTTCACAATCAGAACATGTATTTCACGTCAAAGTGGTAGAAGGTGCTTCTACAGTGGAGATCCCTAATGATCTCATTCAAAACTCTGTGCCTTTGTGGGACGATTTTCTCGAAGGTAAATTTTTAGCTCCAGCTCCTCATGTTGCCAAGATCCACGTGATTGTGAACAAAATCTGGCCTTTGGGAACAAATCGATTAGAATTGATGTATTTTCGGTAAATGAGACAACATTAAAGTTTCATATCAGGGATGCCCAAGCTCGAGGCAGAATTCTGCGAAGAGGGATGTGGAATATAACAGATATTCCCATGATCGTTTCAAAATGGTCTCCTGTTATTGAGGAAGCAGAACCAGAAGTGAAAGCTATACCGATGTGGATCACTCTGAAAAATGTTCCTCACAAGATGTATTCGATAAAAGGACTGAATTTCATAGCCAGTGCAGTTGGAAAGCCAGTCCGTTTGCATCCTGAAATAGAGCTTTGCACGAACTTTGAAGAAGCAAAAGTCTTCGTAGAAGCAGATATGACGAAAGAACTTCCTAAAGTCTATCGTTTCAAGTCAAAACTAGGCATTGATGCAGAGGTTGAGTTTAACTATCCATGGCTACCAGTCCAATGTTCAGAGTGTTCTAAATGGGGACATATTGGCAAGAGTTGTCAAACTAAAGTAGTGAATTCAGTAAATGAGAATCAAGTGACAAAGGAAGTAGTCACATAGAAAGGAGTGCCCATTGCTTCTCAAGAACATGAGTTGGTAGACGTTGCAAATGTAGAAGAAATGATACCTAAAGTTTTTTTAGGTACAGATGAAATTGAAAATCCAAAGGAAAGTGAGAATTGGTCTATGGTTTCTCCAGGGAAAGGAAGAAACTCAGAGGAAAGGAAAAAAAGTAAAAATGTTGTGGTCATATCTCCATCTCGATTTTCAATTTTAGAGGAAAATGCAGAGGTTTAATATGATGTAAGGGAAACAAGTCTGGGGGAAGGCACTGAAAAAATAGAATCTAAAGTGACGAGTGGGGCAGATAAAACAGAGAAGGAGACAGAGGAGAGTGAGGAACAGAAGGAGGGCGAGATAGCCCAAGAGGAAAAAGATAAGGGTCAACAAGAGAAAACACATAGAGCCTACCTTTCTCGATCTTCCAAAGCAAAACCTAAAAACAGAGTCAAACCGTTCGCTTCTTCCACTAAGGATCATCTCCCTAATGTGGAAAGCAGAAAGAAACATTCTACCAAACATTAAGTATGTCGGGCTTCTTTTGGAATGTTCGTGGCTTAAACAAATCATCAAAACATTCCGTAGTAAAGAAGTGGGTAAATGAAGGAAATTTTCAGTTTGGCTGTTATTAGAAACAAGAGTCAAGGAAGGGAAGGCACAGAGGTTGGGAGATATTTTATTCAAAGATTGGTCAGTTTTAACAAACTATGAATATAATAATCGAGGTCGTATTTGGGTTGTATGGAGGAAGAATGTGAGGCTGACTCCTTTTTATAAGAGTAGTTAACTCATTACATGCTCAGTGAAGATAGAAGAACAAGAGGAGGATTTTTTCTGCTCTTTTATCTATGCCTCAAATTTTATGGAAGATCGAAAGGAGTTATGGAGTGATGTGAGAGATCATTATGATTCTCCTATCTTTCGTAACAAGCCTTGGATTATGTTCAGAGATTTTAATGAGATTTTGGACATGGCGGAACACTCAAGAGTTGACACTAGACCACAAATCACAATGGGCATGAGAGATTTTCAGGCTTTGGTAAATTATTGTTCTTTTTCGGACATGGCTTATCAAGGCCCACTTTATACCTGGTGTAATAAGAGAGAAAATGATCTGATCATGAAAAAGTTGGATAGAGTCATGATAAATGATAAATGGACTCAGACTTATGCGCAGTCGTATACGGTGTTTGAAGCAGGTGGCTGCTCGGATCACCTACGAAGCAGAATAAACTTGAATGTGAGAGCTGGTCGGGGGGGGGGTGAAAGGAAACCATTTAAATTTGTAAATGTTGTGGCTGAGTTGGAGGAATTTAAGCCAATGGTTGATACTTACTGGAAAGAAACAGAGCCAATATTCATGTCTACTTCTTCACTATTTTGTTTTTCAAAGAAGCTTAAGGCATTGAAACCGTCGATTCAGATATTGGCAAAGAGCAAACTTGGAAATTTGGAGAAGAAAGCTAAGGAAGCCTATAAAGATCTATGTCAGAAACAAGAAACAAATTTGATGAATCCATCCCCACAGTTAATGGAAGATGAGAATGAAGCTTGGAGGAGATGGGATCGAGTGGCAAGTCTAGAGGAAAATTTTCTCAAACAGAAGTCAAAACTCCATTGGCTAAAGATGGGGGATAAAAATAACAAAACTTTCCACCGTGCAGTTGTTACAAGAGAGGCAAGAAACTTATTACGAGAAATTCGGTGTGGGGATGGAAGGGTGGTGTCCAGCGAAGAGGAGATGAAGGAGGAAGCGGAGATATTTTTTAAAAATTTTCTCCAGCTAATTCTGCAAGATTATGCTGGCGTCTCTGTTAATGAACTACAGAACTTGTTACCCTTTCGATGTTCAGAGGAGGATAGGGCGAGACTGACAAAGGTGGTCTCCGATGAAGAGATTACAAAGGTACTATTCTCAATGCCAAATGATAAGTCTCCAGATCCCTTCTCATTTATTGAGTTTTTGCATTTATTTTCTTCTGCAATATTATTCAGCTCGTCTTTATTTATATCATATGTCATTTTTAGTATTTTCTGGGTTTTTGTATTTGATGATGATGATGATTATTGAGTAGTAAAATTAGGGATCTTATTCATCTGGTCTTTATCTCTATCATATGTCATTTTTAGTATTTTCTAAGTTTTTGTATCTGATGATGATGATGATGATTACTGAGTAGTAAAATTAGGGTTCTTAGGTATGGGTTAGACTGGAAATTGCTCTTGATTGATCTGGGTATATTGAGTAATAATTGGATATTATATTTTTCCTTCTGGGTGAGTTTTCTTAATGCTTATTCTTTTTTGATCAATTAGAATTTGATATCATGCAATCTCCACACGAAAGTGTTGATGTGTATCCAGAAACTTAGTTACACTAGCATTTTGATCTATATTTAAATAGGGTGTGTATCATATCCTATGGATTCAGTTGTTAAGAATTTTTGTTAGCTTTAACAAATTGGTGTTCATTACTTATCCAATTGTATGGCTCTTACAAAATCGGGTATGTCAGCAATTAGACTCGAGGCTTAGTAACACGACAGTGTATTAGGCTGATTTAGAATTTGATGTCAAAGGAATAGCCTGATTGGATGAATTTGTCAATTACCCAGGTTGATCATCAAGAGTAGTTGTTAGTCAATAAACCCATGTCTGAGATCCCTTCTTCCTTCTGATTGATTTCATCTTGTGTTATTGCTCTGTTTTGTCTTGTTTACTTTTGCTCTTACCACTTGATCCCTACTATTCCACCAAGTAGGTCGAGTGCTTTACTGTTTTTGTCGTTTTCTGTTTAGCTCGATCTCCTTACTCGACCACTTAGATCAAGTGCCTTCTTTCCTCTGTTTTACTTGTTTGCTCGATCACCCCACTCGAACTGACACCTCAAATGGGTGTTTACTTGCTTTATTTGCATCATTTAGGTTGTTAGATATCCATCAACTGCTTGGCCTGACTTAGATTGAATTGGTTGCATCCTGATTGCATAACACACTTCCCATTTGGATTGACACCTCAAATACTGTAATGACATGATAGTATTGGAGAATTGAATTAACTGAGTAGAAAAACGTTTTATCAATTTGGCGCCGTTGCTATTTGGGATGCTATGTGTTACATTTAGGATTTCTCTTCTATTCAAGATTAAGTTCTTTTTACTTTAAGTTACTCACTGTTTACTTTGTTGTCTTTCTCTGTATCAGGTACCACTCGACCACTGAGGTCGAGTACACTACTCGAGTTCTTGTTCATCTGAATGCACACAAGGTCACAAGGCAATCACAACTTGATTCAGTACTTAGACCACATCAACTGGCTATAACTAAGGCAATACCAACAAAGAGTTGCAGTTCCTCCACCACCAGAAATGGCAGAAGCACCAGCTAGACCTCGAGTCATAGGAACAGGGGATGCTCCGAATACGCACACACAGAGACAAAGAATTATGCCTCCAACTGTGCAAAACAACAACTTCGAGATCAAGAGGGGTTTAATCTCCATGGTACAGGGGAACACATTCCATGGTCTGCCAATGGAGGACCCATTGGACCACATGGATGAGTTTGATCGGCTATGTGGTCTGACGAAGATCAAAGGTGTCAGTGAGCACAGTTTCAAACTCCGTCTACTTCCATTCTCTCTAGGCGACAAGGTCTACCAGTGGGAGAAGACCTTGCCACAGGGTTCCATAACCTCTTGGGATGACTGTAAGAAAGCCTTCTTAGCCAAATTCTTCTCTAACTCTCAGACTGCCAAGATAAAAAATGAGATATCATATTTTACTCAGAAAACTGGGGAAACTTTCTCAAAGGCTTGGGAACATTTCAAACTCTATACCACTCAGTGCCCTCATCACGACTTTAGTAGCAAATGTCTTCTCAGCATTCTCTACAGAGGGTTCTTACCTAAGATCATGATGCTGCTAGACACTGTCAGTAATGACAACTTTCTAAACAAGGATATTGATTTCGGTTGGGAGTTGATTGAGAATCTAGCTCAATCAGATGGAAATTACAATGAGGACTACGATAGGAGCAATAGAGGATTAGCTGATGCTGAGGATAGGCATCGCAAAGAGATGAAAGCACTGAATGATAAGCTGGACAAGCTGTTGATGATCCAGCCCAAGTCTGTACACTTTGTGGATGAGGAAGAACTCTTTCAGATTCAAGCTGGGGACACTGAACATGTTGAGGAAGCTAGCTACATCAAGAACCAAGGGAACTATAACAAGGGGTTTATAAACTACAATAAAACCCTCAATCTCTCCTACAGGAGCACTAATGTTGCAAACCCCCAGGATCAGGTGTACCCTCAGCAACAAGCTAAACCATTCAACTAATATGGTCAGAACAAAGGATATGTAACTAAGCAACCTCAGCAAGGAACCTTTCAACAACAAGTCCCTGCTCTTAACCCATTACCTGATTTTGTACAACATCAATCTCAAACTGCTACAAACATAGACTTGAAGAATATATTGCAACAAATTCTTCATGGACAAGCAAATGGTGCCATAGAGCAGACAAGGAGGCTAGCTGAAATCAAGACCCATATCGACTGCTCATACGTAGATCTCAACTCCAAATTTGAGACAGTGGTACTCAAGATTGAAGTATCTTAAAGGCTTAAGTGCATCATCCTCTACCAAGTCTATTGGTCAATTACCAGGCAAAGTAGTTCAAAACCCTAAAGATTCTATAAATGTTTATACCATCAGCTCAACTTCAGGACTTCACTTACCTTTCAAAAAGAGGTATGTAGCATTCACTGGGGACAATGATACTCAAGCTGGGGAGAATTTTGCTCAGAAATCAGAGGTAGAATACTTACTTAATGCCACCACTCGACCACTTGCTCGAGTTGAATCAAGATTTGTTGAAAAACCTCAGCTGGAGGTTGCACTCGACCAGATCACTCGACCACTTGTTCGAGATGAAGCTTTGACTGCTAAGGAGAAGAGACTTGCTGATCTTCAGGTTTTACTGAACTGCCCCTACCCAGGAAGATTCAAAAAAGAGATAGTAGCTGGGAATGAGACCATCTTAGAAGAACAACTACAAGAGGTGGAAGCAAATATGCCTCTGAAGGAAGCTATCAAGCTGTTGGAACCATCCAATACTTTTCTTAGAGATAGAGTCCTGAAAAGGATCAAAGACATGGAAGAACTGGCTGAGAAGGAGCATGAATGCAAGGCCATCACTTAGAAAAAATCATTGTACGATAGAAGCTTGAAGATCCTAGATCTTTTACTTTGATGTGCTCTCTACACCACACAGTTTTCAGAAGCTCCCTCTGTGTCCTTGGGGCTTCCGTTAGCATCATGCCTTTATAAGTTGCTGAGAGGTTAGGCTAGGAGCACTACAAACCGAGTAAAATCTCTCTTGTTTTGGTTGACAGGACTGTAAGATGACCCTATGGCATGCTCAAAAATTTACTGCTGGGGATTGGACACATTGAGGTGCCGACAAATTTCATTGTGATGAACATGGACAAAGAACCACTAAACCCCTTAATACTTGGGAGGCCATTCTTGGCATCTGCTTGTTCCATGATAGAAACAAGGAGAAGAAAGATTGATCTCCATTTTGGAGATGACCTCATGATGAAGTTTGACATCACCAATAGTGCAAGCCATTCTACAATTGATGGTCAGCTTTTTTCTGTTGAAGGAACTGAAGATGAGGCACCCCCTGATGAGATACCTAAAACTCCTTCTGGATCTCTGGGTTGGATGAACCAAAGGGACTATCTATCTGATGAGAAAAAAGCTTACATGGGAGACTTCCCACTTGAGAACCAGTTGGAGGACCCAACAAGGGAAAATGTTGATGAAGATAAGATGTAGTCGAATCAAGGATCCAACACTGCAGGAGTCGAATCTATCACTCAACCACAGCACTCGATGAACTGGTCGAGCACGTTCCTCAGTCAATCAGAAAGTGTAAGCTCGATATCAACACTCGGCCAATAACTCGAGTCGGATCAACTAAGACAATCAGAAGTCTAGAAGATGTGGTTACTGATCTCACCAGCCAGGTTGAGATGTTAAAGATGCAAGTAAAACAACTGAGTGGCAATATGAGTAGCTCCTTGCCTAGAGTGGTCACCAAAAGGATGATGGGCCCTGGATTGAGTCGAGCTTTCACCAATGCCACAAGAGCATCATCCTTCTGACAACCACTGAACAACAAAGAGGGGACCTCAGAGCCTCTCAATCACTCCTACCTAAACAGGTTATGTGAGTCAAGCTCAGTGACTTAAAACAAGCTCACTTGGGAGGAAGTCTCATAGCTATCCTTGTATATACATAACCTTTTTATGCTTTAGATTTTGGTATTTTTATATTTTTCTTTAGTTGTGGATCTCAGGACCTTGGGAGAGGACTCTAGAAACAAGGATAAGGTGAAATCAAGAAGTTGGAGTATCAGATCAAACCACTTGACCTTAGTATTCGAGCTAAGTAGTCGATTACAAATCATTGCAGCTCGACCCGAGCACTCAAGCACACTACTCGAGCAGTCTGGTCAAGTTATCCAGGTTTTATCTAAAATTTTAACTTTTATTCCTGACCATATAACTTCCTTATCCAAAACCCTATCTTTTTAAAACCTCACCCACGCGTTTTTCTCCTTCTCCTCTACTCATTTCGCGATTACAAGCTTCTTTCTAAAAAAATTCAAATTTTCTCTCAAAAATTTTCAATCTTTGAATTCGATTTCTTGGTTTTAAGCAATCATGTCTAGCCCAATTCATGATTCTGAAGCATCCATGTAAGTTCCTTGAACTCTAAAATCTGATTTCTGAAATTCAGGGTTTGCTGAAATTGTTCTTGATGTGGTTCATGGGGCTTTCATTGCCAAATCTTGATAGGAACTGATTATCGAGTAATGAATGTTCAATTTGAATCGATTTCCATGGTAAAAACTCCTTGGGTTTATGAACTTCATGTTTCTGGGTTTGATTTTGAATTTTTGGAACCTAGAGGATTGCTGAATTAGGATTGAAATCACCAATAACTTGTTTAGAACATGGATTATGACTGCGTTGTTGAAAATAAACAAGTTTAGAGAATTTTTAAAATTTCTACAAGCTTAAAATCGACTAGAATTCATGAATTGTAGACCCTTAGATAATCACTGCTGATTTTATTGATTGTCTGATGCTTGACTATGATGTTTGATTGCTGAAATTGATAATTATACATGCTTGATTGAGGAACTCGAATCAGATAATCGAGTGAAAAATATCAAAAAAATTTTGATTTCACTCGACCGTCTGCTCGAGTGGCCTGATCGAGTGGTGACAAATTTTGGCTAATTTTTTAGTTTTCAATCATTTCAGGAACTCCAATGAAACTCGTGGAAGGTTTACTCAAGGAGAGCTGCAACAATGGCTCAAGGTTCTGAGAGTGAGTTTTCCAGAGCTAGAGAGGCAATAGCACGTGGTAAGAGGGTTCAGAGACAAGAAGATGAGGGGGAAAGCAGTGAGAACGAGGATAACAGGGAAAGCAGTGAGGACATGGAAGTGCAATCTGATGAGGAACCTAGCACAGAATTTGAGAGAGACATGCACATTGACATACTGATGGGCATAGTTTTCAGTGGGACCAGATATCCCCATTGGCAAACGATGGAAGCTTTAGGCATCTCCAGAGAGGTCAGAGTCTTGCTCGAATATTGTGACTTTGTCTCATTCGTAATAGATGCACACGAAGCCTATAAGGAGGAGACTTGCCATTTCCTAGCTACCTTAGAGCTGCACCTACATGGTGAGGACTCCGAGACAGATTCAGGTGAGGATTTAGGCTACATAACCTTCAAGATCATAGGTCAGAGTTACTATTTCTCTCTCAGACACATTGACACCTTATTTCCGTTCAAAAAGGGATCTGGTGCATGCCAAGATTACAAAAGAACAGAGTTATTGGAGTTGTGGGAGTAACGGGATGACACTACATCATTCACAAAATTTACATAAAAATAATGCGAAAGAAATACTTTTTGATGAGTATTTATAACTCTTCAAAGAATATTAGCATGGACAGACCCACATGGAAGGTAGGTGTGTCACCTACACCACCTTAAATTATATAAATAAATTTTGCAGGGTAGATTTCATAAGATGATTTTGCTAATAAGGTTGAAAGATTGACAACTGACACCCCCAAACCTAAGTTCAAATCCTTCAATTGCCTCTTTTCATTGTTTTTTTCCTTTTCGATAAATGACTAAACTCTAACTATTTGATTTGACCCAGGTAAAAAAATATCCTAGGTCCACTATTGGAAATCACTACAAGAAATTTACCGCAAAACCGATGGAATTTCTGACGGCCAATAATTCCGTCGGAAAAAATCGACGGCTTCCCGACGGATTCTAAGATTTGAAAATTCTAGGAATCTGTCAGAAATCCATCGGAATTTTCTGATGGATTACCGAGGGATTTAAAAATATTGGAAATCCGTCGGAATCCGTCGGAATATCTGTCTAAATTTCTGACGGATTTCTGACGGAAATCCATGTTGTTATATTCTGATGGATTTCCGACGGCTTCTAGAAATATGTCGGATAATATGAACGTTAATGTAGCCATTGAATTTACCGTTGTAAACCGACGGATTTCTGGAAATCCGACGAAAACGAGTTTATATATATGTTTCTCCCTTCCTCCATCCCATTACACAACAAGCTTAATTTCATATCTCTCTCTCATTTCTTGTTTACTTAATATGAATTCTAAAAAAAAAGTGAAAAATATGTCTAGATATTTTTGATCATGGATGGACGAACTATTGATGGATCCAGAGACGAACAACTTGAACGAGGAGTATGCACGAGGCATATACGTGTTCATGGAAGTGGCGGGAAAGCAACCGTGTGTTCAAAAATTAGGTAAGTTAAAATGTCCATGTTCAATTTGTAGGAATTCTCGTAATGTTGCGATAGAGATAGTTTGGCATCATTTGTATAGTAATGGGTTTACGCCGGGTTACAAGATATGGTATTTACATGGAGAAACAAATGTTGAGTATGGTAGTACTAGTGAAACAACTGTCTCAGATTGTTTAGGAGGTAGCACGGAAGTAGATGTAGGTGTAGGGAGCCTGCAGATGGTGAATGATGCGTTTAGAGAGAATGTCGAGTTTAGCGGTGAAGAAAGAGATAGGTTCGAAGAACCTAATGTAGAAGCAAGAAGATTTTTTGATATGTTAGATGCTGCAAACCAGCCACTATATAAAGGGTGTAAAGAAGGTCATTCGCCTTTATCATCTGCAAGTAGATTGATGACGATTAAGACGGATTACAATTTGGCAGAGGAGTGCGTTGATGCGATAACCGATTGGACGAAAGATATATTGCTAGAAGATAATCTTTTACCCGGAACATACTACGAGGTACAAAAACTTGTATCTGGTCTTGGTTTACCGTATAAGGTAATATATGTGTGCATCGACAACTGTATGCTATATTGGAGAGAAGATGAAAACCGCAAAAGATGTCGATTTTGTCGTAAACCACGGTATCGGGAAAGTAGTGGTAGAATTCAAATTCCATATAAACATATATGGTATTTACCAATAACAGAGAGGTTGAAGAGGTTATATATTTCTCAGCGCACGGCAGAGCCAATGAGATGGCATGCAGAACATCGTCAAGATGGAGATATTACACATCCTTCAGACGCAGAAGCTTGGAAACATTTTCAATCATTGTATCTGGATTTTGCGTATGAGCGAAGGAATGTGTACCTCGGGTTATGTACAGATGGTTTTAACCCATTTGGGAAGCATGGAAGGAAGTATTCGTTATGGCCCGTAATTGTAACCCCTTACAATTTGCCTCCATCTCTGTGCATGCGTAGAAAGTTTTTATATCTCTTGATTCTTGTTCCCGGCCCAGAGCATCCGAAGAGATCACTTGATATATTCCTCCAGCTATTGATCTATGAGTTACAAATGCTATGGGAGCATGGTGTGGAAGCGTACGATGTTTCAACCCAGCAAAACTTTAAGATGCGTGTGGTGCTTATGTGGACCATAAGCGATTTTCCAGCATATGGTATGTTATCTGGATGGACAACACATAGGAGATTATCGTGTCCGTATTGCCAAGACAACACTGATGCATTCCAACTAAAGCATGGCAAAAAAAGTTGTTGGTTTGATTGTCATAGAAGATTTTTACCGAGTGATCATCAGTATCGTCGTTCGAGAACAATGTTTACGAAGGGTAGGCAAGGTTTTGATGGTCCACCGCCTGAGATAGACGGTGAGACTTTATTGGAGCAGTTGAGAGATTTTGGTGCTGAGATGACTCCTTATTGTGGGGGTAATAGACATGAACCTATTTATGGTGTCGGTGAATTTCATAGCTGGCACAAGAAGAACATATTTTGGGATTTGTCTTACTGGAAGAACCATTTATTGCGGCATAATGTTGATGTGATGCACGTTGAGAAGAACTTCTTTGAGAACATCAGGAACACTATCTTAAACGTCCAAGGGAAGATGAAAGACAATATGAAATCTAGATTAGACTTGCCAGCGTATTGCGATCGAGGTTTTCTTGAAGTGCTCCCAAATGGTCAATGTCCATTTCCATTATACCGGTTAGAAGCAGCAAAGAAAACAGAATTTTTTGATTGGATTCACGATGATGTTAAATTCACTGATGGATACGCATCTAATATGCGTAACTGCATCGATTATGGAGAAGGAAAGTTTACTGGAATGAAGAGTCATGATTGTCACGTTGTGATGCAGAGGCTTCTTCCATTCGCTTTTGCTCATCTTCTTCATAAAGACGTCCACCAAGCAATTACAGGAGTAGGTGCTTTCTTTCGCGATTTATGCACAAGAACACTTACTGTTGAGGGAATCCAAAATTTACAGGCCAATATCTCGATGATCCTTTGTAATTTGGAGAAAATATTTCCACCATCTTTCTTTGATGTGATGGAACATCTTCCGATCCACCTCCCACGAGAAGCAGAACTAGGAGGCCCGGTTCAATACCGTTGGATGTATCCATTTGAGCGGTATATGTTTCATCTGAAGAAAAAGGTTAAGAACTTGAGTAAAGTAGAGGGATATATTATCGCCCAGAGCATCAACGAAGAGGCCTCATAGTTTGCTGAATATTACTTCCCATCAGAAGTTCGTACGAAGAGTAGACGTCCTAGTCGCCATGATGATCGTAACGAGAGAGCGATTTATCCCGTCGTTGTTCCAAAGTTATTTTCCCAAGTTGGGCGAGTCAGTGGCAAAGGAAAAAGGCGTAAATTATCTCAAGAGGAGTTTAAACACTTGCATACGTATATCCTAACCAATTGTGAAGAAATTATGGAATACGAAAGGTAAACAAAAATTCTTTTGTGTTATTTAATGTATAATTGATTATTTTATATGCTATTATTAACTTGTAAACAATTTTGGTTTTCATACAGGATTTACATGGCATTAATACGCGGGTACTATATGGATAAGACAAAAGACGACCTTCAAGTCCATAAGGAGGAGGATTTTATGCCTTGGTTGCAGTTTTACGTAAGTATTTAAAAACGCTAAATCATTTAATAAATATATTTTTAATACTAATTTGTAGCTTATTTTTGTAGGTTTCTGAAGGACTAAGAAGCGGACAGACATTTCCCACATGGTTATTGGAATTTGTTAATGGTCCAAACTACATTGCAACTTCTTATCCTAGATACTGCAGTCGGGGATATGGGTTTAGGGTTCATGACGAGAGAAGGACAAGGCAAACTTCAGATTCTGGTATTTCAGTGAAATCTGGTAATGATGTTTACTACGGCTTTCTTCAGGAAATATTGGAAGTGCGGTACCCAGGAATGTTAGACTTGAGGTGCATTGTTTTTAAGTGTGATTGGTATGATTCAACACTCGGTCGTGGGCTTCATGTGGACCAATTTGGTGTTACGTCTATTAATTCAAGTCGGAGACTAGAAACGTATGACCCATTCATTCTAGGATCACAAGCTGAGTAGGTAGCGTACAAATATTAGTGTAATTAATACTCAATTCATTATTTTGTTATAATAATTACAAAATTTATATGTTTTTTTAGGTGTGCTATATTCGTTACCCTCGAGTTACACGGCGGACAGATCCTTGGCGCACAGTTACTACAGTGACCCCGAGAGGAAGAATTTATGGAGTTGCAAAACACGATGTTTTACAGCCAGCAGCAGTTGTTCCAATGGATCCAGTTGAGCCTTCTTGTGATCTGGATCTTGTTGTTGATTTCACACAATTTGGTTTAGTTTTTTCCGAATCAGAAGAAGAACAAGGTGAATTTTATGCGGATTCGGACTCAATTCCATTTGAGGGATCATCACCATCATCTGATGAAAATTAGTTATATATGTGTGTTTTGTATTATTTTTTATTTTTACAGAAAGGTGTAAATTTTTTTTTTGTATTTTATTTATTTTTGACATTACGGTGTAAACCATAGGTCCTCGAAGACCACAGCTGACGAGCATTTTATAAGCTCAACTTGAGCTTTGTATATTTTTTTATTGTTAGAAGTAAATAACCATTAAACCAAAAATACACAATAACCATTAAACCACAAATAAACCCATATCCGTCGGTTTTTCCGACGGATATCTGACGGAAAGATAATTTAAAACCCTAAACACGGACACGTGTTTTCGTTAAAAAATACCCAAAACTATCGGAAATCCGTCAGTTTTTCCGACGGATTTCCGACAGATTTGGATATATTTTTAATTTAATTGTTTGACACGTGTAACCCTAAAACCGTCGGAAATCCGTCAGTTTTTCCAACTGATTTCTGACAGTTTTGGGGGTTACATGGTTAATTTGTAATTTCTTGTACATCAAGACAATGTTAACAACAAACTTTGACAAACTAAACTAAATTATGTGATATATAACATATTTTCAAAAGATTTCGTTGGTCGACATGGTTCGACCGAAAGTGTTTGATATATAAATGTATAGTTAACATACAAGTTTACCAAAAACAAAATAATCTTATAAACTTTTAAAATTTGACAAACGAAAAATTTGTATAAGTTATTTGTGTTTGCAATCATGAATTTATAAAACTAAAAACATATGTTTACTGAAACGGTGCGTAAATTTTCGACGCATTTCCGACGGATAATGAAAATGTAACCGTGAATATCTTTTCGTTTCCCGCGATGCCTAAATTTTCGCGAGTCCGTCGGAAATCTGTGGGAAATTTCCGACGGATTTCTGACGGATTCACGAAAATTTAGGCGTGAACGTTCCCGAAACCTTATCGAGAACGTGGGTAATTTTTTTTTTTTTAAGTGACGGATTTCCGACGGATATATCCGTCAGAAATATCGTAATATATTCCGACTTCGTCTTCTTCCTCCTCACTTTCGTAGAACGTTTCCAAAAACCTTAAAATCTCTAAAATCGCCAAATCTCCATTACTAAGTCCGATCCTTCATCCCAGTGTCTCAAAATCCCCCAAACTTGTAAGTTCTTAAGTTTATGTTATGGATTGTTAGGTTTTGAATTAGATTGATTGGTTTAGAAAATTAGAATTGTTAGAATTAGGTTTGTAATGTTAGATTTAGGATTTGGTTTGTTAGTTTTAGGATTTACCTACTTTATAACATGGATTGTTATGTAAATGATTTTGATTTGGAATTTTAGATTTGTTAGAATTTGTGGTTGAATTATTATGTTAATTAGTATTAAGTTTTGTTATGTTTATTGAAATTATTTGTTTAGTTAATTTATTTATTTATTTAACTTATTTATAATTATTTTCATGCATTAAAATTTTCTTAATTTTGGTATGAATTATTATTTTTAGAAAATTAAGATTATTGTTTTGATAAATTTTTATTATTTTGATAATGTATAATTTTTTCATGTAATAATCATGGATTTACAAATTTATAATTGTTTTGGAATTAGTACTTATAAATATAAATTTATGATGATTTTAGTAATTTATAAGTATTTCCATAAATTATTCATTCTTTTATAAATGTATAATTATTTTGGACTAATAATGAATTTAAAATATTTTTTTGATAATTTTTTATTATTTTGATGATGTATAATTTTTTTCATATAATGTTTGATTTCTTTTTTAATTTTTCTAGGGATTACGGTCGGTACGACCACTCACGCGGTGGCGGAAGTAGTATTCGACGGAGAGGTAGTTCCGGTTCGAGCAGTTCTCCTACACCGGAGACACATCCCGGAGACAGCGCCTACGCCGACGCCTTCACCTACTGCACCGACGCAGATGAGCGTCGAGGACTTTTTCGCTCAACCAGGACGAGATAGATTGCCTCGTCTCCATCCGAATTACGAAGGCAGAGACACATGGTCAGTTTTTTTTTAATTTTAAGAATTTTAATATTTATTTACTATTATTACTTTAGTTACAATTCAAATTATTTGCAATAATTTGTTTTGTAGGTTTCATGATTCCGGAAATGGGATTTCCAAGTCCATTAACCGGATGCTCAATGGAATGCTTCGGCATCCGTACCCGACGTACAGCCAAATGCCGATGGCGGATCAGGAATTGTGGTTTCGCCAATTTGCGGTAAGTACCTCATATTTTAAATTGTTTTACTTTTATTTAATATAGTTTATTTTAATTTAATTTTTGATTTGCAGCAAGAATTTAATTGGGACACCCACATGACCGCCACGGTTAGACGATGCTTCGATAGAAAAGCATCGAGAATGTATTCATGGAAGCTGAACGAGTGGAAGGAGAAGTGGCACAAGAATGATGTCCCAAGGGAGTTGGTTTCCAACCCGAGCCTATGGAGCGGGTTATGCACTTATTAGAGTGAAGAACCGACCAAGACAAGCTCCACAACTCATTCTGCGTGCCGAAACAGCGATCACAGAGGAAGAGGCAAGGTGACGCACAATCTAGGAGCGGTTAGTTTGGTCACACGGGCCAAACAACTGGTAAGTTTCTTATTTAATTAAAATATTATTATTTTAGTTTTATAATTTTATATTTTACTAAATTTTCATTTTTGTAGTTTCGAGAAAACGGTGTCCAACCTTCCGCTCTCAGATTGCTCAAGGATGCGCATACCAGCAGGAAGAACCATGAAATCCAAGATCCGCTGGCTCGGGAGATCATTGACCTCCTCCTTTCTCAGTCACTCACCAAAGGAACGCCTCCAATGACCGAAGTTCCGTTCGAGAAGATTAACGAATTCGTCTATGAGGTAAGTAAAATATATATTTAAATCGTTTTTTTGTAATTTCTAATTTTTAACAAAGTTTTCGTTTCTTACCGCAGTGTACTCCGAAGACCAAAGGTCGTGTATTTGGTCTTCCGGACGACGGATCTTTTTCTGCAACTTCGCGTTTCTACGGCGGAGATTCTCCCGATCTTAGGGCACAGCTCGCACAACGAGACACTGAGATGGACGCCATGAAGATGCGGCTGCAACACCTCGCAGAAGATCGAGAAGCGGATCGCCTCCAACAAGAAGCGGAACGCGAGAGAACCCGCAAATTGGAGGCGGATCACCTGGCATTGCAGCAACGCATGGAGGAATTCTTTTCCCGATTCCCGCCATCGTAGTTTTAGTTTGTTTTGTTTTTTATTTGAATTATTTTATAACTATTGAATTTTTATTTGAATTATTGCATTATTTTATAATTATTATTTCTTTAATTTTAATTTATATTATAAAACAAAATTTTAAAATTTTAAAATTTATTTTTAAAAATTCGATTATATAATTAAAAAAAATTAAACAATTCCGTCGGAAATCCGTCGGTTTTAGATCCGTCGGAAATCCGTCGGTTTATAAATATCAGAAATCAGTCAGTTTTCCATCGGTTTAAAACCGACGGTATAAACACCGACGGATTTCCGACGCAGCTTTTATTTCCGACGAGATAGAAGCGTCGGCAAAAACCGACGGATTTCCGACGGAATAGGCCGTCAGTTTTGCGGTATTTTTCTTGTAGTGAATATATTAGCTTTTTCTTGCGTTTCCAACGATAACATTGACATGCTTTCAGGAAAGAAATTTAAATAACAATGGATCTCAAATGAAAAATGTGGTACACAATAAAATTCGCATGAGAAAAGGAAATGAATTATACTTTTCTACGATGGTATGAGCACACAACATGTCTTTTGTGATGGTATGAGCACACAACATATCTTTTGTGATGGTCTTTATTGTTTGGTATTGTATTTTGTGGCATTCTTCCTATTACCAAGGAGGGAGATAAAGTGTCTAAGATGGATATAAATTGAAAATTTTGCTTAAAAGATTTTAGAAAAGAAAAGGGATAGAAGAAATAGTAATTACATTACATCTTTTTGGCATTTGACTACAAAGCTTTCATCTTTTCATCTCTGATGTGGCTCACCTAAATTTATAGATGAGGATCACTGGACATTTTTCCACATCAAAAATAGGTTTTTCAGAGGTGATATACAGTTATGACTGCAAAAGTTACAAACTGTTACCTTCCCTTAGAAAATTGAAGATGCATTAGTAGGATTAGCAATAAATTGCTTAAACAGTTGATGACTTACAGTCTTTGATCAGATGAACTTGAACGCACTCTAGGGATAAGCGACAAATTGATTGAAAACTTTCGGAGGGGATTAGTGATGAGAGGAACGCGATCTCCGGAGGATGCATCGGCGTCTTCGCCTTAGACCACAATGGTTTAAACAACCTTTTTCGTGGCAATGCGTGTAGATAATCGTTACTGATCACTTCTGCTAGATTGGTATTTCTATTTATTTTATTTGTCCTCAGATTGGTGTTTCTATTTTAATGGCTCCAGTTTTATAAATTTGGGAATAGCATCGTTGATTGATTATAAAAAAGAAGAATATGGTTTTGTGAACAAAGATCATGGGAGCAGTTTTTGGGAAACCGTTTAAAATCGTGAGATGCTGTTTTTCTTACATTTTTATTAATTTTAATTTTGGAAAGAAAATCTATGTGGCATATTTATGTTGACCAAGTGACATGTGCTTATAATATAAACTAGTAGCATCTCCCGTGCTACGCACGGAAACTGTTTGCTTTTATTAAAATTTAAAATTTGATAAAATAAAAATGTAAATTTGACTTAATCTCTATAATAAACTATAAATTTAAGGTATCCACCAAAAAAAACTATAAATTTAAGGGCTGAAAATCAAAGTAAAAATATTAGGAAGTATACATTATAAATGTTAAAATTTATACACCCATATAAGGTTTTTTTTTTTTTTTTTAATTCTTCTTGAAGTTATAGTCGTCAAATGTATTGTGAACTCATCCTTAAACAAAGATGAACACTTTTTCTTTTATTTTTATTTTCTTAACCTTTTCCATGTGTTTTCTTTGAGTTATTTATCATTCTAGATTTTGTTTTGTCAAAGCTCAGACTACGTCCGTGCTAGATTTTGGTTATATTAAAAAAAGAAAAGAATTATAATTTGTGCTTAATACCTTTTCATCCACCAGAATAATTTTCATTCCTAAAATTGATTCAGATTTATCTTTAGGATGAAAATCTCATGTCCGAGATATTAGAGTTATAATCTTCCATTCTTTTTTTTAAAGAATTTAGTCTAGAAATTAAACTAAAATCTAAAGGCATCTTAAATCTGATGGATAACAGAAGATTAATATGAAATAGAGATGAGAGAAAGAAGAATTGGAAAATTTTTAAATGGAGAGGAATAGTGAGAAAGAACAAAAGAAAAGAGAGAACCTTATATAAATCATTTCTTGGCATAGGAAAAAAAAACTGCATTTCGGAAGTTAGTGGAGATATTTAAGTAAAATGTTAAACCACGTTCTATGTATCTCTAATATGTGGTGTAATGGAGATATTTTAGGGTTTTTGAAGAAAAGAAGAAAAAAAAAAGTTATAGAAAAATTGTTTTTTTAATAATTTTAGTTTTCCATATCTTTACAATTTTTTTAAAAAAAGAAGGTCATTGTGATATATTTTTTTGCAGTTTTTTTCTTATTTAATGAGATTTACATTTAAAATAAATATTTATGTGGCAGAAATTTAAAATAAAAATCTATATAGCACAATTTAGTTGGACATGTGACGAGTGTTTTATAATATGAAAGATAACTTAGTGGACCATGGAGAGCAAGAAGCTCTAAACCCCCTGCGACTAAGTCAATTGTTTAGATTATAAAATGTAAATTTGACTTAACATTAACTAAAATTAAGCTGGACAAATTGAGAGAAGACTTTCTACATTTTCAAGAGTCAAATACGTGTTTTCAAATACATAAATTAAATAACATGTTGAAAAACAAAAAAAAAGATCCTCCCACCAACCCACATTACCTGATCTCATTTGAGTCATTTCTAAAAAAGTAGTGAAAATGAAATGAACACGTAACGTGAGTTCATTTATCTATCATTTTTTTCTTTAGTCAAAGAGTTCATTTATCTATATATATGCACGAAACTAAATTTTGAATTCATATTTAAATCAAGCAAAAACATGAATAACATTGTGGTTTGCTTATTAACTTTGAGTTTTCTCCTACTCTCTGGGTTATCAAACACAGTACTGGCCCGAGTACAATATGAATCTTTAATCCAAGTAAGATTTTTTTGGGAGCAATTTTATATGTTCACACGATTTAGGTTTGGTTGTAGTTCAAATTTAAAGGCTAATAAAATAGAAATATCGAATGAAAATCGATTTGTTTATACTTTGATCTTTTGGTTTTGTTTCAATGTTTAGCAAACTACATATTCAAATGAAAGGTTATTCAAAGAAATGAAATATAAGACGTCTCATATACTTTTTTTCCATGCAGTTAGAATTAACAATTTGCTCGTATATGATTTTTGTTTTAAGATATATATATATATTAAAAACTGAATCATTTTATTTCTTCTTCCTCTCGGGTTTTGTACTAGTTTTTTCGAATCAAATTTTATAAGCTAATTGTGTTTTTTTTTTCTAGGAAAGAAATAGGAGAAGAGGTTTGGGATCAAATGATCTTCACCGAGATCAAGAGTAGTATATCTGATCTCCGAAGAATAAAAACAAGAAAGATGAAGATAGGTGTAGGTCCCAGTAGACCAATACATGCTCCTTCATGTGGCCGTGAAGGAAGAAGTTGTAAAGGACCACCACGACGGCTATGATCATGCTTAACGAAACCCAATTCCTTAAGCCTTCATTAGAAACATTTATATATACACTCCATGATATAATGTAATATCCACATATTTATTATGTAATAATCTTTTCGTTACCCTTATAAATTCCTTCGTGAAAATATAATAATAGGAATGAAACATTCCCTTAGCGACCGCAAATATCCGTTTGAAGATATCGCTGTGTTTGTAATTTAATTGTATATACAGTAAAACCTCTATAAATTAATAATGTTGGGACCATGATAATTTATTAATTTATAGTATAAAATTTATTAATTTATAGAGAGCTTTGTTAAAAATTAAAATTTTAATGTTATAAAATTTATAAATTAAAATAATTTTATCTAGAGAAAATTAATGTTTTGGTTGTTACAAATTTTAATAGTTCTGGATTTGAAAATTTAAGATTTAAAAGAAAAAAATAATTTTGATCGTAAATAATAAATATTATAGATGAATTCACTTATATAAAAGACTAACATAAATTTAAATTTATGATTAGTGACCTTAATTATTGTATTTAAACAGTCTATACGACTATTGAAATAAAAATTATGCATATTTAGAATTATAAAATTTATAGAAAATTTTGCTTATTTTAATGACAAATTGATAGACGATATAACAATAAAGATAGTTTAAAATAAAACAAAAATATTTTTTTATATAAGAAAAGTTAGTGATGAGTTCTAACTGAAATTCATTAAACAAAATACTAAAATTATATTATCTTTATATATATATATATGTAAATTTGCATAATTATTAATTTACGTTATTAATAGGACCATATATTTACATAGAGATTCTAAAAAAATATTATCTTATTATCTTATCGAATTTTGTTCATTTTTACACCGGTCTGACTTGGGACCAACAAATTTTCTTATTTTATAGTGTTTATTAATTTATCGAGTATTAATTTATAGAAGTTTTACTGTATGCCTATGCCGGTACATATGGCTGTTGTTAAAACTGGTAGTCCGTATAATCACAAGAAGTTGTATAGAAGAACCTGACATTTCGGTTGTATGTTTCGAAATAAATTAAGATCAAATTTCGTTTTTGATTAGATACATCTGAGCTATAGAAACCGTTTTTTTTTTTGCTAAGGATCAAATCAAACCTACTATTCTTCCAGTTGTATTTAACGGTTAAAGGAACTGACATTTAACTGATCATGTAAAATCCCAAGGGTTTTGGAATAAAATGCATAATGCAATAGCAGGAAAGGGCAAAATTAGAGGTGTCGATTGGGGTGTCCAACGCCCATTTGGGCATGTCTATATGGACTATTAGTTTTTATGAGCTATAATAGACGGTCCATTATGGACAATGGTCCGTAATGGACAATAATGACCCAATAAAACCTATGGCCCTATGGGTTGCCTATGGATAGCATAACTTCAGATTTTCTCAACTTTTCCATAGTTTGACTAATAATAATTTTTTATAATTTATTTATATTTATATATTCATCTTGTACATTGTAATAAATAACCCATTAATCGAATCTGACTGAACATAATTAAAGATAGAAATTACATAGCTTCAACCTTCTCTCTTACCGAATGACATTTAGACTCTATGTGTTTAGTCCTTTCTTGAAATACAAGTTTCTTGGTGATTTGTAGAGCCTATGTACTATCACAATAAATCACATGTTCCAAAGGAGAAGCCACATGTAAGTCGGTTAAGAGTCTTGATAACCACACAACTTCCTTGGATGTGTCTGACATAGCGCGATACTCAGAATCTGCATATAATAAGGATACAACATCCTGCTTCTTAGCTTCCAAGAACCAAAGAATTTCAAATAAAGAGACAAGAACCAGATATTGATCTTCGTTTATCCAAACAGTTTTGCAAATCAGCATCACGAAAGGCTTTGATTTGAAAATCATCATCAGCTCGATAAAACAATCCTCTTCAATTTGAGCCTTTCAATTAATGTAAAACCTTATGTGCAGCTTGCAAGTCTTGTTTCCTTGGTGCAGCAGAGTATTGACAAAGCTTGTTGACTGCAAAATATATATCAGGTCTTGTGATTGTGAGATACATCAATTTACCCACAAATCTCCTGTATGATCCAGCATCAGGTAACAAATCACCACTAGTCGTAGATAGTTTGATACTAGGATCCATAGGTATTGATGAAGGTTTGCATCCCATCAGACCCGTATTTGAAAGCATCTCCAAAACATACTTATGATGAAAATAGAGATTCCAGATGCAGAATGAGCTATCTCCAAACCCAAAAAAATATTTAGGTTGATCTAAATCCCGTAGTTTGAAGCATTTCATCAAGTTTACCCCACCGAACTCTCATATGTGCTAGGAACAATGAGATAATCTACATACATTATCACCATGATGAAATGATCAGATGATGAACAGAGAAATAAAGTATGATCACCATGTACCTTTTCAAACCCAAGACTCACTAGGGTAGATGAAAACATGAGAAACCATTGTCTTGATGGTTGCTTCAAATAATAAATTGATTTCTTCAATCTTAAAACTGCATCAAGAGGTAGATTTATACCTTTTACTTATGCGAAACCAGGAGATAAACCCATATAAATATCCTCTGTTAGTTCTCCATACAAGAAGGTGTTAGAGATATCCAGTTAGTGTAAATACCAGCGTTTCTTGGCTGCTAAAGCAAAAATGCTCTTGACTGTTACCATCTTTGCTACAGGAGAAAAAGTATCAACAAAGTCTATGCATTCTTGTTGAGTATAGCCCATAGCAATGAGTCTAACTTTATAACGTTCAAGACTACCATCTGGATTCAACTTGAGTTTAAAAACCCATTTACAACCAACTGTCGTCTTCCCTTCTGGCAATGAACAAATGAACCAAGTATCAAGGCCTTCTAAAGAACTATATTCTACATCCATAGCATCACACCACTCTTTGAAATTTATTGCCTCAAAATATGAATGTGGTTTAGAACTGAGAATGATTATATTAATAAAAGAAAGATGAAGAGGAGAAAGTCTATCTTGGACTTATCTTGACCCATCTTGTTAAATAATCAAACCCATCTTGGACATCAAACAATGGAAAACGGTAGGATATAGTGGTTTCGTGAAGGCATCAGCTAGTTGGTTTTCTGTGCGAACATGAAGCAATGCTAGCTGGCCAACTTCAACCTTCTCTCTTACCGAATGACATTGAGACTCTCTGTGTTTAGTCCTTTCATGAAATACATGCTTATTGGCGATGTGTAGAGCCGATGTACTATCACAATAAAGCACATGTTTCGAAGGATAAGCCACATGTAAGTCAGTTAAGAGTCTAGATAACAAAATAACTTCCTTGGCTCTGTCTGACATAGCGCGATACTCAGAATCTGCATATAATAAGGATACAACATACTGCTTCTTAGCTTTCCAAGATACCAAAGAATTTCCAATGAACAGAAAAGAATCTGAGATTGATCTTCGTGTATCCAAACAGTTTTGCAAATCAGCATCACAAAAGACTTTGATTTGAAAATCATCATCGGCTGGATAAAACAATCCTCTTCCAATCGAGCCTTTCAATTAATGTAAAACCTTATGTGCAGCTTTCAAGTGTGTTTTCGTTGGTGCAGCAGAGTATTGACAAAGCTTATTGACTGCAAAACATATATCAGGTCTTAAGATTGTGAGATACTTCAATTTACCCACCAATATCCTGTATGGTCTAGCATCAGTTAACAAATTACCACTAGTCGAAGATAGTATGATACTAGGATCCATAGGTATTGAAGAAGGTTTGCATCCCATCAGACCCGTATCTGAAAGCATCTCCAAAACATACTTATGCTGACCAATAGAGATTCCAGATGCAGTAAGAGCTATCTCCAAACCCAAAAAATATTTAGGTTGGCCTAAATCCCGCAGTTTGAAGCATTTCTTCAAGTTTACGCCACCGAACTCTCATCTATACTAGAAAAATTGATATCATCTACATACATTATCACCATGATGAAATGATCAGATGATGAACAGAGAAATAAGGTATGATCACCATGTATCTTTTCAAACCCGAGATTGACAACTGAAAACTTGAGAAACCATTGTCTTGATGCTTACTTCAGATAATAAATCGATTTCTTCAATCGTAAAACTGCATCAAGAGGTAGATTTATGCCTTTTCTTTCTGCGAAACCAGGAGGTAAATCTATATAAATCTCCTCTGTTAGTTCTCCATTCAACAAGGCGTTAGAGATATCCACTTGGCGTAAATACCAGAGTTTCTTTGTTGCTAAAGCAAAAATACTTTTGAGTGTTACCATCTTGGCTACAAGAGAAAAAGTATCCACAAAATCTATTCATTCCTGTTGAGTATAGCCCATAGCAAAGAGTCTAACTTTATAAGGGTCAAGACTACCACCTGGATTCAACTTGAGTTTAAAAACCCATTTACAACCAACTGTCGTCTTCCCTTCTGGCAATGAAAATATGAATCAAGTATCAAGGTCTTCTAAAGAACTATATTCCACATCCATAGCATCAGAGCACTCTTTGAAATTTTTTGCCTCAAAATATTAATGTGGTTCAGAACTAAGAATGATTAAATTAATAAAAGAAAAATAAGAAGGAGAAAGTCTATGTTGGACTTATCTTGACCCATCTTGTTAGATAATCAGACCCATCTTGGACATCAAACAATGAAAAATGGTAGGATATAGTGGTTTCGTGAAGGCATCAGCTAGTTGATTTTCTATGTGAACGTGAAGCAATGCTAGCTGGCCAGCTTCAATCTTCTGTCTTACCGAATGACATTGAGACTCTATGTGTTTAGTCTTTTCGTGAAATACAGGCTTCTTGATTATGTGTAGAGCCGATGTACTATCACAATAAAACACATGTTTCAAAAGAGAAGCCACATGTAAGTCGGTCAAGAGTCTTGGTAACCACACAACTTCCTTGGATGTGTCTGACATAGCGTGATACTCAGAATCTGCATATAATAAGGATACAACATCCTGCTCCTTAGCTTCCCAAGATACCAAAGAATTTCCAATGAAGAGACAAGAACCAGAGATTGATCTTCGTTTATCCAAACAGTTTTGCAAATCAGCATCACGAAAGGCTTTGATTTAAAAATCATCATCAGCTGGATAAAACAATCCTTTTCCAATCGAGCCTTTCAATTAATGTAAAACGTTATGTCCTGCTTGCAAGTGTGGTTTCCTTGGTGCAGCAGAGTACTGACAAAACTTGTTGACTCCAAAACATATATCAGGTCTTCTGATTGTGAGATAGATCAATTTACCCACAGATCTCCTATATGATCCAGCATCAGGTAACAAATCACCACTAGTCGCAGATAGTTTGATACTAGGATCCATAGGTATTGATGAAGGTTTGCATCCCATCAGACCCGTATCTAAAAGCATCTCCAAAACATAATTATAATGACAAACAGAGATTCTTGATGTCGAAAGAGCTATCTCCAAACCCAAAACATATTTAGGCTGACCTAAATCCGGTAGCTTGAAGCATTTCTTCAAATTTACCCCACCGAACTCTCATCTGTGCTAGCAACAATGATATCATCTACATACACTATCACCATGATGAAATGATCAGATGATGAATAGAGAAATAAACTATGATCACCATGTATCTTTTCAAACCCGAGGCTGACTAGGGTAGATGAAAACTTGAGAAAACATTATCTTGATGCTTGCTTCTTATAATAAATTGATTTCTTCAATCGTAAAACTGCATCAGGAGGTAAATTTATACCTTTTGTTTATGCGAAACTAGGAGATAAATCCATATAAATCTCCTCTGTTAATTCTCCATTCAAGAAGGCGTTAGAGATACCAATTGGTGTTAATACCAGCGTTTCTTGGCTGCTAAAGCAAAAATGCTCTTGACTGTTACCATCTTTGCTACAGGAGAAAAAGTATCAACAAAGTCTATTCATTTCTATTGAGTATAACCCATAGCAACGAGTCTAACTTTATAATGTTCAAGACTACCATCTGGATTCAACTTGAAATTTAAAACCCAGTTACAATCAACTGTCATCTTCCCTTCTAGCAATAAACAAATGAACCAAGTATCAAGGCCTTCTGAAGAACTATATTCCACATCCATAGCATCACACCACTCTTTGAAATTTCTTGCCTCGAAATATGAATGTGGTTTAAAACTGAGAATGAATAAATTAATAAAAAAAAGATGAAGAGGAGAAAGTCTATCTTGGACTTATCTTGACCCATCTTGTTAGATAATCAGACCCATCTTGGATATTAAACGATGGAAAATGGTAGGATATAGTGGTTTCGTGAAGGCATCAGCTAGTTTATTTCTTGTGCGAACGTGAAGCAATGCTAGTTGGCCAGCTTCAACCTTCTCTCTTACCGAATGACATTGAGATTCTATGTGTTTAGTCTTTTCGTGGAATACATGCTTCTGGGCGAGGTGTAGAGCCGATGTACTATCACAATAAAGCACATGTTTCAAAGGAGAAGCCACATGTAAGTCGGTTAAGAGTCTTGATAACCACATAAATTCCTTGGCTGTGTCTTACATAAGGCGATACTCATATTCTTGATATAATAAGGATACAATATCCGGCTACTTAGCTTTCCAATATACCAAAGAATTTCCAATGAAGAGACAAGAACCAGAGATTGATCTTTCTGTATCCAAACAGTTTTGCAAATAAGCATCACGGAAGGCTTGTATTTGAAAATTATCATCAGCTGGATAAAACAATCCTCTTTCAATCGAGCCTTTCAATTAATGTAAAACCTTATGTGCAGATTGCAAGAGTGGTTTCCTTGGTGCAGCAGAGTATTGACAAAGCTTGTTGACTTAAAAACATATATCAGGTCTTGTGATTGTGAGATACATCGATTTACCCACCAATATCCTGTATGGTCCAACATCAGATGACAAATCACCACTACTCGCAGATAGTTTGATATTAGGATCCATAGGTATTGATAAAAGTTTGAATCCCATGAGACCCGTATCTAAAAGCATCTCCAAAACATACTTATGCTGACAAATAGAGATTCCAGATCCAGAACGAGCTATCTCCAAACCCAAAAAATATTAAGGTTGGCCTAAATCCCGCAGTTTGAAGCATTTCTTCAAGTTTACCAACACCGAATTCTCATATGTGCTAGCAACAATGATATCATCTACATACACTATCACCATGATGAAATGATCAGATGATGAACAGAGAAATAAAGTATGATCACCATGTATCTTTTCAAACCCGAGGCTGACTAGGGTAGATGAAAACTTGAGAAAACATTATCTTGATGCTTGCTTCTTATAATAAATCGATTTTTTCAATCGTAAAACTGCATCAGGAGGTAGATTAATACCTTTTCTTTATGCGAAACTAGGAGATAAATCCATATAAATCTCCTCTGTTAGTTCTCCATTCAAGAAGGCGTTAGAGATACCAATTGGTGTTAATACCAGCGTTTCTTGGCTGCTAAAGCAAAAATGCTCTTGACTGTTACCATCTTTGCTACAGGAGAAAAAGTATCAACAAAGTCTATTCATTTCTGTTGAGTATAACCCATAGCAACGAGTCTAACTTTATAATGTTCAAGACTACCATCTGGATTCAATTTGAAATTTAAAACCCATTTACAATCAACTGTCATCTTCCCTTCTAGCACTAAACAAATGAACCAAGTATCAAGGCCTTCTGAAGAACTATATTCCACATCCATAGCATCACACCACTCTTTGAAATTTCTTGCCTCGAAATATGAATGTGGTTTAAAACTGAGAATTAATAAATTAATAAAAAAAAGATGAAGAGGAGAAAGTCTATCTTGGACTTATCTTGACCCATCTTGTTAGATAATCAGACCCATCTTGGATATTAAACGATGGAAAATGGTAGGATATAGTGGTTTCGTGAAGGCATCAGCTAGTTTATTTTCTGTGCGAACGTGAAGCAATGCTAGCTGGCCAGCTTTACCCTTCTCTCTTACCGAATGACATTGAGATTCTATGTGTTTAGTCCATTCGTGGAATGCATGCTTCTGGGCGAGGTGTAGAGCCGATGTACTATCACAATAAAGCACATGTTCCAAAGGAGAAGCCACATGTAAGTCGGTTAAGAGTCTTGATAACCACATAACTTCCTTGGCTATGTCTTACATAAGGCGATACTCATATTCTGCATATAATAATTAAGGATACAACATTCGGCTTCTTAGCTTTCCAATATACCAAAGAATTTCCAATCAAGAGACAAGAACCAGAGATTGAACTTTCTGTATCCAAACAGTTTTGCAAATCAGCATCACGGAAGGCTTTGATTTGAAAATTATCATCAGCTGGATAAAACAATCCTCTTTCAATCGAGCCTTTCAATTAATGTAAAACCTTATGTGCAGATTGCAAGAGTGGTTTCCTTGGTGCAGCAGAGTATTGACAAAGCTTGTTGACTTCAAAACATATATCAGGTCTTGTGATTGTGAGATACATCGATTTACCCACCAATATCCTGTATGGTCCAACATCAGATGACAAATCACCACTACTCGCAGATAGTTTGATATTAGGATTCATAGGTATTGATGAAAGTTTGAATCCCATGAGACCCGTATCTAAAAGCATCTCCAAAACATACTTATGCTGACAAATAGAGATTCCAGATCCAGAACGAGCTATCTCCAAACCCAAAAAATATTTAGGTTGGCCTAAATCCCGCAGTTTGAAGCATTTCTTCAAGTTTACCCCCACCGAATTCTCATATGTGCTAGCAACAATGATATCATCTACATACACTACCACCATGATGAAATGATCAGATGATGAACAGAGAAATAAGGTATGATCACCATGTATCTTTTCAAACCCGAGACTGACTAGTGTAGATGAAAACTTGAGAAACCATTGTCTTGATGCTTGCTTCAGATAATAAATCGATTTCTTCAATCGTAAAACTATATCAGGAGGTAGATTTATACTTTTTCTTTCTGCAAAACCAGGAGGTAAATCCATATAAATCTACTCGGTTAGTTCTCCATTCAAGAAGGCATTAGAAATATCTACTTGGTTTTAATATCATTGTTTCTTGGCTACTAAAGCAAAAATTCTCTTGACTATTACCATCTTGGCTACAGGAGAAAAAGTATCAACAAAGTCTATTCATTCCTGTTGAGTATAGACCATAGCGACGAGTCTAACTTTTTAGCATTCAAGACTACCATCTGGATTCAACTTGAGTTTCAAAACCCATTTACAACCAACTGTCGTCTTCCCTTCTGGCAGTGAACAAATGTACCAAGTATCAAGGCCTTCCAAAGAACTATATTCCACATACATAGCATAACACCACTGTTTCAAATTTATTACCTCAAAATATCAATGTGGTTCAGAACTGAGAATGATTAAATTAATAAAAGAAAGATGAAGAGGAGAAAGTCTATCTTGGACTTATCTTGACCCATCTTATTAGATATTCAGACCCATCTTGGACATAAAAAAATGGAAAATGGTAGGATATAGTGGTTTTGTGAAGGCATCAGCTAGTTCGTTTTCTGTGCGAATGTAAAGCAACGCTAGCTGGCCAGCTTCAACCTTCTCTCTTACCTAATGACATTGAGACTCTATGTGTTTAGTATTTTTGTGAAATACAGGCTTCTTGGCGATGTGTAAAGCCGTTGTACTATCACAATAAAGAAAATGTCTCAAAGGAGAAACCACATGTAAGTCGGTTAAGAGTCTTGATAACCACACCACTTCTTTGGATGTGTCTAGCGCGATACTCAGATTCTGCATATAATAAGGATACAATATCCTGCTTCTTAGCTTTCCAAGATACCAAAGAATTTCCAATGAAAAAAAAAAGAACCTGAGATTGATCTTCGTGTATCCAAACAGTTTTGCAAATCAGCATCATAAAAGGCTTTGATTTGAAAATCATCATCAGCTGGATAAAACAATCCTCTTCTTATCGAGCCTTTCAATTAATGTAAAACCTTATGTGTAGCTTGCAAGAGTGGTTTCCTTGGTGCAGCAGAGTTTTGACAAAGCTTGTTGCCTGCAAAACTTATTTCAGGTCTTGGATTGTGAGATACATCAATTTACCCACCAATATCCTGTATGGTCCCGCATCAGGTAACAAATCACCACTAGTCGCAGATAGTTTGATACTAGAATCCATTGGTATTGATGAAAGTTTGCATCCCATCAGACCCGTATCTGAAAGCATCTCCAAAACATACTTATGCTGACAAATAGAGATTCCAGATGCAGAACAAGCTATCTCCAAATTTAAAAAATATTTACGTTGGCCTAAATCCCACAGTTTATGCCACCGAACTCTCATATGTGCTAGAAACAATGATATCATCTCTATACACTATCACCATGATGAAATGATCAGATGATGAACAGAGAAATAAGGTATGATCCCCATGTATTTTTCAAACCCGAGACTGACCAGTGTAGATGAAAACTTGAGAAACCATTGTCTTGATGCTTACTTCAGATAATAAATTGATTTCTTCAATCGTAAAACTACATCAAGAGTTAGATTTTTGCCTTTTCTTTCTGCGAAACCAGCAGGTAAATCCATATAAATCTCCTCCATTAGTTCTCCATTCAAGAAGGCGTTAGAGATATCCACTTGGTGTAAATACCAGAGTTTCTTTGTTGCTAAAGCAAAAATACTCTTGACTGTTACCATCTTGGCTACAGGAGAAAAAGTATCAACAAAGTCTATTCATTCCTGTTGAGTATAGCTCATAGCAAAGAGTCTAACTTTATAGCGGTCAAGACTACCATCTGGATTCAACTTGAGTTTAAAAACCCATTTACAACCAATTGTCGTCTTCCCTTCTGGCAGTGAACAAATGAATCAAGTATCAAGGTCTTCTAAAGAACTATATTTCACATCCATAGCATCAGACCACTCTTTGAAATTTCTTGCCTTAAAATATTAATGTGGTTCAGAACTAAGAATGATTAAATTACTAAAAGAAAGATAAGGAGGAGAAAGTCTATGTTGGACTTATCTTGACCCATCTTGTTAGATAATCAGACCCATCTTGGACATCAAACAATGAAAAATGGTAAGATATAGTGGTTTCGTGAAGGCATCAGCTAGTTGATTTTCTGTGTGAACGTGAAGCAATGCTAGCTAGCCAGTTTCAATCTTCTTTCTTACCGAATGACATTGAGACTCTATGTGTTTAGTCCTTTCGTGAAATACAGGCTTCTAAGCGATGTGTAGAGCCGCTGTACTATCACAATAAAGCAATGGATTTGAAGGAGAAACCACATGTAAGTCGGTTAAGAGTCTTGATAATCACACCACTTCCTCCGAGGTGTCTAGCAAGATACTCAGATTCTGCTTATAATAAGGATACAACATCCTGCTTCTTAGCTTTCCAAGATACCAAAGAATTTCCAATGAACAGAAAAGAACCTGAGATTGATCTTCGTGTATCCAAACAGTTTTGCAAATCAGCATAAAAAAAGACTTTGATTTGAAAATCATCATCGGCTGGATAAAACAATCCTCTTTCAATCGAGCCTTTCAATTAATGTAAAACCTTATGTGCAGATTGCAAGAGTGGTTTCCTTGGTGCAGCAGAGTATTGACAAAGCTTGTTGACTTCAAAACATATATCAGGTCTTGTGATTGTGAGATACATCGATTTACCCACCAATATCCTGTATTATCCAGCATAAGGTAACAAATCACCACTAGTCGCAGATAGTTTGATACTAGGATCCATAGGTATTGAAGAAGGTTTGCATCCCATCAGACCCGTATCTGAAAGCATTTCCAAAACATACTTATGCTGACAAATAGAGATTCTAGATGCAGAACGAGCTATCTCTAAACCCAAAAAAAATATTTAGGTTAGCCTAAATCCTGCAGTTTAAAGCATTTCTTCAAGTTTACCCCACCGAACTCTCATCTGTGCTAGAAACATTGATATCATCTCCAAACATTATCACCATGATGAAATGATCAGATGATGAACAGAGAAATAAGGTATGAACACCATGTATATTTTCAAACCCGACACTGACCAGTGTAGATGAAAACTTGAGAAACCATTGTCTTGATGCTTGCTGCAGATAATAAATTGATTTCTTCAATTGTAACACTGCATCAGGAGGTAGATTTATGTCTTTTCTTTCTGCGAAACCAGGAGGTAGATCCATATAAATCTCCTCTGTTAGTTCTCCATTCAAGAAGGCGTTAGAGATATCCAGTTTGTGTAAATACCAACATTTCTTGGCTGCTAAAGCAAAAATGCTCTTGACTGTTACCATCTTGGCTACATGAGAAAAAAGTATCAACAAAGTCTATTCATTCTTGTTGAGTATAGCCCATAGCAAAGAGACTAACTTTATAGCGTTCAAGACTACCATCTGGATTAAACTTGAGTTTAAAAATCCATTTACAACCAACTGTCATCTTCCCTTCTGGCAGTGAACAAATGAATCAAGTATCAAGGTCTTCTAAAGAACTATATTCCACATCCATGGCATCACACCACTGATTGAAATTTCTTGCCTCAAAATATGAATGTGGTTCAGAACTGAGAATGATTAAATTAATAAAAAAAAGATAAAGAGGAGAAAGTCTATCTTGGACTTATCTTGACCCATCTTGTCAGATAATCAGACCCATCTTGGACATCAAACGATGGAAAATTGTAGGATGTAGTGGTTTCGTGAAGGCATCAGCTAGTATATTTTCTATGCGAACGTGAAGCAATGCTAGCTGGCCAGCTTCAACCTTTTCTCTTACCGAATGACATTGAGACTCTATGTGTTTAGTCCTTTCATAAAATACAGGCTTCTCGGTGATGTGTAGAGTCGATGTACTATCACAATAAAGCACATGTTTCAAAGGAGAAGCCACATGTAAGTCGCTTAAGAGTTTTGATAACCACACAACTTCCTTGGATGTGTCTGACATAGCGCGATACTCAGAATCTGCATATAATAAGGATACAACATCCTGCTTCTTAGGTTTCCAAGATACCAAAGAATTTCCAACGAGTAGACAAGAACCAGAGATTGATATTCGTTTATCCAAACAGTTTTGCAAATCAGCATCACGAAAGGCTTTGATTTGAAAATCATCATCAGCTGGATAAAACAATCCTCTTCCAATCGAGCCTTTCAATTAATGTAAAACCTTATGTGCAGTTTGTAAATGTGGTTTCCTTGGTGCAGCAGAGTATTGACAAAGCTTGTTGATTGCTAAATATATATCAGGTCTTGTGATTGTGAGATACATCAATTTACCCACATATCTCCAGTATGATCCAGCATCAGGTAACAAATCACCACTAGTCGCAGATACTAAGATCCATAGGTATTGATGAAGCTTTGCATCCCATCAGACCCGTATTTGAAAGCATCTCCAAAACATACTTATAATGAAAATAGAGATTCCAGATGCAGAACGAGCTATCTCCAAAACCAAAAAATCTTTAGGTTCACCTAAATCCCGCAGTTTGAAGCATTTCTTCAAGTTTACCCCACCGAACTCTCATATGTGCTAGCAACAATGATATCATCTACATACACTATCACCATGATGAAATGATCAGATGATGAACAGAGAAATAAGGTATGAACATGTATCTTTTCAAACCCGAGACTGACTAGGGTAGATGAAAACATGAAAAACCATTGTCTTGATGCTTGCTTCAGATAATAAATCAATTTATTCAATCTTAAAACTGCATCAGGAGGTAGATTTATACCTATTCTTTATGCGAAACCAGGAGGTAAATCCATATAAATATCTTCTGTTAGTTCTCCATTCAAGAAGGCATTAGAGATATCCAATTGGTGTAAATACCAGCATTTCTTGGCTGCTAAAGCAAAAATGCTCTTGACTGTTACCATCTTGGCTACGTGAGAAAAAAGTATCAACAAAGTCTATTCATTCCTGTTGAGTATAGCCCATAGCAAAGAGTCTAATTTTATAGCGTTCAAGACTACCATTTGGATTAAACTTGAGTTTAAAACCCATTTACAACCAACTGTCATCTTCCCTTCTGGCAGTGAACAAATGAATCAAGTATCAAGGTCTTCTAAAAAACTATATTCCACATCCATGGCATCTCACCACTGATTGAAATTTCTTGCCTCAAAATATGAATGTGGTTCAGAACTGAGAATGATTAAATTAATAAAAGAATGATGAAAAGGAGAAATTCTATCTTGGACTTATCTTGACCCATCTTGTCAGATACTCAGACCCATCTTTGACATCAAACGATGGGAAATTGTAGGATATAGTGGTTTCGTGAAGGCATCATCTAGTAGATTTTCTGTGCGAATGTGAAGCAATGCTAGCTGGCCAGCTTCAACCTTCTCTCTTACCAAATGACATTGAGACTCTATGTGTTTAGTCCTTTCGTGAAATACAGGCTTCTTGGTGATGTGTATAGTCGATGTACTATCACAATAAAGCACATGTTTCAAAGGAGAAGCCACATATAAGTCGGTTAAGAGTCTTGATAACCACACAACTTCCTTGGATGTGTCTGACATAGCGCGATACTCAGAATCTGCATATAATAAGGATACAACATCCTGCTTCTTAGCTTTCCAAGATACCAAAGAATTTCCAATGAAGAGACAAGAACCAGAGATTGATATTCGTTTATCCAAACAGTTTTGCAAATCAGCATCACGAAAGGCTTTGATTTGAAAATCATCATCAGCTGGATAAAACAATCCTCTTCCAATCGAGCCTTTCGTGATGCTGATTTGCATCATCTGATTTACATCATATTAATTATGACCTAATAGTATTTCCATTTCCAGGCATGTCATCTTTCATGAAAACAAGTGATACAAAATTTTCCTTTTACTGATTCTACTCTTTCTGACAAGATATAACTAATTAGGTCTTACACGAATTGAAATCGAAATTTTTGTGTTTTCAAACATGCATTGGTTTTCAGGAAATACATTGGGTTTCATTGCTTGTTGGAAGATTTAAATCGTATAGAGCCAACGAAGCTGGAGCTCGAGCAAGCATTTTACCAAAGCTTGTACATTTCAACAATCACCAAGAATCGGTTATGGATAGTTTTCCTCTTGGAATATCAAAAAAGGGATCACTTGTTGATGTAGCACAGTTTAATGCTATTGTGACTGTGCCAATAATGCTTTTGCTGCGAATAAATAAGTTTTTATGTCTTAGTGGATGGCAGAGAATTTGTGCTTCAAAGAAAATCAAATGTCTAGATGTTTATTTGATATACCTGCCATATTCAAATTCAACACACTTGCTTTATTTATATCTGAATATCTTTAAGCACACTAGTCTTAATCAGAGTGTTTCAGTTTAGTTTTGTTTTTTCCTAGAAAGCAATAATGTTCCATGATCAAACAAACAAGGAACAACATTGAAAATCTTGATAATAAGATTTAAACAGTAGTATGATCCCAAAAAGGATCAAGATTGAAACAGTAGATCTTAGATAGAAACAAAAGACCACCCTAGATATATTCTCAGATGGACTGATTCAGTTATGTATTTGTACACACACAAAAATGGACCATTAGTACTGGTTCATCATAGAGGATATGGCGAAAGTAACTCCCTAGTTTCAGCAACTGCATCACATCCCTTAGAGTTGTCTCCACCGCATTCTTTTCCAGCTGTTAATTTACAATGGTGAGAAGAATAATATATATTGCATGCATGAAAGCTTGTAATGGAAACAGACCTCAATCTGCAGCATTGGTTGCCACTTCTTTCTCCCTGCATAAAGGGACTTGTAAATCAGATTCAACACAAAAGTTAAGCAAAAAGTCAAATCCTATCTTCTAATCTTCATCACATAGTAATAACTACCAACTGCAACTTTTGAGCATGGGAATCAAGCGGATGAATGATCATCTGCAACATTTTTGTTTTAGCTTAGTTTACAACTTTACAGTTGCAAATTACAACCTGATCAATGATGCTCATGATGGTAATGATGTGATGAGGTTATATGCATTTCGACTCCCTAAAGCTTGTATTCTTGAAGTCGAAAAATTATGCTCCTCTTTTCTTCGGTCCGGTCCAGCATTGAATTCAAAGAAAACAAAGGTGGCATGGGACATTGTGTGTAAACCAAAGCAAGAAGGAGGGCTAGGGTTGCACCCTTTATGAGAGATCATTATTGTTTGTTGTCTCAACCTTATTTGGAGAGTTGTCTCTTCTCAATCTTCACTGTGGGTTAAGTGGGTTCAAACTTATTTGATTCAAAAGGACACATTTTGGTCTATACGAGAGAACACTAACTGGGCTCTTGAATGTGGCGAAAAATTCTAAAGACTTGAGCTCTGGCTCGAAATCTTCATAAGGTTGATGTTCGAAATGGGGAAAAAACTTCTTTCTGGTTTGATATATGGTCGGACCTGGGTTGTTCATATGATAAACTTGGCTCACAAGGGGTTGTTGATATGGGAATCCCGCTGAATGCCTCTGTTGCTTCAGCTTGGTTAATCAGAAGACGTCGCCGACACCGAACATTGAGTTTAAGACAAATTGAAAAAGAGCTTGAATCCCACAGGCAACGATCAGATCCTGGAGCAATAGATGTCTCACTTTGGCGCAGCAAAGATGATAAATTCAAATCAACATTCAGTTCAAAAAATACGTGGTATTTGATTCGTGAAGCAGGTCCATCTGTTACTTGGCACACATGTACTTGATTTACACACTCAACTCCGAGATTCTCAATTTTTGTGTGGCTAGCGATTCACAACCGTTTAACAGAGCCGGTGATCGTATGTTCATTGGAATGTGGGAGCAAATGTCTCATGTGTTTTTATGGTGATCCAACGGAAATACGTCAGCACTTGTTTTTCTCTTGTACCTATTCAACAGAGGTATGGAAATCATTAGCTCATGGTCTATTGAAAGCTTGGTTCACAACAGATTGGAATCAGCTGCTCAACCTCATTTCCGATATAAGACTCGATAGATGTACTCTGTTTATCACTCGCTATGCTTTCCAAATCACAGTCTATTCCCTATGGAGAGAGAGAAATGCCCGTCATCACGGAGAAATATCGATCTCACCAATAGTCCTCATCAAACAAATTGACAAACAGATCTGAAACCGATGTTCTACGTTATGTGATCACAAGCTAGCTGGGATCTCTCCAGCTTTGGTTCTCTTCAAAAAGCTCATGAGTTTTCATCATTTATGTGTTTCATTCTAATCATCTCAAAATAACGATGCACTTGATGTAAAAAATAAATTTTTTTTTGGTTTAAATATTATTTTACATTCACTTCAAAGAAAAAAAAATGATTGATGACTCCAGTTTGGGCTTATATTATGTCTTTGGTCTTGTCTTGCATAATTGGTTAAGCAGGATTCATTGATTCACATCACCAAAAGTTACCCTCTCCCAAGATTATGAGGATTTGGGTTCTCTTAACCAGTTTCATGTGTTGCCAAATGGTTATATCATCGGTTTACTTGTGTACGATGGGGAGTTATAGAATCAAGAGTTACATGGGTTCAATGTATATAAACTCTAATAATGGGCTTTAACACATACCCAAATAAAATTTACAATATTTACACAATTTATACAAATCTTTATTTTTCTCATTAAACTGTACGTGAGTTTTTATTTCACGCTGAACTCTGGAAGATTGCATTATTACAGAATGTGGACAACTCTGATATAACGTCCTACAGATTACATCAATTTTAACTGCAAAAAAACTATCAATTCCTATTGAAGGATTTTTTTTTTAATTTCTTCTACCATATCTGCTTACTCAAAATGTTTCCAGCTACAGCTTTGTCACTAAGAAGATGGTGAATCTGAATGCTCCATCTTCTCAGCTGATTCTGCTGCAGCAGAAGCAGCCTTTTCTAATCCCAATTTCTGTAACTCGCTTAAGAATCCATCGAGGTCGCTTGAGGAGATCTTGTAAGGGCTGTGAGAAGGACCTGGAAACAAGTTTTTGGATACTTCTTCCTTATATTCCAAGAGGGCATTGTTGATCACTTCTCCTACTTGAGCGTACTGTTTGCAAAACTTTGGAGTAACCTGATATGAACGAGTGTAAGGATCCAACACCGCGAAAACTATTATATAATGAATCATAAAAACAGGAAGAAGCATGATGATTAGACCTTAGCATGATGTGGATGCTGCATCATTCCCAGAAGATCATGGTAAACTAAGACCTGCATCCACAAGAAAAATATGACATACTTGATCATAATAGTAGATCATTCACAAAGGCCAATAATTGAGAAACATATTTATTCAATCAAACCATATAATCACGCAAAACCGGAAAAAAAACGAACCTGTCCACTGCAGAAAGGCCCAGCTCCTATACCAATGGTTGGAATATGAAGAGCAGAGGTTGCAGCAGCGGCCACAGGAGGCGGAACACATTCTAAAACAACCGAAAAACATCCAACTTCTTGTAAAGCCATGGCAGTTTCCACAACCTATTACCACAAAATTATAAGAGAAAATCTTTCATCAGATCTTCAAAAATAACCTTACAAGGATTACATAAACCCAAAAAAGCCAGACCTTAACAGCACTAGCTACGTTTCTGCCCTGTGGCCTAAAACCACCAAGAACACTGATAGCTTGAGGAGTCAACCCAACATGTCCCATAACCGCAATTCCTGCTTCCACAATGGATTTTGCAGCAGTGATCCTTGAAGGTGATCCTCCTTCAAGTTTAATCGCATCCATTCCTCCTTCTTTCAACACCCTAACTGCAGTATTAACCGCCTGCACATCATTTAACCTAAAACTTAATCAACCAAGTCAATGTTTTACTCATAACATAAAAAAAACCCAACTTGGTAGTGATTTCAAAGGGATTAGCAGAACAATGCATCATTTGTATTTAGTTTGAAACATAACACCCAAAATTACAGCAAAAGAACTCGAATATAATGAAGAAATTGGATCATTTCAGATGTAAATTATGCTCCTAAATATGCTTAATTTGAAACAAAGCATCCAAATTTCACCTGAGTGGAGCTAGATTCATAAGTACCAAATGGCAAATCGCCGACAAGAAGTGGCCTTTTAGCTCCACGAGCGACGGCGCGACAGTGAACGAGCATCTCGTCTAAGGTGATAGGAAGGGTGGTGTCATGACCATGGACAACCATGGAAGCTGAATCTCCAACGAGACAAACATCAATTCCGGCTGTATCGATATGAACGGCGGAAGGATAATCATAGCCGGTGACGACGGTTATCGGCTCACCTCTCCGATGTTTCTGCCTCAATTGCGTCAAAGTCACTCTCTGATTCGGGTTTTGAGGTTTCGGTCCTCCGTAAACGGTATTCTCCGGTACGTTACTCATACACCGGACGGTAGTGATGACCTTCGAAGCACGAGAGCAACTCCTAACGAGCAAAGACGCCATTCCTAGTTGATGAAAAACGATTTTGGAATCTCCAACCTGAAAATTAATTTTTAATTTAAAGACTTTTTTTTTTTTTTTTTTTTGGTCAAAAAATTTAAAGACTTTTGGTTAGCAAATTTTGACATTAATCTTAAGTATGAAATTAATCATACTCTAATTATCTTTATGATATATTATGTTTAAAAGAATCTAATTATTCTTTCAACACCTTCTGATTGTACAGGACCTGTCAAAGTATCCGTTTTCACTTCTCCTAATTCTAACATGTTGCTCCAGCTTCGTGTAAGACACAAATTATGGCAGGCTTTTTTTTTTTTTTTTTTAAGATTGAAATGGGTAAACTTTATGGCTAAAATAGATTTTTTGTTTACACACATCTTCTGTGCTACAACGGTTTATCAATAAATTCATCACGTTAAACCTATAGTACTAACTTTTCCAGTAGGTTTTTCATCAAACCTTTAAACAAATACTCAAATCTTAGCTTCTAACAATAACGAGATCGAGTTTATAGCTAGCAAAATTCTTATTCAATTTGTAAGCTTGTGATATAATCTAATTAATTATATTTTTCGTGTGATTGGTTTGTAGGATGAAAAAATGATGTTTCAGTGAAAAAAGAACAAGCCAACCAACAATGAAAACACCAGCAACAATTTGATATGAACAAATATTTTCAGCATTACCTTTTTACAACAAAAGCCCAGTGAGGTGGTCTTAGCAAAATTCATAGAATAGAGGAAACCAAACCTGTTTATAAAATTGTCCTGAAGGAGCAATCGGAAACCATATTTGGATAACTTGAAAGCTTCAGACACCACCATAATAACCAAACAACAAAAAATCAAATGATGCAGCGACTACCATCATTTGTAACAATTTTGAACTAAGTGAGAGAAACTTACGTCTGATGATATTGGCTCCACTGTTAAGGTTCTTTGTAAATCAAAGTCAAATCTAAGTGGGTTTAGATTTCCTCTATCACTAAACCTTGAGCTATCAAAATCAAAACAAATTAAGTAAACAAGTTAACATCACATACAGAGAGATGATAATAGTTCTCGAAATGCCAATTCTGGAGGATTAAATCTATAAATATAACTCTTAATTTCAAATCGAAACCCAACAAGTAGCATGCAGCATAATTGTGTACCCAAATCTTAACTTATTCAATCGATAATTATCTATATTGATTGAAAATTTTACAATTTAAAAAGAAGATCGAGTACCTTCATATATTCTAAACAAATCGGTTTCGTAGATGAATCGATTAGATCTTCTACTGTCAATCGAGAAACTGATTGCTCTCTCTTCTCTGTTGAAACGTAGCCAAGCTTCTTCTCAGCTCACGACAACGACAATGTCTTTTTTTTGGGGATGTTACTCATTTAATTCTCTTGGGCTTGGTTCATTTAGGTTCAAATTAGGATCTATTTAATTGATCTTGGGGTTTATTGGGCTGGACTCTATTATTGGGTGCTTACCCAAACTATAGTCTTTATTAGGCTTTAAATAGAAAATCATTTTAGCAAAACAAAAAATGGAAGGTACAAAATAAAGATGATGAATCTTCTTCCTCTATCTGCTTTGCTTCTTCAGAAATACTTGGAAGAACTCAATACGTTTCAAACAAGAGATTCTGAGATGAGAAAACGCATCTCTTGGATTCTCTGATCGTTGATGTAGAAATTTAATCTCTCAATCAATAAAACTGACTCAATCAATCGAAAGAAACCTGAGCATCAAAGAAGAAATAGAGAGAATTTATGTGATTTAGTGAAAACAAACGAAATGAAAAAAGATTATTTGGTAAAGTTTTTTTTCTTTCTTTTGTCGGTAAAGAGAGTAGATATTATTGGAAATAAAAGACATAAAACTAATTAAATTACCAAATAATAGTTTCTTCTCTTCATCTTTTAATCATTGTTTTATTTAATTGTTTGTTTTTGGTCGAAATTTTATTTTATTGTTCAAAAAATATTATTATCTTATATAAAAATAATTTTGCCCATTTCAATATAATTATTTAAATTTTATTTATCCATAATTATGCTGGACCAGTTCAGAGAAAACTTTATTTTCTAAAATTATGCTGGACCAGTTCAGAGAAGACTTCATTTTCGAGAGTCAAACACGTGTTTTCATGTACATATATAAATTAAATAACATGTTGAGAGAAAAAAAATAATAGGTCCTTACACCAACCCATATCACCTGATTTCGTTTCTAAAAAATGGTGAAACTGAACACGTAATGTTAGTTCATTTATGGGTCATTTATCTATATATATATATATATAAACAAAACTACATTTTAATTCATACCTTTAAATCAACCAAAAACATGAATAATGTTGTGGTTTGTTTATTAACTTTGAGTTTTCTCCTGCTCTCTGGATTATCAAGCACAGCACTGGCCCGAGTACAATTTGGATCTCCAAATCCAAGTAAGTTTCTTTTTAGGGGGGATTTTAATACGCCCGATACGATTTAGGTTTGGACAGTATGGTTCAAAATTTTATGGCTAATAAAATAGTAGTATCGAATGAAACCCTAATACTATTCATTATTGTTTCTACTTTGATCTTTTTGTTTTATTTCCATATTTAGCAAAACATGTTTTCGAATCAAAGATTATTATAGAAAATGAAACAAAAGAAGTCTCATTTACATTTTATTCCATGCAGTTTGAATTAACAATTTGCTCGTATATGAAAACTAAAACTGAATCTTGTTATTTGTTCTTCCTTTGGGTTTTGCACTAGTTTTTTTGGACTCAAAATTGATTAACTAATTTTTTTTGTTTTTCTTTCTATGAAAAAAGTAGAAGAAGATGTTTGGGATCAAAAGATCTTCAACGAGATCAACAGTAGTGTATCCAATATCAAAAGAATTAAAAAAGGAAAGATTAGGATACGTGCAGTACCTAGTCAACCAGCGCCTGCTCATCAGAATGAATGTCCAAGTTGTAACGGACCACCACTATGATCATGCCTAACGAAACCCATTGCCTTAAGCCAAAAGGAATATATATATATATATATATGTATTAATGTATATTTTATATATTCTTATATCTTATATGTAATAATCTTTTCATTATCCTTATAAATTTCTTCGTGAAAATATAATAGGAATGAAACATTTCCTAAGATTTAGTATCTCGTGCAAGTTCAAGTTGTAGAATATAATCTCTTTTATATTAGCAATATTTTCCATGGGATATATTGACAAGCACACGTTTTACTTTATTTACCGGATAAGGAATAGGGATTATTAGGAAAACAAATTAATATAATTAGACAGAAATGGCACCAGTAGCATATTTTACGATCGGACTAGGCGGCAATTTCAGGAATCTTGCTTTGTAAGGTCATAGAAGAAATGTAAACGAAATTTCTTGAAAAATATAATCAAACGATTTAATTAATATGAATCGAAAGATAAAAGAAAATTGCTTGGGTTCTCTCCAAATATGTTTCAAGAATTGAATTATTCGATTTGAAATTTTTATGAAAATTGTACAATGTGTGTCCTTTTTTTATGCAGCATGGTAACACTTACAAAATCTATAGACAACTTGCAAAAGTTCTTGTAAAACAACAAGACTTTCTAAGCTTTTACAACAAAAGTATTTAAAGTCTATAAGAACCTATGAAACTTTTACGTCAAGACTTTCTATTGCAAGCTTGGCAGCATTTGCCGAACATCGAGGAGCGAAGTTTTATAAACAGAAGTCTAGAGTTCAATGGCTAAAACTAAAAGAAAAAATACAAGTTTCTTTTCATAAAGCGGCTCAAGGAAGATTTTCTCGTAATTCAATCAAACCATTGACCAATGAAGCGAATGAAGTGCTCACATAAGCATCTGAGATCAAGAAGGAAGCTGTGGAATACTATACGCCCTTTCTCCAACAAACGCCCTCAAATTTTAAGGAAGTCTTTGTTGAATACCTATCAGAGTTACTTGAGTACTGTTGTTTGGTGGAAGAAGCTCGTTTTCTGGTTGCACGGGTTCTAAAAGCTATGCATTATCCTGATATGTTGAGTACATTGGGTCTAAATATGTATCTCCACCTTCTTTTTCTCAGTATCTGTATATGGAGAGCTTGAAGGGTTCTTTACTATAGTAACTGTGGCTTACGTTATGGTTGTTTACTTTCTTCTTATCTCTACGTGATCATTCATAATGTTTTTTCCAAATTGTTGAATAAGGCAGCTATGGATGGTAGAAATAGAATTGGTTTTCATCCTTTTTGTCAAGCTCTTAAACTCACTCACCTCTGTTTTGCGGATGATATTATGGTGTATATGAATGGTACCCCAGAGTTGCTACATGGTACTTTGGAAGTTTTTGATAAATTTGCTACGATGTCAGGGCTTTGTATTAATGTGACCTAATAACCTCTGTTTGTGGCTGGTAAAGGGAAATTTCGACTAGAATTTGAGGCGGCTGTAGTTAGGCTATCAGTTAGCACGCTTCCTATTCAGTATATGGGTCTGCCTTTTACTATGAAATCAATGACCAGGTTAGATTATGAACCGCTCATTGACATGATTCGATCAAGGCTCTTGGGTTGGACGAATAGAGACTTATCTTTCGGTGGTCATCTACAGCTTATCAACTCAGTGATATCAAGTATATCAAACTTTTGGTGTTCTATTTTCCATTTACTGAATATATTTTTTTGTTAAGATCGAACAAATATGTGGGGCTTTTTGTGGAGTCACTCGCCAAATATTCATACAAAGACTGAAGTAGCGTTATAAGAGGTTTCTTACCGAAGAATGAGGGTGGTATGGGGATACATCGGCTTTGTGACACTACAAAAAAACAGCGATTTAGCGACTGCAGAAACAGTCACAAAGTAGTCGCTAAATAGTTAGTTACTACTACGAAGCGACTAATTCTAGTAGTCCGTAATAATTAGTCGCTAATATGTTTAGTCGATAATTAGTCACCAACTAACGACTATTTGGCGACTAAGTAACGACTAAACCTCATGAACAGTTGGTAGTCATGTAATAGTCAGAACTTAGTCACTAATTTTAGTGACTAATTTCCGACTGTATTGGCGACTAATGAGCGACTATTGACCGATATATATACAGTCGCGTAACAATAGTCACTAAATAGTCGCTAATGTTTTTGACTATTTAGCGACTATTTTTTGTCTCTTTAACGCCTATTTAGCGATTATTTCAAATATGGAGATACGAACATGTTAAGATGTTGCGACTATTTGGTGATTACTATGTGACTGTTTGGCGACTAAGTAACTACTATTTAGGGACTATATTTGAAGTGAAAACGATAATTTGGTATGGTACAGAATGGAACTCGTTTTGTTCTTGAAAATGACGAATTTGATTCAAATAATATTTGATTTTAACATGAAAATTGAAATAACATTTAACTAAAAATATTCATGAGTTTTATTACAAATACTAACTCCAACAAGTTCATAAAAAGAGAAGAGTAACATTCATTGAGTGTAACATAGATTTAAGAAAAAGAAGAAGATAAGAAACCTAAGAAGTAGCTGGAGGTGGAGTTCTTGGGGTGAAGCTGATTGAGTTGCCACGAAGTTGAGGTATTGCAGATCAGTTTGTCGGAGATATTTTTCCACCATCGACAAGTTCTCGATCTTGTTGTTTTGCTCAGCCACAGCTCGGGAGTGCTCAGCCGCAGCTCGGGAAAGCTCTGCTTCAAGCCGTTCATTATAAGCTGTCTGCTCTTCGATTTTACGTTGAGCTTCCTTCAGTTGCTCTTGCAGTGCCACAAAATATGAAGTGTCTTTTGGTTGCTTGCGCATGCCATTGAGAAGAGTGTCCTTGAGGCTTCCAACTCCATAAGGAGTTCCTTGTGAATCCTTCTCACTAGACTGTGAAAAGTAAGAGAAAAACAATAAATAGAGAGCATGAAAAATTGGTTGATCAGTCTCATCCATAAACTCTTTTTGACTCACGCTTTGACAAATTGAACAATAATATCACAGATTTAGTCTCGCATAATCAAAATCCAACAGACATATAAAAGGGAAGAGAACAAGGCCTAAGAGACAACAGATCATAAAGCTGACAAGAGTTTCACAGAAGGACTAAGAGTTAGAATGCTTACCATCTGTGGGCTTTCCTGAAAAATGGAAGAGAACTAACAAGGTCTGATCACTGAAAACTTAACTGATGATGTCTTCATCACAGATACAAGCGTTTCTGTTTGATGATTCAACTAACAAGCAAGTACCAGGCACATCACATACATTTTACTAAAGCAGTTAGATACTAAACAATGCAACAATACTCAGTAACAGAAGTCTACAGAAGACAACCAATAAAACCATGCAAATTTCAACAATGCAAGTAATACTGATGAGAGTATAACCAGTTTGGAGCAGCATAATCTTGAAGAGGATCATGAAGATGATCTTGAGGACAAAGAAGGTAAAGAGGAGACTATACCGGAGCAGCATGGAGACTTGGAAGTTCCACTCGGTGTCATCACTCGGTCTAAACAAGCTAAATTCAAGACAACCTTGCAACATCTTCTCAACACTATCCAAGGCAGTTTAGTGTGTGTTAATCCAACCACCCTGGTTGTGATCCAAGCCACCTAGACTTTTATCAAGAGAGGTAATTGGACTTATACTCTTTTTCCCTTGTTGGGTTTTTCCCAATGGGTTTACCAACAAGGTTTTTAATGAGGTAAAGCCCGGTTACTCTACCCCAGCCTCTTGATAAAACCAGGCCCAAACTCTATCTTTTAATTCTATGTTTTATTCAAACTTTGTATTTATTTTTGTTGTGTTCCGAGGAGTGGTGTTTCGAGGCATGTCTTGATGACCACCTCCTCGTCTTCTCCTTCTCCCCCTTTATATTCTGATCTAAACTCTACATTTTAATCATCAAACATTTTATTCTCAAAATTCTCTCTTGTTTGATCACCTTGTTCTCTGATGTAAAGGATCATCATCCACACCTTGACAAGTTTGAAATCATTGGATTGCTTCATAATCCTTTGACGTTTCACATCAATCCATCTCTTGTTCTTTCCGAGTTTGGTCAACCTGTCGTTTAGGTTTCTTGCCATGTTTTTCCTTGTTGTGTTTGAGCAAGCCCTGAGTGTTCAAAGGCTACTCATCACCTTTGGAATATCACTCATTCAATCCGATTCATCACCTTCACTCCATTTCATCACTTCCGCACTCATATCCGTTCACTCTACTCATCACAACCATTGGAGAACATTCAGGGACGTTGATCCTCACCAGGATCATATCAAGTGGTATCAGAGCCCGCTCCAACCCAGGTTGTGTCGATTTAAAACGTTTTACCCTTTGATATTCCACAGATCATTTGAATCGATTATGTATGATGATTGCTAGAATTTTCATAAATTCGTTTTGACTGATAAAATCGTGAGATCTATTGAATCTGTTTTGAAAAAGAGTCTATTATTTGTTAAAATTGATTCTAGAATTTTTGAATATGTTTTGATAATTTTTCGAGGTTGATTTCGTCGAACAGTCGCAACTAGAGGTTCTCGGAATTTGAAAAGTTATTTTCGTGTTAACTTGCTAGAATTGTTTAAAATCATTGGTTAACCCTAAAATCAAAAAATCTGTTGCATTGAAACCTAGATTGAGTCTAGTAGTTGTTAAAATTGTCTCTGGAATTTTTGAACGTGATTTGATATTTTATTCTGTTTGATCAGGTCAAACTGTCGTTTAGGTTTCTTGCCAAGTTTTTCCTTGTTGTGTTTGAGCATTTTACTTGTTTACTTGTTGGGATTTGAACAGGTACCATGGCGGGAACCAGCCATGACGAACAAGAGTCTTCCAACTCCAACAAGCAACTTATGGACTCCTTCAAAGCTATGATTGTTGAGAGTATGGCCACTATGAAAGCCGACTTAGAAAGGTCCATCAACAATCGACTCCAAGAACATCAACAACCAGCTATTGAAGAACAACTTAGGAGGAACCTACGACCTTCTGATGCTGAACACTACTATAGTCAGACTTCTCGATCAAATCGTTCTCGAAGAAGACAGCCAAGAGAAGACCAAACCGTTAGAAATAACCCACCCATTACTCGACACCCTTTAGCCGGTGTGAAGATAGAAATTCCATTTTTCCATGGAACCAGTAACCCTGAAGAGTATCTTGAGTGGAAAAAGAGGGTTGAAATTATCTTTGATTGCCGGGAGTTTACTCAGGAGACTAAGGTCAGAATCGCCCCAACCGCATTCAAGGATTATGCTCTAAGCTGGTGGGATCAGTTGGTGACGTCTAGAAGAAGGGCTGGAGATATACCGGTTGAGACTTGGACCCAAACAAAGATCATTATGAGGAAGAGATTCGTACCCAATCATTACCACAGAGAGCTTCACCTTAAGCTTCAGAATTTGTCTCAAGGAAGTAGATCCGTTGAAGATTATTTCAAAGAAATGGAAACCTTGTTACTTAGAGCCGATATTCAAGAAGACAATGAAGCTACTATGGCCAGATTCATGGGAGGTCTTGACAAAGATATCATTGAAAAACTGGGGGTCCATCATTATGTCAAGCTGGAAGAGCTTCTCCACAAAGCTATCATGTTTGAAAAACAACTTAAGAGGAAGAGCTCTAGAACCAGATACAACTCTACCAAGTTCAGCAAAGATTACAAGCCTAAGGAATACAAACCGCTTACCAAACCCAAGATAGACAAGCCTCCGCTCAAGGGAATTGATAAAGGTTCAAGCACCAAGGCTAGAGAAATTCAGTGTTTCAAGTGCAAAGGTTTTGGTCACTACTCCCATTCGTGCTCCAATCAGAGAACCATAGTTATTAGGACCAATGGCGAGATAGAATCAGAAGAAGATCATTCGGAACCTGAACCTTTAGAGGAATCACTTAGAATGCCGGTGTTCGGACAACTTTTGGTCACTAGAAGAACCCTTAACTTACACACTCAGGCCGAGAAAAATGAGCAAAGAGAAAACCTCTTCCACACTCGTTGCCTTGTTCAAAACAAAGTTTGCAGCCTAGTGATTGATGGTGGTAGCTGTACCAACGTTGCCAGCCAGCCTATGGTTGATAAGCTTGGACTCACATTCACTAAGAGAGCTAAACCTTACAAGCTACAATGGCTTAATGATGAAGGAGAAATGGAGGTTGAGAACCAGGTCCTAGTTCCCCTATCCATTGGAGAATACAACGATGAAGTGTTATGTGACATTCTACCTATGGACGCTGGACATATCTTGCTTGGAAGACCGTGGCAATCTGATCGGAAATTAATGCATGATGGGTTTACCAACAGATATTCATTTGAGTTCAAAGGCAAGAAGAACATCTTGGTTCCGCTCACTCCCCATGAAGTTCACCTTGACCAAGTGGCCTTGAAGAAGGGAAGGATAACTTCCAAAGCTAAAAACAAACAGCCGGTCAACTTCATGATCACGCCTAACCCAGGGAGTCAATTACCACACTTACTTTTTGTGATTAAAGAGTGATATAGTATTAACCCCTACACGCAGGACTTGCCTAGCAAACTTCACTTTCTTTTGCAGGAGTTTAAGGATGTTTTCCCGGAGGAACTTACACCCGGATTGCCACCAATCCGTGGAATAGAACATTAAATCGATTTTATGCCTGGAGCATCTCTTCCCAATAAACCCGCCTACAGAACTAACTCTCTAGAGACCAAGGAGCTTCAATAACAAGTAGCTGATCTCATGAAGAAAGGACATATTCGTGAGAGTTTGAGTCCTTGTGCTGTACCCGTTCTACTTGTCCCAAAGAAAGATGGTAGTTGGAGGATGTGTGTTGATTGTCGTGCTATCAACAATATCACTGTAAAGTATCGCCATCATATCCCTAGACTTGATGATATGCTTGATGAATTGCATGGGTCTAGTATTTTCTCTAAGATAGATCTTAGGAGCGATTACCATCAAATTAAAATGCAAGAAGGGGATGAATGGAAAACTGCCTTTAAGACTAAGTATGGGTTGTATGAATGGTTAGTTATGCCTTTTGGATTAACAAACTCACCTAGCACTTTTATGAGATTGATAAACCATGTTCTTAGAGCATTCATAGGTCATTTCGTGGTTGTGTACTTTGATGATATCTTAGTTTATAGCCGCAGCCTTGATGAACATGTAGAACACCTTAGGAAAGTTTTAGAAGTGCTTAGGAAGGAAACCTTATATGCTAACTTAAAGAAATGTGTACTTTTGGAGTGGGTCACCTTGTCTTTTTAGTTTTTGTTGTGAGCGCAGATGGTATCAAGGTTGACGAAGAAAAGATACAAGCTATTAAAGATTGGCCGAGTCCAAAGAATGTTAGTGAAGTAACACTACAAGAAAAATACCGTAAAACTGACGGCCAATTCCATCGGAAATCCGTCGGATTTGGCAAAATCCGTCGGTTTTTTCCATCGCTTCTATCTCATCGGAAATCCGTCGGACATTCCGACAGATTTCTGACGGAATACCGAAATCAGGATTCCGTCGGAAATCCATCGGTTTTAAACCGACAGAAAACCGATGAATTTCTGATATTTATAAACCGACGAATTTCCGACGGATGAAAAACCGACGGAATTCCGACGGCTTTAAAACCGATGGATTTCTGATATTTTAATACCGACGGAATTCTGACAGATGAAACACCGACGAAATTCCGACGGAATTGTTTTATTTTTTTTAATTATATAATCGAATTTTTTAAAATAAATTTATTAATTTTAAAATTTTGTTTTATAATATAAATTAAAATTAAAGAAATAATAATTATAAAATAATGCAATAATTCAAATAAAAATTCAATAAATATAAAATATTTCAAATAAAAAACAAAAAAAAACTAAAACAAACTAAAACTACGATGGCGGGAATCGGGATAAGAATTCCTCCATGCGTTGCTGCAATACCAGGTGATCCGCCTCCAATTTGCGGATTCTCTCGCGTTCCGCTTCTTGTTGGAGGCGATCCGCTTCTCGTTGGAGGTGATCCGCTTCTCGTTGGAGGCGTTCGGCTTATTGTTCTTCTGCGAGCTGTTGCAGCTGCGTCTTCATGGCTTCCATCTCAGCGTCTCGTTGTGCGAGCTGTGCCCTAAGATCGGGAGAATCGCCGTAGAAACGCGAAGTTGCAGAAGAAGATACGTCGTCCGGAAGACCAAATACACGACCTTTGGTCTTCGGAGTACACTGTGGTAAGAAACGAAAACTTTGTTAAAAATTGGAAATTAGAAAAAAATGATTTAAATATATATTTGAATTACCTCATAGACGAATTCGTTAATCTTCTCGAACGGAAGATCGGTCATTGGAGGCGTTCCTTCGGTGAGTGGCTGAGAAAGGAGGAAGTCTTCCTTCATCTTCTCATAATTGTCAATGATCTCCCGAGCCAGCGGATCTTGGATTTCATGGTTCTTCCTGCTGGTATGCGCATCTTTGAGCAATGTGAGAGCAGAAGGTTGGACACCGTCTTGCCGAAACTATGAAAATGAAAATTTAGTAAAATATAAAATTATAAAACTAAAATAACAATATTTTAATTAAAAAAGAAACTTACCAGTTGTTTGGCCCGTGTGACCAAACTAACCACTCCTAGATTTTGCGTCGCCTTGCTTTTTCCTTTGCGATCGCTGTTTCGGCACGCAGAATGAGTTGTGGAGCTTGTCTTGGTCGGTTCTTCACTCCAATAAGTGCATAACCCGCTCCATAGGCCCGGGTTGGAAAGCAACTCCCTTGGGACATCATTCTTGTGCCACTTCTCCTTCCACTCGTTCAGCTTCCATGAATACATTCTCGCTGCTTTTCTATCGAAGCATCGTCTAACCGAGGCGGTCATGTGGCTGTCCCAAGTAAATTCTTGGTGCAAATCAAAAATTTAATTAAAATAAACTATATTAAATAAAAGTAAAACAATTTAAAATATGAGGTACTTACCGCAAATTGGCGAAACCACAATTCCTAATCCGCCATCGGCATTTGGTTGTAAGCCGGGTACGGATGCCAAAGCATTCCATTGAGCATCCGGTTAATGGACTTGGAAATCCCATTTCCGGAATCTCCAAACCTACAAAAGAAATTATTGTTGAATTGTAACTAAAGTAATAATAGTAAATAAATATTAAAATTCTTAAAATTAACAAAAACTGACCATGTGTCTCTGCCTACGCAATCCGGATGGAGATGAGGCAATCTATCTCGTCCTGGTTGAGCGACAAAGTCCTCGACGCTCATCTGCGTCGGTGCTGTAGGTGAAGGCATCGGCATAGGCATAGGCGCTGTCTCCGGGATATGTGTCTCCGGTGTAAGAGAACTCCTCGAACTGGCAGTACCTCTCCGACGACTACTACGTCCGCCGCGGCCTGAATAGACAAACCGACCGTAATCCCTAGAAAAATTAAAAAAGAAATCAAACATTATATTAAAAAAATTATACATCATCAAAATAATAAAAAATTATCAAAAAAATATTTTAAATTCATTATTAGTCAAAAACAATTATACTTTTATAAAAGAAATAATAATTTATGGAAATACTTATAAATTACTAAAATCATCATAAATTTATATTTATAAGTATTAATTTCAAAACAATTATAAATTTGTAAATACATGATTTTTACATTAAATAATTATACATTATCAAAATAATAAAAAATTATCAAAAAAATATTATAAATTCATTATTATTTCAAAACAATAATACATTTATAAAAGAATTAATAATTTATGGAAATACTTATAAATTACTAAAATCATCATAAATTTATATTTATAAGTATTAATTCCAAAACAATTTTAAATTTGTAAATACATGATTTATAAAAGAATGAATAATTCATGAAAATAATTATAAATTACTAACATGATTAAAACTTATCAAAAAAAATAATCATAATTTTCTAAAAATTATAATTCATACCAAAATTAAGAAAATTTTTAGGCATAAAAATAATTATAAATAATTCAATAAATAAATAAATTAACAAAACAAATAATTTCAATAAACATAACAAACCTAAATCTAACAATTACAAACCTAAATCTAACAATTACAAACCTAAATCTAACAATTACAATCCTAAATCTAACATTACAAACCTAAATCTAACAATTCTAATTTTCTAAACCAATCAATCTAACTCAATACCTAACAATCCATAATATAAACTTAAGAACTTACATGTTTGGGGGATTATGAGACATAATGATGAAGGATCGACGGTTGTAATGGAGAATTGACGGATTTTAGAGTTTTTAAGCTTTTGGAAAGTTTCAGCGGAAGTGAGGAGGAAGAAGATGAAGTCGGGTTATATTATGACATTTCCGACGGATATATCCGTCAGAAATCCGTCAGTTTTAAAAAATTAAATTACGCACGTTCTCGATAAGGTAACGCGCCTAAATTTTTGATGGATTTCCGACGGACTCGCGAAAATTTAGACATCGCGGGAAACGAAAAGATTTTTGCGGTTACATTTTCATTATCCGTCAGAAATTCCGACGGATTTCCGACGGATTTCCGACGGATAATATAAATATGCATGTCTTCTGATTGGCCAGTCAATCCTTAAACGGGGACACGTGTTACCACAAATCCGTCAGAAATTTTTGATGGATTTCCGACGGGTTTGTGGTTTTAGTGGTTATTTACGCACCGTTTCAGTAAACATATGTTTTTAGTATTATAAATTCATGATTGCAAACACAAATAACTTATAGAAATCTTTCATTTGACAAATTTCAAAAGTTTATATGATTATTTCGTTTTTGGTAAACTTGTATATTAACTATACGTTTATCTATCAAACACTTTCGGTCGAACCATGTCTAAAAATGAAATCTTTTGAAAATATGTTATATATCACATAATTAAGTTTATTTTTTCAAAGTTTGTTGTTAACATTGTCTTGATGTACAAGAAATTACAAGTTCACCATGTAACCCCCACAACCGTCAGAAATCCGTCGGAAAACTGACGGTTTTAGGGTTACACGTGTCTATAAGAATTAAATTAAAAATAAACTACAAATCCATCGGAAATCTGTCGGAAAAACCGACGGATTTCCGACGGATCTGGTATTTTTTTACAAAAACACGTGTCCGTGTTTAAGGTTTTAAATTATCTTTCCATCGAAAATCCATCAGAAAAACCGATGGATTTTCGACGGATAAGGGATAATATGTGGTTTAATGTTTCAGTGGTTTAATGAGTTTTGTGGGTTTGTTAAGGTGTTTGTTTAGGGAATATATATTTCTGGTAAAATCTTATTTTATTAAAACTTGTAAAAATATACAAAGCTGAAGTTGAGCTTATAAAATGCTCGGCAGCTGTGGTCTTCGAGGACCTATGGTTTACACATTAATGTCAAAATTAAATAAAATACAAAAAAACAAATTTACACCTTTCTGTAAAACTAAAAAATAATTCAAAACACACATATAACTAATCTTCATTAGATGATGATGCTGATCCTTCAGATGGAATTGAGTCTGAAAAAACTAAACCAAATTGTGTGAAATCAACAACAAGATCCAGAGCACAAGAAGGCTCAACTGGATCCATTGGAACAACTTCTACTGGCTGTAAAGGATCGTGTTCTGCAACTCCATCAATTCTTCCTCTCGGGGTCATCAGAGTAATCGCTGCCAAGGATCTCCGTGTAACTTCGAGGGAATGAATATAAAGCACCTAAAAAAACATATTAATTTTGTAAGTATTATACCAAAATAATGAATTGAGTATTAATTACACTAATATTTGTACCCTACCTGCTCAGCTAGTGATCCTAGAATGAATGGGTCATACGTTTCTAGTCTCCAACTTGAATTAACAGACGTAACACCAAATTGGTCCACATGAAGCCCACGACCGAGTGTTGAATCATACCAATCACACTTGAAAACAATGCACCTCAAGTCTAACATTCCTGGGTACCGCACTTCCAATATTTCCTGAAGAACGCCGTAATAAACATCATTACCAGATTTCACTAAAATACCAGAATCTGAAGTTTGCCTTGTCCTTCTCTCGTCATGAACCCTAAACCCATATCCACGACTGCAGTATCTAGGATAAGAAGTTGCAATGTAGTTTAGACCATTAAATGAGTTAAAATTACTCCTTCAGAAACCTGTCCGCTTCTTACTCCTTCAGAAACCTACAAAAATAAGTTAAAATTAGTATTAAAAAAAATATTTATTAAATGATTTAGCGTTTTTAAACACTTACGTAAAACTGCAACCAAGGCATAAATTCCTCCTCCTTATGGACTTGAAGCTCGCTTCCGTCAGATCCATATAATACCAGCGTATTAATGCCATGAAATCACGGACGAAAACCAAAATTGTTGACAAGTTAATAATAACATAAAAAATAATCAATTATACATTAAATGACACAAAAAAATTTTGTTTACCTTTCAGATTCCGTAATTTCTTCACAATTGGTTAGGATATACGTATGCAAGTGTTTAAACTCCTCTTGAGATAATTTCGCCTTTTTCCTTTGCCAACGACTTCAACTTGGGAAAATAACTCTGGAACAATGACGGGGTAAATCGCTCTCACCACGATCATCATGGCGACTAGGACGCCTACTCTTCGATTTAACTTCGACGGAAGTAATATTCAAAGAACCGTGAGGCCTCTTCGTTGATGCTCGGCGATAATAGATCCTCTACTCTACTCAAATTCTTAACCTTTTTATTCAGATGAAACATATACCGCTCAAATGGATACATCCAAGCGGTATTGAATCGGGCCTCCTAGTTCGCTTCATGGGAGGTGGATCGGAAGATGTTCCATCACATCAAAGAAAGATGGTGGAAATATCTTCTCCAAATTACAAAGGATCACCGGGATATTGGCTCGTAAATTTTGGATTCCTCAACAAGAAGTGTTCTTGTGCATAAATCGCGAAAGAAAGCACTACTCCTGCAATTGCTTGGTGGACGTCTTTATGAAGAAGATGAGCAAAGCGAATGGAAGAAGCCTCTCGCATCACAACGTGACAATCATGACTCTTCATTCCGGAACTTTCCTTCTCCATAATCGATGCGATTCTGCAGATTATATGCATATCCATCGATGGATTTAACATCGTCGTGAATCCAATCAAAAAATTCGGTTTTTTTTGCTTCTTAACCGCAGTATAATGGAAATGGACATTGACCATTTTGGGAGCACTTCAAGAAAACCTCGATCGCAATATCTTTGGCAAGTCTAATCTAGATTTCATATTGTTTTCGCCTTCCTTCGACGTTTAAGATCGTGTTCATGATGTTCTCGGAGAAGTTTTTCTCAACGTGCATCACATCAAGATTATGCCGCAATAAATGGTTCTTCCAAAGAAGGCAAATCCCAAAATATGCTCTTTCTTGTGCATTATGAAATTCACCGACACCATAAATAGGTTCATGTCCATTACCCCTACAATAAGGAGTCGCCTCAAGACCAAAATCTCTCAACTGCTCCAATAAAGTCTCACCATCTATCTCAGTGGACCATCAAAAACTTGCCTACCCTTCGTAAACATTGTTCTCGAACGACGATCACGGATGATCACTCGGTAAAAATCTCCTATGACAATCAAACCAACAACTTTTTATGCCGCGGCTTCAGTTGGAATGCATCGTTGTTGTCTTGGCAATACGGACACGATAATCTCCCATGTGTTGTCCATCCGGATAACATACCATATCTTTGGAAAATCGCTATGGTCCACATAAGACCGCGACGATCTTAAAGTTTTCTTTGGGTTGAAACATCGTGACGCTTCCACACCATGCTCCCATAGCATTTGTAACTCATAGATCAATGACCTGGAGAAATATATCAAGTGATCTCTTCGGATGCTCTGGTCGGAACAAGAATCGAGAGATATAAAACTCTCTACGCATACAGAGATGGAGGCAAATTGTAAAGGGTTACAATTACGGGCCATAGCGAATACTTCCTTCCATGCTTCCCAAATGGGTTAAAACCATCTGACATAACCCGAGGTACACATTCCTTTCGATACGCAAAATCCGGATACAATGATTGAAAATGTTTCCAAGCTTCGCGTCAAGGATGTGTAATATCTCCATCTTGACGATGTTTCGCGATGCCATCTCATTGGCTCGCCATAGCCTGAGAAGTATATAACCTCTTCAACCTCTCATATTGGTAAATACCATATACGTTTATATGGAATTTGAATTCAACTACTACTTTCACGTGGTTTACTTACAAAATCTACATCTTTTGCGGTTTTCATCTTCTCTCATATAAGCATAATTGTCGATGCACACATCTATTACCTTATACGGTAACACAAGACCGACACAAGTTTTTGTACCTCGTAGTATGATCCGGGTAAAAGATTATCTTCCGCAATAAATCTTTCGCCTAACTGTTATCGCATCAACGACTCCGCTAAATTGTAATCCGTCTTAATCGTCATCAATCTACTTGCAAATGATAAAGACGAATGACCTTCTTTACACCCTTTATATAGTGGTCGCTAAAGCATCTAACATATCAAAAAATCTTCTTGCTTACATTAGGTTCTTCGAACCTATATCTTTCTTCACCGCTAAACTCGACATTCTCTCTAAACGCATCATTCACCATCTGCACGCTCCCTACACCTACATCTACTTCCGTGCTACCTCCAAAACAATCTGAGACAGTTGGTTCACTAGTAATACCATACTCAACATTTGTTTCTCCATGTAAATACCATATCTTGTAACCCGGCGTAAACCCATTACTATACAAATGATGCCAAACTATCTCAATCGCAACATTACGAGAATTCCTACAAATTGAACATGGACATTTTAACTTACCTGATTTTTGAACACGCGGTTGCTTTCCCGCCACTTCCATGAACTCGTATATGCCTCGTGCATACTCCTCGTTCAAGTTGTTCGTCTCCGGATCCATCAATGGTTCGTCCATCCATGATCGAAAATATCTAGACATATTTTTCACTTTTTTTATAGAATTCGTATTAAGTAAACAAGAAATGAGAGAGAGATATGAAATTAAGATTGTTCTGTAATGGGATGGAGGAAGGGAGAAACATATATATAAACTTGTTTCCGTCGGAAATCCGTCGGTTTACAACGGTAAATTAAATGGCTACATTAACGTTCATATTATCTGACATATTTCCAAAAGCCGTCGAAAATCCGTCGGAATATAACGGCATGGATATCCGTCGGAAATCTGTCGGAATATAAATTTCCGTCGGAAACTCCGTCGGAAAACTGTCGGAATATAACGGCATGGATTTCCGTCAGAAATTCCGACGGTAATCCGTCGAAAATTTTTTATGGATCTATTTCCGTCGGAAATTTCCTATGGATTTCCGACGGATTCCCAGAATTTTCAAATCTCGGGAAGCCGTCGGAAATTTCCGACAGAGTTATTGTCCGTCGGAAATTCCGTCAGTTTTGCGGTAGATTTCTTGTAGTGTAAGAAGCTTCCATGGTTTAGCCGGTTTCTATAGGAGGTTTGTTAAGGACTTCAACACTTTAGCCGCCCCACTCATTGAGGTTATCAAAAAGAATGTCGGATTCAAGTGGGAACAAGCTCAAGAGAATGCATTTCAAACCTTGAAAGAGAAGCTAACAAATGCCCTAGTTTTATCTCTTCCTAACGTCGATAAAAAATTTTAAATTGAATGTGATGCCTCAGGAATTGGTATTGGTGCTGTTCTTATGCAAGAGATGATGCCCATAGCTTATTTTAGTGAGAAGCTTGGAGGCGCCATACTCAATTACCCCACGTATGATAAAGAGCTTTATGCACTCGTCCAAGCTCTACAAACATGGCAACACTACCTTTGGCCCAAACAGTTTGTCATACACACTGACCATGAATCACTCAAGCATCTCAAAGGACAACAAAAGCTGAACAAGAGACACGCCAAGTGGGTTGAATTCATTGAGACTTTTCCATACGTCATTAAGTACAAGAAAGGTAAGGAGAATGTAGTAGCCGATGCTCTTTCTCGGAGGTACGTTCTTTTGAATTCTCTTGAGGTTAAGTTACTAGGATTTGAACAAATCAAAGAATTGTATGGTAGTGATGTTGACTTCAAGGAAACCTATGCTGCCTGTGAAAAATTTGGTGTTGGAAAATATTTTAGGAGTGATGGATTTTTGTTCTATGATAATCGCCTTTGTGTACCTAACTCCTCCTTGCGAGATTTGTTTGTCCAAGAAGCTCATGCAGGTGGTCTTATGGGACATTTTGGCGTGGCAAAGACGTCAAGCGTGTTACGTGAATACTTCTTTTGGCCGCACATGCAAAGTGACGTTGAGAAATGTTGTCAAAGATGTGTAACGTGTAAGCAAGCTAAATCCACAATCCAGAATCACGGTTTGTATACCCCTCTTCCTATTCCCTTGCATCCTTGGCATGACTTATCCATGGACTTTGTAGTTGGATTACCTAGGACTAAGACTGGAAAGGATTCGGTATTTGTGGTAGTTGATAGATTCTCTAAAATGGCTCACTTCATACCTTGCTAGGAACCAAGCTTTGTTTCTCCACCACATGTCACCCACAATCCGATGGCCAAACCGAAGTAGTCAATAACCTTATCCACTTTATTGCGTGCCATAATTAAAAAGAACCTTAGGACTTGGTTGAGCTTGTGAAACAGATCCATGAAAAGGCTCGAATCAACATAGAGCACAAGACCAAGTTGTATGCTAATCATGCAAACAAAGGCTGGAAGTTTTTGGTATTTGAAGAAGTGGACTTGGTGTGGGTTCACCTAAGAAAAGAGAGGTTGCCCAACGAAAGGAAATCTAAGCTTATGCCTAGAATTGATGGTCCATCATCAAGAAGCTCAACGACAATGCCTACCAGCTGGATCTCCAAGGTAAGTACACGGTTAGTCCGAGTTTTAATATTACTGATTTAAGTCCTTATTTTGCAGAGGAAACAGATTTGAGGACAAATCCTCTTCAAGTGGGGGAGGATGATGAGAGTATAACCAGCTTGGAGCAGCATAATCTTGAAGAGGATCATGAAGATGATCTTGAGGACAAAAAAGATAAAGAGGAGACTATACCGGAGCAGCATGGAGACTTGGAAGTTCCACTCGGTGTCATCACACGGTCTAAACAAGCTAAACTCAAGAAAATCTTGCAACATCTTCTCAACACTATCCAGGGCAGTTTAATGTGTGTTAATCCAACCACCCTTGTTGTGATCCAAGCCACCTAGACTTTTATCAAGAGAGGTAATCGGACTTATACTCTTTTTCCTTTGTTGGGTTTTTTCCAATGGGTTTACCAACAAGGTTTTTAATGAGGTAAGACCTGGTTACTCTACCCCAGCCTCTTGATAAAACCAGGCCCAAACTCTATCTTTTAATTCTATGTTTATTCAAACTTTGTATTTATTTTTGTTGTGTTCCGAAGAGTGGTGTTTCGAGGCATGTCTTGATGACCACCTCCTCGTCTTCTCCTTCTCCCCTTTTATATTCTGATCTAAACTCTACATTTTAATCATCAAACATTTTGTTCTCAAAATTCTCTCTTGCTTGATCGCCTTGTTCTCTGGTGTAAAGGATTATCATCCACACCTTGACAAGTTTGAAATCATTGGATCGCTTCATAATCCTTTGACGTTTCACATCAATCTATCTCTTGTTCTTTCCGAGTTTGGTTTTCACCCACTCATGGAGCAAGCCCCGAGTGTTCAAAGGATACTCATCACCTTTGGAATATCACTCATTCAATCCGAATCATCACCTTCACTCCATTTTATCACTTCCGCACTCATATCCGTTCACTCTACTCATCACAACCATTGGAGAACATTCAGGGACGTTGATCCTCACCAGGATCATATCAAATACAATACATAGCAGGCTGGTTTCTCACGTATCTAGTAAGGAATAAGACGAGAGAGGTGAATACCAAATGTATTGCAATAACAACGGAAGTTGGAGCAAATGTCAAATGTATTCCAAACTTGTATTCAGTTTCTTTCCTTAAGACGTTAGTTACTCTTTTACCTTGAATAGATCGAGTGTCATGGAACCAATTCCCCATCAATCTCAAGACTTCTAACTCCACAAAATATTATAAACCTGCAGATTCCAAAAAGACAAATGTGGTATTATAAGATTGTACAATTGTTTAGAATCAAGTTCTGCAAGAACCTCTGAACATCAATTTGCATCCACAAAACTGACATAACAAGGACACAAAATAGCTTATAAAACAATTAAGAAAAAGAAAAGCCTGTAATGGGCACGAGCCATTAGTCAATCCCAGCAGAATCAGATAAAGAACAAGCAAATGTACCAGATTCCAGATTTATACAAAGAGATTCCAGAATTTTCTTCTTCACACTCTAAGCAGTAAAAGAGATACTTTCTTCTTCTGTAGTTCAGACACGATGGGAGCTATACAAATCTTATTCTCCATGATATTGTTTTCTGCATTCTTAGACATTGACGCCATGAAAGACTAACTCTCAAATCCGCCACCGCCTCTCTCTCCTCTCAAATTTGCTGCCGTCTCTCTCTCTCCTCTCCTCATCTTCTAAAATCCTAGACGAACCCCACCTCCAAGCTTAGATCTATCGAGCTCCAATGGATCTATGGTTGCTGATTAAGATCTCTCTGAACACCGGTTTAAAGGAGATGAGCATCGGCAGGAGAGGATTCGAAGAAGATGAGTGAAAAGGGGAAGGATAATCGAATTAACCCTCGCTTACTCTCACTCACTCGATTGATTACGATCTCTCTCTCAAGTTACATAAGAAAACCCAGATCGATTATATTAACTAGAAACGATGAAGAGATGAATATAACTTTACTCTTCAGCTGAATGATATAGCAGTACACGTGTCACACCCACACGCGATCATACTCCTCCTTTTGAGAGACCTTCTGTTTGATAGAGAGTCTTTGCCACACTTAGAATAATCTTGCATAAAGGGCATAAATCTTCAGGCGGATTAGAAGAAGCTGAAAGAAAAGGGGATTTCTCGAGAAAAAGATGAGAAAAAGATAAATCTATTTCATTTTAGGTATTTAGAATTTTCTTTTTTTATAAATATATTTTAGTGAAATTGTTGTAAACTTTTTTGTAATATTTTTAAGGTTAAATATCATTATGTAAATATTTGTATTTTCATATATAATAATCTTATGTATTTTTGATAAGAATCTTATGTTAAATTAATCTGAAAACTTTATTTAAAAATGATATGATTGTAAAATTTGGGTAATTTGGACCATAAGTTAAAAGAAAATTATTAGAAATTTTGTTTTCAAATTTGACATAAGTAACATAATTAACATTGAGACATAAGTAACATAATTAATTAGTAGGGTTCTTCGTCTTTGGGTTCATCATCAGAAGACGATAAATTAGATCGAATTTCATCTTCTAGTTCTGCATCTCTGACATCGTAATCGAGTTTAGTACGAGATCTTTAATTATAGTCATCAATACAGCATGATCATTTTTTGTTTGCAAAAGAGTCGGTTATTTGTTTTCATATTCTCATGAAATGTTTCCCCTCGGATTCACTTTTAGAACATTGACCCATAATTGCTTTGGTTTCTTTGTGTATGGGTACAGAATATAACAAACTTGATCCGCTTGAGAGGTTGTTTGCAATATCAACATGTATATATAAGTTATACATATATATATATCGACATTAATGTGTATATATATATATATACATACGTATGTACCTAGAATAAATGGTTCATATTTATTTTATTTTATCAATGAAAGAACGTCTACAACGAAATAAATGTGTAAATATTATTGAATTTTGATTATATAGAAATTTATGGCGACTAAATAGCGACTACGACACTACCAAATGGCTACTACGGGTTGTAGTCGCATAAAACATTTTTTTTTGCACCGGTATGTTACGACTAATAGCCGCCTACTTTGCGATCCGTCGAAAGAATCGCATATTAGTCGCCAAATTAGCAACTACTCTGCGACGAGTGTTTCCCGCCTGCAAAATAGTCATAAATTAGTTGCTAATTTACGATTATATTACCGACTACTGACATTGGTCGCCATACAATGATTGATTTACGACTAAATTTTTTTGGTTGCAAAACAGTCGCATATTAGTGGCTAACTAGTCGCAACATTTGGCGACTAAATATATAGTCGCTAGATGTAGTCGGAAAACCCCTGTTTTCTTGTAGTGTGAGTTATTGAAGTTGCCACATTGTATAAATTAAGGCGCGGCCAGAACCAATATTTGGGCCTAATTTTTGACCAGATCAGTGATACTCCTTTGCCTCGTCATGATGTTGTAATAGTTCCTAAAATATTTCCTAAAATATTCAAATGTTATTGTAATTTGAACATGTTGTCTTCTATGGAATAAGTTGCCCACAAAAGCGTGATGACCAATGTCTATATGAATTTTTTTACCACAGTAAATAAGAAAACTTTGGAGGTTAATTTGAATCGAAGATATTACTCAAAAATGCGAAAACTCTCGAATCAAATATCAATTCGAACACCTAAATAATTTAGAAGTTTTGTTTCTCAAAAACAATATAACCTGCTTTGATAAGGAGGGTTTCATTTGAAGAAGAAAACGAAACGAGATGTCTCAGTCTGAGACAGAGCGTTCAAAAGCAAGTTATAACTTCGAACCACTTCAAACTCTCTGCTTAGAACAAAACACTTTTTTGGTCTTAATATTTCGAATTTACTAAAACTGAACTCCAAAATCTGAAAACACTTTGTTATGTTATGTTGTGGTTCATAAATCAAATTTATGGTTCTCTTTTACCTTTATGAGAAAAACTTAAACAAAATCCAACAGTTACAACTTATAAGTCCGTGTGTGTGTTTGTCTTTTGTACAGCTCCTTTGGGATACCACCGTTGACATGTCAAGTCAAGTCTTATTATTTATAAGAATTTGGGTTCACATTTATTTATAGTCTTATAAAAAACAAAATAATTTTGGGTTCACATGGAATCTTGATATTTTCTCCATTTATATTCAAATGGGATCTTAGATTTTTTTGTCCATTCCTTCTTTGAACCGACTTCTTCAACTTTTCTGATATTGAAACTACGATCACTTAAATTTAGAATTCATATTCGCTTTCTTTTTCTTAGATTATTTACCGGGAATTTTGATTTAGTCAAATTTTATCAAAAACGAAAGCATTTGTACCATATTACATAAGTCCAAGTTGCCCAAACAAAACGATTTTGTTCCACAACAAAAATCAAACTCAAACGCACTAAAACTAGAGAGAAGCAATCATCATCTTCCCTAATATCCCTCTGTATTATAAGCCAATATTTGAAATATAGCCATATTGGTATAGTTTCATCTTAAAAAGTTATTATTATTATTTTTAGACCTGTAAATAGTTTATATTTTTATTAATTTATTAGTGTAACATGTGTAGCTAGAAGCTCTAAACTGTAAATTTGACTTAACAGTAAATAAAAATTAAGCTGGACAAATTAAGAGAAGACTTTCTACATTTTCAAGAGTCAAATACGTGTATTCAATTTATCAAAAAAAAAATATACGTGTTTTCAAACACATAAATTAAATAACATGTTGAAGAAAAAAAAATAGGTCCTCCCACGAAGAAAAAAAAATTATTCAAAGAAAAAGAAAAAGAAATAAATTTATTCAAAAAAAAAATGAAATATAAGACGTCTCATATACTCTTTTTTTCCATGCAGTTAGAATTAACAATTTGCTCGTATATGATTTTTCTTTTTGGTTAAGATATATATTAAAAACTGAATCATTTTATTTCTTATTCCTTTCGGGGTTTTGTACTAGTTTTTTCCAATCAAATTTGATTAGCTAACTGTGTATTTTTTTATAGGAAAAGAAATAGGAGAAGAGGTTTGGGATCAAATGATCTTCACCAAGATCAAGAGTAGTATATCTGATATCAAAATAATTAAAACAAGAAACATAAAGATTGGTGGACCAGAGAACGAGAGAATGCACTTAATGACATTCATGGAAGTAGCAAAACCCAATTCGTACGAAAGAGCTCTTGTGATCGATGTTCAAGGCGTTTTCTTCAACGCTTATTTCCTCGGATACCTATTTTCTCCAAAATTTGCTCATCGTATGGTTGGATACCTTGAGGAAAAAGCAATCCATTCTTACACTGATTTTCTCAAAGAAATCGATAATGGTAACATCGATAAACGTTTCGGCACCGGCCATTGCTATAGATTATTGGAGACTTGAAGCAGATGCAACGCTTCGTGATGTTGTCATGGTGGTCCGTGCTGATGAGGCTAATCACCGTGATGTTAATCACTATGCATCCGTAAGTGTATATGTATATGAAATGTTTACAGATTTAAGAGATGGTTAATTATAATAATGGTTGTATTAACTTGTAGGATATTCATTACCAAGGTCGTGAGCTGAAAGAAGCTCCTGCTCCCATCGGCTATCATTGAATCAGAAGAGCTTCTAGTTTTGTATTTTCTTGGTTCCTAAATGGGCTTTTAATGGCTTTAGTTTTAAATTTATTGGGCCAGAGAATAAGCTTATTTATGTTTCTAGTAACGTCATAAATCATGGCCATTCTTTTCAATCTATCATGGCAAGTTTAGGTCAAAATAATAGCAAATTGCAATTACCAAAAACCTTTATTGTTTTTTATATCAGCAAAATGCTACAACGTAAGCAAAGGGCTTCCGAATAAGTCTTTAGTTCGGGAAGCATTCTCAAATTTACTTTTCATGTTATTATCGTGAAACGGCGCATATATCTCTGCTTATATAATAATTTATTTTTTCGAAAGTTTTTGTACATTGATTTTGTAATCTTAGTTTATTTATCAATGAAATCGTTGATTTGTAGGAAAAAAAAAAACAAAGGGCTTAGGGATATTTCTTCTCTCATCAATTATTAAAACGCAAAAAAAAAAAATATATATCTCACACTAAATGTTGACAAAAAATATTATTAATATTTTGGCTTTTCTTCTAAATATCGAAGTTTTATATTTAAATAAATAAGAAAGACGTCCTAATCAGTTGCCTTACAAAATCTCCGATTGTGATAACCTTATCTATCCAACAAGCCATTTACAATCTCAGAAACTGCCACGTAAGACTCACATCTCCAATCTCAAACCTCACTTTCCTCATATCTCCCCTTCTCAAACACCATCACGACCCCATCAACTCCACACATTTGCATACAGAATCTCAGCAGATCAAAGAAGAGAAAGAGAGAGACCAAAGACTCAGAAGACATGGCTTCAACCTCCGCGATGTCATTGGTCACACCACTTAACCAGACTCGCTCATCGGCCTTCTTCAACCCATTGCCTCTGAAAGCATCCAAGGCCATGGCTTTACCTGGAAGCGGCAGGACACAGAGGCTCCAAGTTAAGGCTTCTAAGGTCAAGTTTGACAAGGCTTTAACCGGAATCTCGGCAGCCGCTCTCACTGCTTCGATGGTGATCCCGGAGATAGCTGAAGCCGCTGGTCCAGGAATCTCTCCTTCCCTTAAGAACTTCTTGCTCAGTATTGCTTCTGGTGGCGTTGTTCTCACCGTCATCATTGGTGCCGTCGTCGGTGTGTCCAACTTCGACCCTGTCAAGAGAACCTAAGACCCAATCTAATATATTATCTTTCTTACACCATTGTAATGTGTTCTCCTTCTGTGTATTCGTTTTCAAATGAACTTTGGTGTACTCTGCTCAAATTATATAAAAAAAAAAACTTGTTGCTTGATTTCTTTATTCTGCCTGAATCCACAAACGAATGGGATTTCAAGAATCAACATAAACCCATCAATTCAACGAAACTCGAGTTTGCATATTTTGACTTAATTAGCTAAGAGTTTATGAGATCTCTCATCGTTATTAGCTATGAAGACCTCACGAGCAAATGAAGCATGTACTTACTCTCAGATGAATAATTCACTTTATCAACTTTCACCACAGTCATCTTCACTCTTTGTTCATCTCCATACGATTCCTCTTTGATCTTCAGCTTAAGCAGGTACTGATGAAACAGTCTGTCTCGAACAATCTGTGCAAATTCTTCCTCCTTCTCCAATTCGTATTTCAATGCGTAAAGCTTCTTAGCCGGACATCCCATGATTTCTTCGCCGGTTTCTTGAAACGCAGTAACCCAAGTCAACCCAGTGTGGTCTTGAATCTGTACTTGAAGAAGGTATCGGTAGTCGCATTCATCAGACTCTTGGTTGCACCTGTCACAAGCCCAGCTGTTTGTTCCAGACCTTGTTACCTTCTTGTTGCATTGTTTATCTCCGATCATCAAAGGACAAGCTGTGTAACAGAAGCTATCTGTTTTAATGAATGATATGGTTGCTTTCACAGTGACCCAGTCAGGCTTATCAGATCTTCCAAGACCTTCTTCTTTGATCTGTGAAACATTTTTTCTTATCTCGTTCCTGGAACTTCCGCCGGGCATATTGTCTCTGGAAATGGAGAAGGAAGCAGTATCTTTTCCACCGTGATCGAACCAGTTCCTCAGTTTATGAGCTTCAGGAAAATCTGGATTTATAAAGAGCTGCGTTGAAGATATTGTTCCCACTGATTTCCCACTGAAGTCGCTTACTTTTCCAGCTTTTATTGCTAAAACCGGGTGAAAGGCTGATTCAACCTTCTCTTCAAGTTGCCGACCTTCTCGGTTACAGAATTCTCCCCATAGTGTTACCTCCACAGCCTTACCAGATTCATCCTTCAGATTCAGGACTCTCCTATGGGTTTCCATTCCGTTCTTTCTCAAGATTGGTACCGAGGGGTTCACAGAAGTCACAACCCCAATGATATCGAGTATGGAATTGTTCTCAGCGATCTCAATGTCACTTATAGGGCGGAAGGAGAACTGCTGCCTTGGTATGGAGCCATCTTCATCAGGGCAAAGCTCCACAGTCGATGTTGACTCCAAGAAAATTTCCCATTCATTCTTTAAGTGGTTGAAATTTTTCTGTGCAGGCTTCAAACTTCCCTTTGAAATCAAATATACCTTACCAATCTCAGTAACATCATAGAATCGGTCAACAACAGCATTAAAGCAGGTAACCCGAATCTCCCCTCCATCAGAGTCAAGCAGATCGAAGGAGAAAACTTTTCCATCTCCTCTTGCATTGTTATATCGTCTGAGATCTCCTTTAGCAGTTACTCTAGCCTTAATAGCCCACCGACCTTGGTATGGATTGAGAGCAGCAATAGGGATGATTCGAGCTGGAGCCTCGTTCTTCATTATGGGTCCATGATTTCTGTAGCTTGGAGGCGGCTGATATGAAGGTTGAACAGATGGCCTGAAGCTTGGAGTAATGTTGGCTGAATTTTGAACGTTTACGCCTCTGGTAGGTGGTTTATTGACAAAATTCTGAACCGTCGGTTCACTAAAAGCAACCCTCTTAGAAGGTGGTATATTCCCCGAAGCTGTATCTGATTCTGCAGACATTGTGGGGTTCCCAATGGTTTCACAATGTGGTATTATAGTCTCCATGTTCAGCACCACAATAACCCTGCACACAGTATGAAAAGAAGCATACAAAAGTTACAATCAAATAGAGCAAAACTCCTTCAAATATGTCATAGCACACCCAAGCAAATGTGTAACTATAATTTCAACTAACAAAATCAACAAAATCGTCATCAACCAACCATTCAATAACCTATCAAGACAACAGCACAAATCTTTGGCCCCTCTAAATTTTACACAGGAAACATAAAAACAACTCACTACAACAATCCTCAAAAACAATATCAAATCTGAGTGATGTCAACTGGAAACGAAGCTATCATTGCTTTTGCAAACTCATTGTAACAAATGTCTTGTACATACAAACCAAATATGGAACTATGAATACTCGAAATAATACAGATGATAGACTCCAGAACAGGTATACAGACTTCGTTCGCATACCAAACTAAAGATGAGATTACCAAATACATACCATGAACTAGAAAGAAAACAACCCAAAATCATTCATGAATACCAAATAAGACAGGAAAAATAAAAAGCAACTGATAAAAACAAATCATCAACACAAGATAAATTTTTATAGATGTCTACTGGAAGCAAACCTATCATAGCTTTTGCAAACTCACTGTAACAATAAAAGGTGCTTTACACATGGAACTTGGAATACTCAAAAACTCATTGTATCAAGGCACTGTATAAGAACTTTAGTACATCACAGAAACAAAAAGTTGTATCTAAAGCCAAAACTGGTACAAATATCTTCGTTTTATACAAAACTAAAGGTGATATTACCAAACACAAACGCAACAAAATCCGATGGAATAACATTCTCCACCTTCATACCAAAACAGTAACACCTAGCAAGCCTCCTAGTTTCACTTACTGAGCTAAAGATGTCTACCCGAAACAAAGCTATCATTGCTTTTGCAAACTCACTGTAACAAACGCCTTGCACATACAAACCAAATACGGAACTAGGACTGCTCGAAAATATAACAGAAATTTACTTCCTATAACAAGGCACTGTATAAGACATTTAGTACCTCACAGAAACAAAAAGTTGTATCGAAAGCTAAAACTGGTATACAGATTTTCTTCTCATACCCAACTAACTATGCGATATCCAAACACAAACGTCCAACAAAATCACATGGAATAACATTTTCCACCTTCATACGAAAGCAATAACACCTAAGCAAGCCTCCGAGTCACACTTACTGACCTAAAATCCAAATACTACTCCGCCAAACAACAAATCAGAGATTACTGGAAATTTCACAAGAACACCATTACCAGTAAGGAAACTATGCAATTCAACACAATGGTGGTGTAGATCTAACCAGAGAGAAAACAAAATAGATAAAAATGGAAAGGGTGAGAAAATTACTTGCGGTCTTTAACGTTGCTGCAAATGTAATCGATAAGCTGAACGATGGATCCTTTCACAACAGTTCCTGATTTGACTCGATCATTGAGCTGAACCGCAACCATAGCCTGTTGAGCTAAGATACCATCGGAAATGAGCAAACGATACCTCTCTTGGTTTCTCTCCTGACTTCTTTCTATCGTTTTGATATCTAAAACTTGTAACAACGGCTTCAAATTGACGTCGCCGGCGTTTATCGCCGTGATTGCGTTCGGAGTTAAACTCACCGGCATGATTGGTTCTCTAGATCTTGTGAAGTAACCAAAACCCTAGAAAATGGAAATCGAGAAGGAATTAGGAATAATGGTATGGAGAAGAGAGGTGGAGAGGAAGAATGAGATGATGTTAAGAGTCGGTTTCCTCAATTTTGAATTTTAATTTGACGATTTATTTGCAAATGACTAATTTACCCTCGACTCTTGTTTTTCACGTGGTTTGTTATATTCATCTATTTTTTTAGTATAGAATAACTCTCAAATAAAGTAAACATTCTCTCTAATATTTTATTTTATTTTAGAGTTATTCTATTTTAAAGTTACTCTACTTTAGAGTTACTTTATATATATTGGGAAAACTAGAATTATTCTAAATTTGTAGTAAAAAGTATAAAGAAAAAAATAGAATTACTCTAAATATAGAGTAATACTATCATTTATTTTATTTTAGAGTGATATATATAGTGTGATTAGAATAAATATTGTTTTATAATAGAGTTTAGAGGAAAAAATAGAGTGTGATTGGAGATGCCCTTCCACATACTTAAACAAGATGTATTTATATTTAGGAATTAGGAAATAAGTGTGGAAATTTTTTTATTTTTTTTTGTAAAGGGTTTGATAAAAGAAAATTTTATTTAGATGAAAATTTTGTTTTTTTGTCTTTGTCATATGTTTCACTTCGATCGTACCATAAAAGTTTCCATATTTTTGTTTCGGTTCTGATTGATAAACTTTAGCGTAACTCAGCTGAGAAATGGAATCCATCAAATTGGAATAATAAAGTTTTTGTTATCAAGTAAATATTTGTTTTTAGTGTAAAATTTTATTCTATTACTAAATGACTGAATAAATTACATTATTTTGAGAAACTAGCATCTTAAACCTTGAAAATATATTTTGCTAGCACTTTAAACCTCAAAAGTATTACACTAACACTTTAACCCTTCAAACTAATTTTAATAACACTTTAAACCTTGAAACTATTTCCTTTATTTTTTCACCATAAAATTTATTACAAAATACTTACGGAATTTCTAACAGTAATATGACAAAAAAATTTGACTGTAATCCGACGGATTTCTGACAAAATAGTTTCGTCATAATTTTTAAAATTAAAAAGGTTATATCAGCGTACATATTATCCAACGGATTTCCGACATTTACTCGAAAATACGTCAGAAATTGTTCGACGGATTATTGACAGAACTATTATGTCGAAAATCCGTCGAATTAAGATCTTATAGGAAATTCCATCAGTTTTTCGTAACTTTTTTTTTGTAGTAATAGAATTTTGACGGGATCTTAATTCAACGAATTTTCGATATAATAGTTCTGCGGTAATCCGTCGAATAATTTCTGACGTATTTTCGAGTAACCGTCGGAAATCTGTTGGAAAATATACACATTGATATAGTCGTTTGATTTTCTAAAATTCTAACGAAACTATTTTGTCAGAAATCCGTCGGATTACAGTCAAAATTTTTTGTCGGATTACTATCGGAAATTCCATCAATTTTTTGGTAACTATTTGTAGTGAATTTTATGGCGGAGAAAACGCGGGAGCTAGTTTCAAAGTTTAAAGTGTTAGTAAAAATAATTTGAAAGTTTAAAATGTTAATGTAATACATTCGAGGTTTAAAATGTTAGTATCTACCACTTTCAAGGTTAAAGTGTTATTTTCTCCAAGACCACTTTATTAGTTGTGCGCTAACGTTAATATCCAATCAGAACTTTAGTAATGTAGGTTTATGATTGTTTGGTACCCATGATTTACCAAATTAGTAAGTTAGTATTCATGGAAAGTTAATTACTTTTGGAAATATTGTTCTTGTCTCTTCGAAAAGGCATTTGCCTTTGTTTTTAAAAAGAAAAAAACGCAGAGACACATGATATGGAAAAACAATAATTTAAAAGAGAAAAACGTTTTAAAGAGAAAAAGATTTGAGGAATCAACTGGAAAGGCAGTTGAATAATATTTAATAGTTATTTTCTGTCTATCTATAATCTCAACTCGGATCTCTGCGTCTATTTCAATAAAATAACTGTGTCATATTCATCGTTTATATCGAGTAAAGGAATGTGTTCGATTATACGCGTACGCTTAACACTCTAATATTGGTAGCATATCATTTGGATTCGGTTCTGACATATTTTCGTTTTTAATAATCTTGATAAAATTAAATGAAACTTTGCATCATCTCTAGCTCTGAATCAATAATCTCAAATGTTTGTCTAGTATGCTTCATAGTGACATGTATATTTATAAAAAGTATCAAGTTAAAAATCGGTATAAATTGAATAAATTGAGAATAATCTCGAATTTAAAACTGAAAATTTGTTTTGCTCATAACTTTATATAGATATATCGAAATCACATGATTTTGGTGTCTAGATATTGAAATTATATTTTTAACAGAATATAGAATGCACGAGTTAGGTAAGTATAAGAGAAAGTTATAAGGGTCAAAAGTTTTCGGCAAAATTGTTGTAGAAAATGGGTAAAAAAACTCTCACCTTTTTCAAAAACATTAAAAAAACCCTCATCTTTTTTTTGTGGGTTTTTAAACCCTCATCTTTTAACAAATGATGAAGTAAACCCTAATTATTACAAAAATATAAGTACATCATTATATTAAATTAGAAATAAATAAATAAAATTTAGTTTATTAAATATTTTTCTAAATTAGAGTTTGTGATTTATTTTCCTCAAAATTGAGTTTTTTTAACAAAAATATTATTATAGATTAGCATATTCCATGTTTTGATTTGAATTTGTTCAAATTTTTTTTTTGAATAACTAACTAACAGTAGTTAATATTAGTCACTTTTTAAAATATTTAAGTTATATTTTAAATATATCTTAATTTTATGTATTTAAATTAAAAATAGTTTGGTGTAGAATTTTATGTACGTTTATAATAAAAAAAATAATTTTGTTTGTTTTCATGTTAATAAGTTTGTGTTACGAAACCAAATAAACATTTATTAACATAAATTCACATTCGGTTCAACATTTATTAACATATTCATATGATTTTATTTTTTCATATTTGTTTTTTTTTTTAATTTAAATCTATTTACATAGGTAAGATTTTCTCTGAATTTATGTCGTTTGTTTGGTTCTTAAAATTTACAAATAGCAAATACAATAAATATTTTTATTTTTTATTTGTTTTCAAACTTTTTAAACTCTTCTTGATTTTTATTTTCTTTTTATTTTTTATTTTTAAACTGCAAATAGATATGTACATAATATATTTATTATTTCTTTTGCCAGTCATGGTCTTTTTCTTAAACATCAGTTATTCTTCTTAACATTTATATCACTCTCTTTTTATTTGTAAATGATCATTCCGATAATTTTCCATTCATACTTCTTGTAATTTTTATTTGTTTTACAATAATTGTCATTTACTTTTTCTTTTCTATTTTTTCAAATAAAAATATACATGTACATAAGATATGTTAATATCGCTTTTGCTAGTGTTAATATTTTCTTAAACTATCACTTACTCTCTAACATTTTTAGATTTTTTATTTTTTTCCAAATTGATTTCGTACATTACTATTTTTTCTAATTTTGATTTAACATATGGAACATTTTAACATGTACAGCAGTTTTCATAATTTTAATTTATTTACGACAATGGTTTTATAATTTTAAAAAAATAAACACATATTTATGATTATCCGCTGAAAAAGATTTCATGCATACAAGTTTTAAGAAAATAAATTTTCTAAAATATAGCAATATCCTAATAATGTTGATGGTTTATGTTAATAGAATAATTAAATTCTTACGAAATGAAATTTATTGAATATGAATTTTATGAATTTGACTATAATATCAAAATAAATTTTATCGAGTATTATCAAATATGAATTTTCTGTTAATAAATATTTATTTGGTTTAGTCACATAAATTTATTAACATGAAAATAAACAGAAATTATATTCTTACGAAAGTACATAAATTTTCACACCAAAATATTTTTAACTTAAATACATAAAATTAAGATATATTTAAAATATAACTTAAAAATATTTTAAAAAGTGACATTATTAATTACTTTTAGCTAGTTATTTAAAAGGAAAAGTTCGAACAAATTCGAATCAAAACACGGAATGTGTTAATCTATAATACTAGTTTAGTTAGAAAACTCAATTTTGGAGAAAAAAATCACAAACTCAAATTTCTCAAAATAAATCCTAAATCCAAATTTATTTATTTATTTATATTTTAATATAATGATGTACTTATTGTTTTGATAATACTTAGGGTTTATTTCATCATTTATTAAAAGGTGAGGGCTTAAAAACCCACAAAAAAAGATGAAGGTTTTTTTAATATTTTTGAAAAAGGTTAGGGTTTTTTTACCCATTTTTCCTAGAAATATGTATTAGTAAGAATACGAACAGTAGAACCATCCACGTGTTAGTTTATGATTTTTTTTAAAGTGCATTTTTTACAACAAAAATGTGTTTGGTGTGTTTAAATAAATTAATATTGATTTAGATTTGAAACAAGTGTTTGATTTTGTTGTAAAAAGCCAAGAGCACAAATTTGCAAGCTCAAACCTTCAATATATGGTCTAAAATAATCTTCTAGGCTTGAGCTTGCAAACTTTGTGTTCTTGGCTTTTTAGGTCAATGCAAATTATCTATATCTAAATCTAGAATTTTAAATTTCTTTGCTAAATTCCTCAATTCAGACTAGCCTTAATGATCAGGTTCGATTGTTCACAAAATACCTAAACCAAATATCTTTGCGAATAATTAGTTTTCTCATCTAAGATAGTCCAGGAAATCAATTACACTTTCGTGTCAACTAATTAATCTAAGATCATATTCTAGGTCGCTAAGCTAGAATAAGCAATAAACACAATCTAGATGAATAACTCTAATGATTCAATCTGAATAATCTAACAACCTAACAGTTTGTCATAAACCTTTGAAAATCCCTAAACCTAACAAGTAAACTACTCAGACATGATGAATGAAACAAACATCATGAATAGAATAGATATCATAAAATAAATCAAGAGAAGAAATAAAGAGTTTGGAAATCCTCTCTACAAAAAAACTCTGAAAAGGTGGTTGTGATAATGAAGCATAAAATCAAGCGTAAGTCTAAAAAATGACATAAAAATCCTAATTAATAGTTTAAACACGAGTTGGACTCTTTTGTAAATACATAAAACTTCAGGAAAATGTTGCAAATCTCCAAAAAGTGTAGTCTTCGCGTAGAGTTATAAAAATTGGCCTGTGTCGACCGACACGCATGGGTTGTGTTGGTCGACACAGGTGGTCACGAACGGCACGAACTTCGACTTCTCAACTACAATGCTCCATAAATGCTCTAAAATGTCCAAATGATCTCAAACATGTGTAAAATTGTAAAATACTTAAAAAGGACTCGAAAGACTCATAAAAGACTCGATTATACATATATCATGGCTTAACAATCCATAAAAATCATGATATATCAACTCTCCCAGTCTTAGCTTTTGCTAGACCTCAAGCAAACAAAAAACTGAGCAAAAGAAAGAAGTTTGAAAACATGGAAACTCACCTCCTTTCAGAGCATCGCATTGACCAATCATCATATAATCCACATGTAACAAAACCAATCTAAATCGAACCACCATGTACTTCACCGTAAACATTTGTAGTCTTTCCGATTCAACCCACAATTTTACAACATACTCCACAAGCCCTTCATTGTGCGTCTAATCTCTGTTCTCAATACCAAAAACCTTCGAGACTCATTCCCATACAATACCATGACAAACCAACCATACAAAAATTGGTACTATTTCTCTTCCCCAGACTTATTATTTTCTCATTCTTTTTTTTATATAGTTTTTTAGATAGATAATCCGAAGGTGTAGGCGAATATTAGCATCACGGTTTGAGCTTTCATTCCGGAAAAAATCTTCTAGGTTTGAGCTTTCATTGCATAAATTATCTATGTCTAAATCTAGAATTCTAAATTTCTTTGCTAAATTCCTCAATTCAGACTAGCCTTAATGATCAGGTTCGATTGTTCACAAAATACCTAAACCAAATATCTTTGCAAATAGTTAGTTTTCTCATCTAAGATAGTCCAGAAAATTAATTACACTTTCGTGTCAACTAATCAATCTAAGATCATATTCTAGGTCGCGAAGCTAGAATAAGCAATAAACACAATATAGATGAAGAACTCTAATGATTCAATCCGAATAATCTAACAACCTAACAGTTTATCATAAACCTTTGAAAATCCCTAAACCTAACAAGTAAAGTACTTAGACATGGTGAATGAACCATACATCATGAATAGAATAGAAAGCATAAAATAAATCAAGAGAAGAAATAAAGAGTTTGGAAATCCTCTCTACAAAAAAACTCTGAAAAGGTGGTTGTGATAATGAAGCATAAAATCAAGTGTAAGTCTAAAAAATGACATAAAAACCCTAATTAATAGTTTAAACACGAGTTGGGCTCTTTTATAAATACATGAAACTTCAGGGTAAAGTTGTAAATCTCCAAAAAGTGTAGTCTTCGCGTAGAGTTATAAAAATCAGCCCGTGTCGACCAACACACATGGGTTGTGTTGGTCGACAAAGGTGATCACGAATGACACCAACTTCGACTTCTCAGCTACAATGCTCCATAAATGCTCCAAAATGTCCAAATGATCTCAAACATGTGTAAAATTGTAAAATACTTAAAAGGACTCGAAAGACGCGTAAAAGACTCGATTATATACATATATCATGGCTTAAAAACCCATAAAAATCATGATATATCAACTCCCTCAGACTTAGCTTTTGCTAGACCTCAAGCAAACAGAAAACTGAGCAAAAGGAAGAAGTTTGAAAACACAGAAACTCACCTCTTTTCAGAGCATCGCATTGACCAATCATCTTATAATCCACATGTAACAAAACCAATCCAAATCGAACCACCATGTACTTTACCGTAAACATTTGTAGTCTTTCCGATTCAGCCCACAATTTTGCAACATAGTCCACAAGCCCTTCATTGTGCGTATAATCTCTGTTCTAAATGCCAAGAACCTTCTAGACTCATTCTCATACAATACCATGACAAACCAACCATACAAAATTTGGTACTATTTCTCTCCCCCAGACTTATTATTTTCTCATTCTTTTTTTTTATATATTTTTTTAGATAGATAATTCAAAGGTTTAGGCGAATAGTGGCATCATGGGAAATTTTTTTAAATTCGCTTCCAATTTTTGTGTGATCATCTCTTTTAAAATAAAATAATGGGGTCATTGGAAATTTCCTACCCCTTTACTCAAAAGAAAATCATCTCAGCTTTTTTGCTTTTATATGTATTACTTAGAACAAGGGAGAGGAGTACCATTTTGTTTTTACATAGGTTGTCTTTTGTCAAGTATGAACGAGGAGTCAAGCCTTATGGACATCAGTCACATCGATGAGGTAATGGAAAAATCAGAAATTAGCTCAAGCTTTATTGGGTTTCTGTTGGAAATATGGGTGTCTCAAGTCAACTGGTCAACTTTAGTTTTTTTTCATTAGTCGGATCTAGACTGATTCTGCAACAATGGTCACTCAGATAAAATAGTCAACACAATAAACCAAGAGAAAGATCATAGTTTCTAACAAATTCATACTCAATAAAATGACAAATTGACTCTAAGAAAATAATAGATGTTGTCAGTAACCACCTCCCTCAGACTTGAACAACACTGTCCCTATTGTTATTGAAGCAAGAGCTTGGCTAAAAGTGATATGAAATTTAGAAAACAAGGAAAACAGGAATTGTACCTGTCGGATGCACCTGTGTCGACCGACACACAACCTGGTGCCAGGCGACACAAAGCTTAAGTCGACACTGGTTGTTTTGAATGAGTGCTTTTGTCGACCGATACACACAAAGGGTGTTGGTCGACACAGAGGCTCATGGACGACAAAAACTCTGATTTTCCTATACATGACACAAATGACACCAAAACCAAAAATAAAAATAAACAAAACTCTCAAATTTTTATCTACAGACTTACCGGTGGGTTGCCTCCCACCAAATGCTTGTTTTTAGTCAGCAGCTTAACTGTGCCAGGGCTCAGGCATCTGGTGGAGGAGAGAGTGACATTGAATGCCTCTCAGAAAACTATCACCTCATCCGTGGTGGAATATAAGCAGTCAGTGCATGAGAACGACCAAAGAAATGAGGAACATCAGCCGGGTAGGACATTAATCTGGGTGAGACACTTTTTTCCCCTGCAAAATCATCATAAGTATAAACAAGCACTCTACGATAATCTCATGGCTTGGTTAATTGTAAAACTGTCTTTGTACCTTTAAAAGTCTTATTGATGATATTATATGGTTTGGGTCCAGAAAGTGTGTACCTTTGCTTTTTCCGGGGTGAATGATATGTAGAATGTGGAGCTTTCTGTTTAACAATAGCTCTCGGACTTGCAGTATTGAGACCATCCCGAAAACCAGCTGTTTCAGACAAATCTAGGCCAACCCGCAGAGGGTACCGACCGACATGGCATGGTCGACATTGGTCCATTTTATCGAGTCTGGTGTCGATTGACACTAAACATGCAGCTTGGATATCTGCACTTTTTCTACAATTCAGCTCTGCAATCCCTGTTTCCATCACAAAAACATCTTTTTCCAGCAACTTTTCAGTGAGTAGAACCTCGTCTTGTAGCCTCGTTCAAAAGAGATGATCACCACTCCAATCCTCAAGCTCAGAAGTTTGCTTATTCACTTGCTCACTATGACCCAACTCCTTGACATACCCAGCAGTAATGTATGAGAGATTTCTATAGAGAATGTTTGACCATCAATGGTAGGTGTCTTTCTCAGCTTGTCCATGTCAAAGTTCGTGACCAGATCACCCACATTGAAGCATATCCTTCCTTTCCTCACATCAATCATGCACCAATTGTAGCCACAAAAGGTCTTCTTAGAATGAGAGGATCCTTAGGTTCTTCCTCATATTTCAACACCACAAAATTGGTGGGAATCAAGTAATCTCTATATTCTAAGACACTTTTTTAATCCTTTTGGATCGATTAGCCAAGATAAGATAGATCCTCGTTGGCTTGAAAGCAGTCATCCCAAGGCTAGCAGCAACATAATGAGGCCTCAAGTTGATACTTGAGCCAAGATCACAAAGAGAATGATAAAATCTTCCTGTGGAGATGGAGCAATCGAGCCCAAAACTTCTTTGATCAGGTGGCTTCTCTAGAATCATATTCTTAATCATGACACTAGCTTGTTCGGAGACAATTACTTCCTTCTACTTTCATTTCCTCTTCTGTGGGATCTTGTTCAAGAAAATTGCGCAAATATCCTTGGTAAGTAAAACTCCTTCCTCAAGACTCACACCATTAATAACCATTCTCTTAACATACCTCTTGAGTGGAGGTGAAAGCTCGAATGCATTAACTAGAGGGAGTTGATCCATTATTGCTTTGCATTTGGCTTCTTTCATCTCTTGTTTAAACTTTATAGGCTTCCTTAAAAATGGAACCTTTGGTTTGTAGATTGCTTCCTCTAAAGTTTATGACTTCTCAGAAGTTTTCATCTCAGATGACTCCTTGTGTCGACCGACATGAGTGGTGTGTTGGTTGACTCAAGTACCCTCACTCGCATCTTTAATCAAATTTCCAGATGCGTTAACTTTTGTTGCATCGACCTCGGTTGAGTTTGGTCCATCAAAAATTGAAAAATCATAATGTGGGTGCTTGTGTCGACCGATACCAATGGTGTGTTGGTCAACTTCGTCAAGCTTCAAATTTTTTTTGTTATGCACTAGTGTCGACCAACACACAAAAGTGGTGTCGACCGACATAGACAACTTGATACACCCTGAGGGGTACGGCTCCAGAGTGGTTCGAGAAACAGATAGACAGAAAAGATTTATGGAACGTGATGACTCGCGTTACGGTGAGATTCATGAAACACGTATCCGACGATACGGTGAAAAGATGGTAATGTGTGAGTAGGATGGAACAATGAAAGGGGAACATCGGAGATGACTCGATCCAGCGTGACACGACGCTATGGAATGGGTAGATATACGAAATGGTTGGAATGGAAAGATGAGTCCATTGTAGGAAAGCCGGCAAGACGGAATGAGATGATGAACACACGGTGTGGAAATACGGTAGCAAAAGTGAAAGACATAATGATGGAGTGAAACGTCAAAGATGACTCGATCCAATGCGACAAAAAATGGTGAAATAGATGAACGTCATTTGCTGTCGCCCCTTGTCCACTTTCCTCTTGTAATGCTCAGTCCACTTCTCTATGCTTTTCTGAACCCATTCATATAGCTTCCGGATAAACTCGGCCTTAGAGACTCCATCGTGGTCTTCTAGACTCCCGGGTGGTAGAGGTAGCATATCCAAAGGCGTGATCAGGTTGAATTCATAACATGCCTCGAAGGGAGATAGATTTGTAGCCGAGTGAACTGAACAATTGTAAGAAAACTCCACATACGGAATGCATTGGATCCATGTTGACCGGTTAGTATCTATGGCCGTCTAGAGTAATGTGCCTATTGACCGGTTAACCACCACGGTCTAGCCGTCAGTTTGGGAGTAATGCGCCTAATGTGTCAAGGCATGGTGCCCATGCGCTTCCATACTGTTAGTTTTCTTGCTTTCTGCCTTCTTATCCCTTAGATTTCGGGTTTCAGCTATCTTGACGCCTTGACACACGTCTCTATTTAATATTGATTTTTTATCGATAAGTGGGAAAATACTCGACTGCCCCCTGCCTCTATCTTTGTAACGGTTTCCCTTTAAGTTTCTAGGTTAAACCATCCCCTTTTTTTGTTGCTTTTTGATTTCTTGGTTTCTTTCATCTTCTCGGCTCATAAATATCTTCTTCTTAATTCAACTTTTCATCCTAGTCCTGAATTATGTCTTACTCTGACATTAATCCTTTAATTGACGTAATTAATTATGAAATTCCGAGCATTGGCGCTGCATCGAAATTGGCGACGGACCATATCAATTTAGGCCGTATTATAAATTGGGGTTGACTATGAAGAACCTTCAAGATATCAAAACCCTATGTCAGGTTCCCTATTCGGTGGAATTTTGTCTTCCGGAACCAAACGACTCTCCTAAAACAGCACCCTCATGCTACTTCTGTGCTTACAAAGCTTATTTAACAGGTTGCGGCCTATTCTTCCCCATTCCTGAGGTACTTTTGAAGTATCGTGACCAGTTAGGCTTGCTTTTCTGTAAATGGTCCTAATATGCTCAGGAACATACTTTGCTTAATTATTGTTGCCGTCGAATGTGGATATTTGGTTAGTGTGAATGAGCTCCTCGAATTTTTAGCGTTAGGAGCGTGAAAGGTGGCTCTGGCCATTACGCAATCTATCCCGTCAAAAATAGACACTCAGATTTTAGCTTCCTAGGCAAAGACCATTCTTGGAAAAATTCATGGTTCTTTATAAAGTTGACAATGCCTCTACTAGAGATTTCACTGGATTTCACAGAGATTGGGCTGGATCATTAGGTAACAAACTTTATCTCCAACTGCATCCATTGTGAACATATGTTTTTTTTTTAAAACTGTTTGGCTGAGTTACTTTTGCTATTGCATGAACTCAAATTCGCCCCACCCCTTGTGAGGGCCTACTTGTTTTTTACCAATCGATCATTGAGAGAGAGTTAACTTGGAACTCTTTTATTGCCTTCAGAAGCGTTTAAAGAAGTATTAAGACCTTTATGACTGCAAATAGGCTTCGCTGGAATTTCCATATCAGTTGTAAGATGATTCCTATCACTAGTACCAGAAGTCATCACGTGTTAGATTCCACTGCAAACAGCGTTAGATTCCGCTGCAAACAGCGTCTGATCTCCACCTTTTATAATCAAGTAACACTACGCAGTCAGTACGAGTCAAAATTAGATATGTCATCCATCAATGGCATTGATTGATTCACCAAATCCCGAGATTAATGAAATCTAAGTCAAATGGGAAGTCGATATTCATTCTCAAATGGAAAGATAATGAAAGTTTGAAAATGAGGTTTAAACGAAAAACCAAACTCTTCATTTCCAATTCAGAGTCGAATGTGTTTATCAGGCCCAAAGGTCATCTAAGCCCAGCTCCTATCTTAAAAGAGTCCATCAAGGAATATTAAAGATAAGGAAAAACAGCTTAGGCAGCGAACCAAGTATCGGTTTGCATCTTATATACAAACATTCATTGGTACACCCAAATTCCATGACCGAACTGAGATCAAAAGTGGAATCAGTTCTCTCGAACATTTCATAAGCCGAGCTCCATACTCGCATTTTACCGAGGATAACTAGATATAGTTTTCCTTTAAAAATGGTAAAGGTATGATCAACCCATTCCCTTGAAAACAACTTGTCCCAAAGTTAATGAACAAAAGTCAGACTTTGCAAACCTGACACGTTTGTTCGAAAAAGATGTTTAACTTCCAAAGTAAACAAAGTCTTAAAAATAAAGCCTTAATAGACAATAAGGAAACATAACACAAATTTAATTCCACAAGCATATCTTGCAATACAAGGGGACAAACCCCCAAAAACAATGTGGATACAGCCTACAGTTAAATCTCAACAGGATCCTCCGACGAGATAGGGGTTTCTCTAGACACATTTGGAAGGCCACCAATTTGAGTCATTTTTTCCACCCTGGCTTCCGCATCCTGCAAATTATAGAAAGTTAAAACTTGTTTAAACGCAAATATTTTTGCCAGTATTATGACAAGTCGATTACCGTATCAGTCGCCTGCGGAACATCAAATGCTTCAGTCGCGGTAGCTTCAGCCTTCCAAGCAGCTTCCTCGGGCAAAATAAAGTCATAATCTGGAAGATGTGGAGTGTTTTCAAAGGCTGACACCAACTCCTCAAAATTAAGAGGCATATTTAGGATGGCTGCTAAGTCTGACTCAGTCATTGCAAGTAAAGATGCAACAATATCCATCTCGTCCTCTAACGATAATGTACCTTTCGAGAGCTTTTCAAGCATGTCCTTGTTGCTCTTCAATTCGTTAACATCAATTGGGCTATTAATCTATTTTTTATGGCTTTGGTGTAGTTATTCACTTGAGAAAGAATAGTCCTACTCATGGTCATGATTTCTTTCTTAGCAATACAAGTAGACTCTCTCAAGGCCTGATCCTGCGCTTGGATTAAGAGCTCATCATACAGAGCTCGAGTTGACTCCACGTCTATTTTCGGAGAAGAAATGGAAGCAACAGACGCAGATTGTTCAAGAGTAATCCTGTTAATTTCAACTTCATACTCTTTGATCAGTCTATTTGCATCTTCCCATTTACCTTCTGCTAACTCAGCCTTCTTGGAAGAATCCTCGAAGCCTCTCCTTCGCTCGGAGATCTCCAATTCAAGAGAAGCAATCTTTCCCTCAGCTTTAGCGGTCCTTGGTGCAGCAAGAGATGCTTTAAGAAAGGGACTCATATAGGACTATCATGTCATTATAATTCTGTGCTGCTTGCGATAGGTGAATGCAGTGCTTTACAAATTGATCCCGAATTAAAGAGCAAAATTGATCAAGAGGGGCAAGTGGTAGATACAAATGAGTGCCAAAATGCCAAAACAGTTTGGCGACTCTGTCCTTTCCTAAAAATACACAGAGCAGAAGATAATGGAAAAGATTAGCATGTAGCTTCTTAAGTTTTGATTTCTAAAATGAAATATTTTACATGCTGCATTGATGTGTGTGTAAGTTTTCCTTTAATACCACACAATTTCTTCAAACTGCAAGTGCACAGTAAATCAGCTGTAGTACTTAAGGTTATCGATCCCACAGTGAGTAATAGCTACGCGGATTGAATTCAATGAAAGAAATTAAACTAAGACAAAATATGAAAGGGGTTTGTTTTTGGTTTTCGAATAAATAATGTGATGAAATAATGAAAGCAAGTAAATAAGTCGGTTGTAAACAAAAAAAGAAAGGCCTTGGGCGTTATGGGAGTCATCTCAGGGTTTCCATGGTTTAAATAATTAAAGTGAAAGATGCATATGCAAATGTTTTCAGTCATGAGTTCTCAACTACGAACATGAATAAACAATCAAATCATAGTTCACCGAATGAATGTCTTAAGTCTTAGCACCCCATTACTAAACTTACGCAGGCAACGACATACATAAACCAGCAGGATAAACAAGTTTGATAAGTTCACAAAGCCCCATAACTCAACTTACGCAGGTTATAACACGAAGCTTCAGTAACACTAGTTCCAAGAAGTAGGTTTATGCGAGTAGCACTCCTATATTCTTAGCTCAGTGCTTGGTGATCAATTCAAACAACATGCATTAAGTAAAAGATATCCCAAGAAAACTCAAACAATAGACGAAAATCATATTTAACAACCTAGATGAATTGATCCATGAATCCCCATGGAATCACCCCATACAACCCAACAAAGAAAACTACTCACTCATGATGCAAAGAAACACAATAGATATCATTAAGAACATCATCATAAATGAATAAATAAATCAAAGAGGGTTCAAAGGAAACTTCTCTAGATGTCACAGAAGAAAGCTAGTCTCCCCAAAAGCAAATACAAGTATGAAAGAGATGAGAAACAACAAAAAACAAGGATAAATCTTCAAAGGGCGGCTTCTAGGGTTTGGAGGCGATGAAGAGGCACTTGTGGAGGCATCTTAGGGCTGCGGCTGCTGTTGTGGTGAATCACACAAATATCTCCTTGAAGGCACGGAAGTCACACCCAAAACATTAGGTTAAATGAGTATTTATAGGACTTGGGGTGTAGAAAGTCGGTTTTATGATTTCTGAAACAAAACTCGGTGTTTTGGGCAAGTAGGTGGCATGGCTTATGACCTCGGTCATGTGGATTCTGGCCGGAGTCATCAGGAAGGCTGACCTTGGTCACGAGTGCTCTGACCGAGGTTCTTAGGAGGCTTGACCTCAGTCACACTCCTTGTGACCAAGGTTGACACGGCTTCAATATTCGGGTCATATCTTCCAAACGGCTGAATGGATTGCTTCGATTCTTGTCTCAGGTGAATCTTGAGTATTCTATATTTCCAGGGACATAACGATTTCTGAATTTGCTCCACGGGAAAGTCTTTAACGAATGCCAAACTGCTGATGCTTTGAAACTGCTTCAAAACAGGTTTTGCTTGATTTTGTATCCTTTTTGCTCCAAAACTTCTAAAAGTCTTCAAGAAGTGGAAATGGTGGAAAATTGCCTTGAAGTATCCATAATCACTTGTTTCTCCATTGAATCATGATGTGTCGGAGAAGTTGTTCTCCTAGTTTTCCTTCGGACACACAATCAACAAGCTGCAATTGCAGAACAATCAATTGTAGTACTTAAGGTATATCGATTCCACAGAGAGAGAAGTTGTTTTGCAAATCCAGAGGAACAAATAAGGCTAGAACTCAATAATAAAAAGGGGGTTTTATGTTGTGTCACACAACAAAGAATGCAAAGAAATCAGTTTCAAACAATAATAGAAAGGTGTTCGGTGTTCAAGGGTTCACCGGGGTTCCATGATCAAATAATTCAAGATAAATTCATGTAATACATGTCTATTCCTAAGTTTTGGACTATGAAAGACGAAAATTCGATCAACCTATTACCATAGAGAAAATGAGCTAAAATCTATATGTCATGAGACTCAACTTTCGCATGCAACAACACATATGTCAATGCATTAAAATTAGGTTCAATCATAGTCCATAAAACTCCATAACTAAGTGGTATGTGCTTGTTATGATGCGATACTCATCCAATCTAGGTTCAAACAAACTAAGCAAGCGGATAGCATAACCTAGATGCCTAAGATAAATAGCTAGTTCATGACGCTAACTCTATGCATTAAGAAAGAGATCAGACCGAAAGAACATTATAGACGATGATGCAACTACAATAAACTCGCCACTTAAACAAACAGATCACCTTTCCTCATTGATTAAACCCCTTTAACCGAACAAGTAAATCACTCAAGCAGGTTCAAAGAAATCATCAAAGCAAGGTGAAAGTGATTCATAGAATATAGATAAAGGTTTAGAGATTACAAAGTATTCAGAGATTGTAGAGAAAAGAGATGGTGAAACTCCAAAGGCTTCTTCGAATAACAAGGCTCTGATGTCATGATGACGATGAACTAGGGTTTGGTGAGGAAGCACATGTGAGTCACACGAAACCCTTGTGCTTTAGATTGAGTATTTATAGTCCTTGGAGGCTAGACTCGTTGTTTTGGTAAATATAGAGGCAAAGGGCCAAGCCTCGGTCACGGGTAGGAGTGACCGAGGTGGTGAAGATTTGGTTTCAGTCAACATGTTTTCATTCTTCGGGATGCATCTTCCAAAAGGCTGAATGGATTGCTTCGATTCTTAGCCCATGGGAATATTGACTCTTTCAGCTTTCCATTGATATAAAGAAATCAAAATTTGGTTCATGGGAAGATCTTCAAACATTTCCAAACTTCTGATACTATGAAACTGCCTTAAAATGGGTTTTGCTCCTCTTTTGGTCATTTTTCCCATAAAACCTGTAAAACCTCTTTGACACTAACAATATTTGATAATAGCTTATTTAGCCTTGAAATCACACCAATCTCTCATAAAACAATGTGAAAACCATAGTAAAAACGGATCAAAATACGATGTTATCAACTCCCCCAGACTTAAACTTGTCTTCAAGCAAACAAGAATGGAAAAGAGGTTTTGAAAATCACGGGAACTCACTTGTCGTAGGGGATATCTTCTTCCACTCTTCCTCACTGTGGCGTTAGAACTGACTTTCCGTAGTCAACCATAAGAAACATCAATAATCCTTAATTACCCACAATCCAAAGGTATTTTCAGAATCCCCATTGTCATCTCTTTACATAAATTAATGGATTGAAAAGTACGGTGGTCTTACCAAAAGGAAATCGATCCAAGGGGCGCTAACTTCTTCTTACTAAGATCGTCTCCCGTATACTTTCCCTCTTCTCTTCTCTTCCGAGCCACCGGCTTTCTCTTCGATGCTCGCTCCTTAATATTCTTTTTACAGCCACCGGTTTTTTTGTTTCTGATGCTTTGCCTTTCTTCTTCTCCTTCTTTCTTTTGTTTTCTTGGGATGAGTCTCCATGAGGTTACAAAAGATACGCGAGTTTATCGGTCATCCCTTGGTTCACTTTGACTTTTAGTTTCCCTTACGACAAAGTTTCCATGAGGTCACAAAGGATACGCGAGTTTATGTGTCATCCCTTGGTTCACTTCCATCTGATCGCTTTGATTTTTTCCTTCTCCTTCATCTTTATTTTCTTTCTTTTCTCTTTCTTTTTCTTTTCTTTTTCTCTGAGTACGAAGAGGAGCAAAAGGTAATCATATACTATGTGGAAAATTGCATGGTCTTGTATGGTTCGAATAGATCTTTGCCCAGTGAATACCAATCCCTAAGAAAGAAGTTGAATGTCAGGTTAGGTTCAAATAGAATTTAGAGATGACTTTGGTTTACCCTAGTCCCCGATATAAAGAAGCTTTGGGGAATGTTGAGTAAGCTCATAGCCTTTCCAAACTTAAGCTCCGCGGCCTAGCATAGAATCCTCAGAGTGTTCTCCAATTCAGATAATCCAATAGAACAAGATCATGGTTCCCTAACAGTTTTGACTCAATAAAAACGAAAAAATTTTGACTCGATTAAAACAGCATGATTATCGATGTAAAAAGTGGTAAAAGGTCTCAAGTCAACAAAGTAGAAAGTGTAGCATCAGTAGAGGATGGAACATCCTTCCCCCAGACTTAAATCACACTGTCCTCGATGGGAAAATAAGAAAGAGAAAATGATGAAAATCATAAAGAAAGAGTTAGGTTTAAGAACAATGTCATCTCGAATTGGATTGTTGGTGACTAACCAGTATTTCTTTCTTTGTTGTTTGACATCGAATGGACTCGGTCTAGTCCATTGAATTCTTTGTGAAGAACTTTATAGTTGCATCTTTTCTGAGACAAAAACCTAAAAACCATCAATAATATGAGAAAAACAAATAAAGTTAATAGAAACAAAGTTAAGGATAGAATGGTGGTGGTGTCGATGGTGAGATGGTGGTGGTGGTGTCTCATTGATGTCATGATTGCCATGGTTGAGATCTTCTCCTTGGTGACTGGTTGTTCCGAATAAATGTCTTGGTTCGGCTTGGTGAAGTGATCGAATCGGCACGGTGGAACATGGACTTGCTTGGCAAAGTGTGAGATGCACATCAGCTTGGACGAAGGCACTAGGGAGAAACTTTGATCACATGGCTCGTGACCGGGGCTGGCCCTCCTACACACCTCGGTCACCAAGCTTGTTACCAGGGCTGGCCCTTCCTTGTTTGAAATGGCCGCTGTTGTCCTTGTTCATCCTTCATTGCTTGATTTCCAACCTGGTACACTAGTATTTTTATACTTCTTTGAGATTTAGACAGTTTTGCAGAGTTGTTCGATGTTTTGGTCTGAACACGGCTCCACATAAGGTCCATCGGAGAATCTCAAAATGTAGCCTGGTCATGGCCATCTTTCCTTCAATCATTGTCTCCTAAATGTCCTCATATCATTAGACATTCAATCTTGGAGCATTTGGTCAAACCAAATTTTATTTCCATCCACGAATTGGGTTGTCGGCTGTCGCGGATAGGTCTATGATGTCAAGCTTCGAGAATTTCTTGATTCTAAGATCTTTTCTTCAAATTTTCCTCGATCATCACTCCCAAAATGCTCGACTTATCACAGATCATCTGATCTTAGATCACTTGATCAAGAAAATTTGTGAAATTCTCTAACCTTCATGAATTTCGTAGCCGCGGGACGGTGCCGGCTAGGATCACGATGTTGATAGTTGGCCATCTTAAAATTTGAGTTCCTTTTCTGAAATTTCTTTGATCAAAACTTCTTAATATCTGACTTCTTAGTGAGTATCAAGTTGTAGCCCTTTTGATCGAGTATATTTGAATATTCACTCTCCTTTGTGAATTATGTGGTCGTGGATCGGTCGCGATGCTCAAAAGCTTAGAATCCTCCAATCTTGACTTCTTCCTCCAAAACTGCCTCGATCAATACTCCTGAAATACTTGTATGATGTTGAGTATTCATTCTTTGATCATTTGATCGAGTGAATCGGGATATTCTTCACAAAACATGAATGACTCGGTCACGGCTTTAGTACGGATGAACGCGGCCTTGACTTGGGCTAATGCAATGGATGATGTTGGGGAATGGTGCATGGCTCCTCAGGGTTGTGTTGTACCAATCAACAATCTTTCTCAAAAGTCCTCGAGAACCTCGGTCACTGGCCCTTGTGACCGAGGTCTGGCCTTTTGGTATCTCAGTTACGGCCCCTCGTGACCTAGGTTCTGCCACAAGTTGTCCTGCTTCAAGTTGGAGATGAGGTTTACCTGGTAGGGACTTTCAGCATTAATCTCAATGATATGATCAATCTGTTGCCTTCTGCATACATTGGCCAAATGAACTTGACCAGACTGGGGATTCTTCTTGCCACTTTGATACAAACCTCTGAATGTTGCCATGCTCAGACCTCGGTCACAAGCCCTCGTGACCAAGTTTGGCCCTCCTTGGGACCTCGGTCACATGCCTGTGTGACCTAGGTCATCTCCAACTCAGCTCCTTCTCTTTTTTCTTTTTTTTTTGTTTTATTCTTTTGTATTTTCTTTTCTATTTTTATGTGAAACCTGAAATAAAATATGCAAAGATCAAAAGCAAATTGAAATTAAAACTAAAAATTGAAAGAAAACTTACAAGTGGGTTGCCTCCCACTAAGCGCGCTAGTTTAAAGTCTTTGGCTAGACCTTTGGTTCGCCTCCTATTTGTGGTGAGAAGAGTTCTCTGTGCTAAGAAAAAGTCTCTTAGTATGATCTCCAGAGGATCGAGTAAGTGATGGATATCCAGAGTGCCTCATCAAAGGTCTACCATGAGATGGCTGAGAATAACCGTGGTGAGCTCCAGAAGGTGAGGTAGAGAATGGTCCAGAGGTGTCTCCATCCATGGTGGTGTGGTGCGCCAACAGTTGCGTAAGAGTAAGGTTGTGAAACTTCTCCGGGAGAGAATCGAGGTCCATCCTCAAGGTCTCCTGAAACAATGAAAATCACAAAGAAAAATTAAAATCACAATGTTCTAGATGTTACTCTAGTTCGTAAACTTGCAAACAGAAAATCTCTCCCCGGCAATGGTGCCAAAAGCTTGATGTGTCGGAGAAGTTGTTCTCCTAGTTTTCCACAATCAACAAGCTGCAAGTGCTAGCACATTGATGCATCTATGCTATCTAGGTCAAGCCAATTCACATATCATGTTTTAAATTTAACAACCATAGAAATTTAGATACAGTACGGTAAATAAGCTAATCACTAAGCATACTTGAGTTGTCAGGTCAAGCAAACTAAGTAAACAAGTAAATGAAACAAGGAAATTAAAAGAAAAGAACCACTCGACCCTAATGCTCGAGTGGGTGATCGAGTGCAAATGCAAGAGAGTGAAAAACTAAAAAGCAGAGATCAAACAAACAATTTAAACTATGGAGAGACAATATAGATCATAGGGATGGATCAATGGATTAGTGAATGAACTAAATCGACGTGGGTACTTAACAAACTCACCCAATTAGGGCTAATCCCTTGACAAAAAATCTCTAAATCAATCCAATCCACTGTCGTGGCAAGGGATCTCGAATCTGAGTGCTGACTTACTCGATTCTGCCAGAGCCATACACTCAAAGAAGCAATGAAGACCACTTGCCAAAGCCAACTAACATTCCTAACAAATGATTCTCTAGGATAGAATGCACACTCAATTTTAATCTAAATCCTCATGCTAGTGTATATAAGTCTCTGGAAATATATGAATCAAGTGATTTCATGCACACTCTCATGTGGAAATCTCTTAAGTTCAAGTTCTAAGTGATCAAGGAGGAACAAGCATTAAATACTCTAACCCAGAAGGGATTTCAATCAATATAAAGGTTACATACCCAGATAAATAAAGAACATCACTAATCTAATCCATCCCTAATAACCCTAAGATAAACTATTCACAATCCATAAGAATACACAAATGTTCAAACCCAGAAAACTCTAAATCTGATATATGTGATAGATTAGATTGAGATAAGAAGGTTTGTAGAAAAAATGAAATGCAAATACTGATTATAGAAAAAGATATAAAAATTACAAGAATAGAAATGAAGAACAAGGAAGAAGAGATTGGGAGGTAGAGAGAATAAGTTTTTGAGTTGATAAAGTTGTGGATACCCTATTAGGGTTAATACATGCGCTTTTATACTAACTAACAAAGATCAAATAAAGACAAAATAGGTTTGGTTAAAATCTAGAAATACCAGTCTACCATAGTGGTTGAGTGATAGGTCGAGTGCTCTGTCTACTCTTCAATCAGCTCCTTGTGCGAATCCAAAGCTCCAGCCCAGTGCCATCAACTCCTTATGCTTCCAAAACACCCATAAGTACCTGCATCCAACCCCGAATATGCAATATGCATGCAATGCTTATGCAAAAGACTCTAAAACTCCTACGTAGATGAAAGATGCATGTAATGGTGTATACAAGGCATGAATGCTCACTAAAATGATGATAAATATATGCTAAAAAATATAAAATACAGAGATATCAACAACAATCAATTGTAGTACTTAAGGTATATTGATCCCACAGAGAGAAAAGTTGTTTTACAAATCAAGAGGAACAAGTAAGGCTAGAACTCAATAATAAAAAGGGTTTGGTTTGTTGTGTCACGCAACAAATAATGCAAAGAAATTGGTTTCAAACAATAATAGAAAGGTGTTGGGTGTTCAAGGGTTCGCCGGGTTCCGTGATCAAACAATTCAAGATAAATTCATGTAATGCATGTCTATTTCTAAGTCTCGGACTATGAAACACGAAAGTTTGATCAACCTATTACCATAGAGAAAATCGACTAAAATCGGCTAAAATCTATATGTCCTGAGACTTAACTTTTGCAGGCAACAACACATATGTCAAAGCATTAAAATCAGGTTCAATCCTAGTCCATAAAACTCCATAACTAGGTGGTATGTGCTTGTTTTGACGCGATACTCATCCAATCTAGGTTCAAACAAACTAAGCAAGCGGATAGCATAACTTAGATGCCTAAGATAAAAAGCTAGTTCATGACGCTAACTATATGCATTAATAAAGAGATCAGACCGAAAGAACAATATAGACGATGATGCAACTACAATAAACTCGCCACTTAAACAAACAGATCACATCCCCCCTTTGATTAAACTCCTTTAACCCAACAAGTAAATCACTCAAGCATGTTCAAAGAAATCATCAAAGCAAGGTGAAAGTGATTCATAGAATATAGATAAACGTTTAGAGATTGTAGAGAAAAGAGATGGTGAAACTCCAAAGGCTTCTACAAACAACAAGGCTGGTGCGGCTCCTTCTGAGGAGGCAAGGCTCTGATGTGATGTCATGATGAAGATGAACTAGGGTTTGGTGAGGAAGCACAGCTGAGTCACACGAAACCCTAGTGCTTAAGATTAAGTATTTATAGACCTTGAGGTATAAGAAGTCAGTTTTAGGGTTTTAGAGGCTAAACTCATCGTTTTGGTAAATGGCAAAGGGCCGGGCCTCAGTTATGGGTAGGAGTGACCGAGGTGGCCAAGATGGCTGGCTTTGGTCACGAGGCCATGTGACCGAGGTGGTGAAGATTTGGCTTCAGTCAACATGTCTTCATTCTTTGGGATGCATCTTCCAAACGGCTGAATGGATTGCTTCGATTCTTGTTCCATGTGAATCTTGACTCTTTCAGCTTTCTATTTATATGAAGAACTCCAAATTTAATTCATGGGAAGGTCTTCAAACATTTCCAAACTCCTGATGCTCTAAAACTGCCTTAAAACGGGTTTTGCTCCTCTTTTGGTCCTTTTTCCCATAAAACCTGTAAAACCTCTTTCACACTAACAATACTCGATAATAGCTTATTTAGCCTTGAAATCACACCAATCTCTCATAAAAAATGTGAAACCACAGTAAAAATAGGTCAAAATATGATGTTATCAAATCCCTAATAAATACAGATAAATAATGGGCAAAAATACGATGTTATCAACTCTCCCAGACTTAGACTTTGCTTGTCCTCAAGCAAACAAGAAAGCTAAACCGGTGGAGAGGTTTGAAAATCATGGAAACTCTTCTATGATCGGAGACAATGTTCAAATAGATAACATGCAGATGCATTAGTACATGGATTCACATCAAAACATTGTAACTATAGACTCACAACATTCCCAACTCTGGTCCGTCCATCTCAAACCTACATAAGAACTTAGAATTCACCAGTTTTTCAACCGTTTAAATTAACCATGTTCTGATTTTTTCATTCAATCATATTGATGCACTTGATGTACAAACGTTGTTTTCTTTGAATATAATTTAACATAATATTCAAAAAAAGAGTTCCGTGAGCTTTCTCATCAGAAGGTATCATTCAGGGTGGACGGCGCTTGGTATGAAAGGGCTTTTTGGTGTTTATTTGGTGGAGTTAAAGTGTTTAGGGCTTACCAATGACTCGAGAGCGCAGTGTATGATGCAAATCCTCAACAGAGTATGAACCCATTGATGTTCACAGATTCCAACAACTTCTTCGTATAACACCTCACTCCTTTTCTTCTTTTCTTACTTTGGTTCCCCCAGACGTAGATTTTTCTATGGGGTTTTCTGCTAACAACTCCATATCTTCTTTTCTTTTGTGATCTGTCTTTCTCGGGAATACCTATGCTATGAGGTTTTATTTTCGTAACTATTTTTGATGAGGACATCAAAGCAACCGTCCATGAACCTGAAGAAACCATCATCTCAATCCCGGAGTTAAGACGAGGTCTAAGCACAAGAGGCGGTGATAAGAGTGCAAGAGAAGGTTTCAACAAATCTGTGGAGAGCTTAATCACATTATTGGAACACGAAGAGCTCAAAGGATCACTTCTAACCAAGGAGATAGTTCAAGAAACCCCCATGGAGCCAACAAACACCGCTAACGAGGGAAACATTGAAGGGGACACAGTTGCACAGTTGTTCCAACACCTCAAAACATCGCTGGTTACATTTTTATCATTGGAGAATCATGTTTGGCGACTAGGAGCAGTGTCTTCATCACTTCCTTGGGCTGAAGACACACAAAGATGTTCTAAGGAATTGTACTCTTTTTCCTTATCTCGGTTTTGTCCCATTGGGTTTTCTGAGAATAGTTTTAACAACACCCTTAGTGCGCATTCCAGAGCTTGTTACCATTCTAATACATCTTCCAGAAGCTCAAGAACAATTCAATATCAGGGATATGCACAAAATTAAAGAGGAGACCAAGTTGCACCAAACTTTCCATTTTTGGAGTTATTTACTTTTCTTGCAAGTCTTGTTGTTTTCGATTAAAACTTCTTGCTGTTTTTATTTATTTGTGTTGTTTTTTGCCTAGGGTTCTCTTATAACACCCCAGGCTCGAGCTGTAAGAGAGTTAGATGTTTTTAGATCAATCAAATACCTAGTTTCTTGTAAAAGAAATCCCAGCCGCCCCCTTTCTTCTTGTGTGAGAAACGATTGAAGTCAGAGTGCAAACGTCTCTTCTTCCTGTGTGCGATTCACTTGAAGCTGAGTGTTAAGACTTATCACAGAGCTTCTAATCCTTTGTGTGGCGTCTCTCGATCCACCCCAATTATCATCTCATCTCGTTGCTTATTCAAAGAGAGTGTTGCCACCTTTTGAATCAGCTCCATCTCTATCCGCTTCACTCCATCTTTTGTCAAGCAAAGAGTGTCTGTATGGCCAGTTGCTCGACCCCATCTCTATCCTCACTCACTCTACGGTTCCGTGCCCATAGCAGTTTCCTTTCCTTTCATTTTTTAGTAATTTTCTTTTCTTTTCGTTTTTTTTTTTCTTTTCTTTTTCTTTTCTTTTATTTTATTTTCTTTTCTTTTTTTTTTGTTTTTTTCGAAAGGGGAAACGGTGAGTAAATTTACACAAGTCTCATAAGCATAAAATCGGTACCTTTTTATGTCGAATTCCAGGGTAAAATAAAATCTAGCCCAAATTGTCTCCATCTCTTCTTAATTTTGAAGCCTCCATCTTCAAGTGGCTGGAAAACTGTGTTGGAAATTTCTCTCTCGCGTTTCTACGATATATCTGCCAAACGAAATAGAAAATGAGAATGATATTAGGTCTGAAAAAAGGTTATGGTTTAAGGGTGGGAACCACGAAAAATGAGTGGCCATTCAGGATCAGCAGAGAGTGATAAAAGAGATAAGAAGTCCTGCATGTGCTGCTCATTTCCCTGATCTAAGACCTCTAATGAGAAAGAATTAAAGTCAGTATTAAGGTTCAAATAAAATGGAGTAAACGTCAGATCCAACAAAGTCTCCATAAGATGAAACTTCAGGGAAGAAGGTTAGGCGGTGAGGTTCTAGGTATTGTCCGTTCTTAAGCGAATCCTTCAAAACTTGTCCTTAGGAAATTAATCAAAACATATGTAAGGTCGAAATCATCATATCATAGGGTCATCATTTCCTACAAAGTTTGACTCAATAAAAAAAACGACTCGATAAAAAGACATTAAAATGATTCAAAAGAAATAAAAAAGCGTGAATAACGGATAAACACCCTCTGACTTAAATCACACTGTCCCCAATGTGAAACAAAATCTAGAAAAGACGGGAAAATAAAATAAATGCATAAAGGGTAAAGATAGAACGAGTGAACCTCGACTTCTTAGGAGGTTCTGGTGCTCGGTGGTGGACGAATCAGGATGTCCGGGATCTCAAGTTCTTCTCTGCAATTGCGCAATGAGAATGCGCTGTTCTGCGAACTCCTGCTCCAATTCCATGCATTGTGCTCTCACTTCTTTAAGGGAGGACGTGGCTGTGTCATGTCCTAGAGGGTGGTGTGTGCCACGCGGAGAAGCAAAAGAGGCTATTGCCTTCTTCTTGATGAACTTACCAAGGGTGAGTGCTAATCGGTGTTCTTCGCAGCATGAGTGAAACTCATTTGGAAAAGGGTAGCAGCTTGTGACTCCATCACTAAGGCGCATAATGGTGGGGCAAGGTAGTAGAATGGTGCGGATCATGCTAGGAGGAATGTGGTACTTTTATCCAAATTGGTCGGGGTTGATGCTTGTTCCTTCAAGTACCTTCATCTTCTCAAGTTTCTCAAGGCCCAAGTGGTTATCCTTTGAGGTGTAGGTGTGGCCCATGAGGTTAACTCCAGCGGTATCGAGGATCGTAGTGATGATTCCTCAAAAGCTAATGGTAGTTTTCTTGTCTCTGTTTGTGAAAGTATCATGCTTGATCTTTACAAGTCTCTTGGCTAAGAGTGATGTATAGTTGATTTTCCTTGCGAACTCAACAAACGGTATGCTCAAGAAAATGAGTTCATCACTAATCACATTGTTGGTGGCTGTGCGAGATAAGATGGTGTTAGCGAGGAGCTTGTGAACACATCTAATGGCTGGGTGTGAGAGTAAGGATGCCTTAGTCTTCCCATTATCAAAACATTCTCGTCCAAAGCTTTGCCAAATCACATTGGTGTCAACTGGTCAGAAGTCTATTGCATCTTGGTACTCAAATCCAAGTGTTTTTCCAAGATCAAGAATGGAGATGTTGTGATGCTCACCATTGATTGTGAAGAAGAGCTTCCCGTCTCGCACAAGTGGAGCATGTGCGCATGGATAGGCTAGTGTAGCCATGGCAAGGAATTACCTTGCTTCTTCTTCATAGATATCTTGGTGAGTAGATACTAGGAAAGTGCAGAGTTCTAGAGCATTCAACATCCATTCAACATCACTTGCGAGTCCAAGAGCATGCAAGGATGTGTAATCAACTCTCAAGGTGGGTGTGAGCTTGAACCCTTTGAGTGGTGTGAAGTAGTCAACATTCTCATTCATCTTTCCCCCTACAAGCATCATAGGGATCTCTTTCTTCTTTACTTGTCGGATTGGACGACGTGAGAGTCTTTCTCAGAGATGTTGTGGAACCGATGATATGAGTGGGCTTTCATCATCAATGTCATCATGGTGCTCTTCACTATGGTTCCTTGAGTTTTCATCTTCATCTATTACCTTCTTGCCTTTGTTCTCATGCTTTGCTCTATCATGTACACTTTTGGTTCTCCTCTGATCAATCCCATCATCAAGTGGTGTGTATAGACGATGTGGTCTCTCCAATCTCGGTGTGTGAGAGTTTCTTCTTGTAGCTCTAGTATCCATTATTTTGGTACCTAGAAGAAAGTTGTACAAGGTAGCAATTTGGTTCAATGAGAAACAAACATCAATCTATTACATAAGAGATGTAATCATAGATTGAAATAGACAAATTAAAGCATGTTCAATATATGAAATCAAGAAATCAAAACCTATGTCTCAATTTTCGGATTCAATGGTGACCTTCACAAAATTTTGCATTCAAAGTTATATTCAAAGTAATGCAAAATTAAAAATTAATCTAATTTCTCATATCAATAATGAATAATGCATAAGGAATCAATTTCTAACAAATTGCATCATCAATTCCGTTTTCCCTATAGGTCGAAAAAGTTTAGCATATAAAAAATCAAATTTCATCAATAATGTTCCATTAAAATCATATTTTAGATAACCTAGAAGCAAGTCTACAAGTTTTCTATCAATTCCAAGTAACAAAAGCTATTGAATCCAGAGAATTTAGAAATACCTCTTTTGAAGTACAAAGAGCAAATTAGAAATTTAGAAACATACCTTGGGTTTGTGATGAATGTAATAAGAGATTTGGATTCTCCTAGTGATTGTGGTTTAAAAGCATAATTCAATTTAACAAAGCCACAAATTTGAAAAATATGGATTCAAGGTGTTCGATCTCCCAATAGAGTTGGAGAGATGATAAAAGTTTCTTTGAATCTTATGAATCCACTTTTCAGTTTTAAAAACATGTTTTAACCTAAAAACGTTGGGCTTTTAAAAAAGAAGGGAAACTTACCTGTGGGGCCCATGCTGGTATGGTTTTTAAGAAAACTTACAGTGAGTTCCAGGATTTGGTCTGACTTGGCATGGACGTGAGGCACATTCGATAGAGATTTCCATCATTCACGGCTTGTGTCAAAGGATGGAAAACTTTTGAGACGGCTTGGAATCAAAAATTTGATCGAACGGATGCTACGGGTCACACAGCTCGTGACCAGGACTGGGCCTCTTCACGAAGCTTGTAACCGGGATCTGGACCTTTTGTTTTGATTCTTCTTTGGTTGGCCATGTTGTGTCTCTTATGCTTGTTTTCTTAAACTGGTGCAGTAGCATGGTAGTCTATCTTGACAATAAAGCTTAAGACAAACACTTACCTGGTAGTCTTAGAGATTGGTTGGTGTCATGGGCACATTCGACATCATGGTCAGTGTATGGTTCTGTGTCGGGTCCTATCAAAAATCTCGATATCTAGCCCGTTCATGGCTGTTTTGCTTTCGATCAATGTCTCCGAAATAGCCTCATATCATTAGACATTCAATCTCAGATCATTTGATCGAGCCAATCTCAATCGTGCCACGTTTTTACGAGTTTCGCAGTCGTGGAACTGTCCGGGTATGGTCGTGGTACGATGATGTGCGGTCTGCGGTACGGTTTGCGATGTTGAACATCAAAAATCTTTCGATTCCGATTTTCTTTTCTCAGATTTTCTTTGATCATCACTCCCTAAAATACTCAATTTGTGGTTGAATACCTGATCGTAGATCATTTGATTGAGTAAATCTTTAAAACTTGTGTACCTTTGTGAAGTTCGTAGCCGCCGGACGGGCTGCCTATGATCATGATGTTGAAATGTGGCCTTCTTTGAATCTGAGCTTTCTTCTCCAAAATTTCTTCGATCATAATCTTCAAAATATCCAACTTCCCGGTGAATATAAGAATATGGCTCCTTTGATCGAGTATATTTAATTTTTTCTCTGTCCGGATCGGTCTTGATACTCAAAGATTGAGAATCCTCCAATCTAGACTTCATTTTCCAAAAGTGCCTCGATCATTACTCCTAAAATACTCCATATGACATAGAGTATCCAATCCTTGATCATTTGATCGAGGGAATTCAGATTTTATCAACAAAACATGAACGACTTGGTCGCGGCTTAGTACGGTCAAACTTGGCCTTGATTAGCTCTGGAGTCATGGATGATGTTGGAGAAGTGTGCGTAGCTCCATTGAGTTGTGTAGTTTTCTATGGAATGCTCCATAAGATCAAAGATGTTTCACAACAAAATTTTCAATAATTCTTCAAAACCTCGGTCTCTGGCTTCTTGACCGGGGTTGGGCCTTCTGTTCACCTTGGTCATGGGCTCTGTGACCGGGGTTGTCACTTCTCGTGACCTCGGTCATGGCTTGTGTGACATAGGATAATCTTCCTTATTCTTTTTCTGTTTTTCTGTTTTCTTCTTTTGTATTTTCTTTTCTGTTTTTATGAAAAACCTGAAACAAAACATGCAAATATCAAAAAGAAAGAGGAAATTAAAACATAAAAGTGAAAAGAGAACTTACAAGTGGGTTGCCTCCCACTAAGCGCGCTTGTTTAAAATCTTTGGCTCGACTTGGGCAGCCGGTTAGGCTTGAGAAGGTTAGCCTCGGAATTGTTGTTCCTTCAGCATCGTTTAAATCTTGATAGTTAGCTCCAGCTTCTATCATAACTTGTCCTTTTGAGGCTGTCTCAAACACTTTCGCTTTGAGGAGTACTTCTTTGGTGTACCTTATGATCTCTTGGATTTGTTCCTTGCTTTTTTTGCTAAGCACAGGGAGAACTATGATCTTTATCTTCGATATTTGGGGCTGCTCGGGTGGCTTTGATGGCTGCTTCTGAGTCTTATTGTTGAAACTCTTGTTTCCCGGCTAGGTTTTGTCGATATCGGGATCCATTGATTCTTCATCAATCGGAGGGGCTTGAGTTTTGGAAATGGAAAGTTCTGGATAGTAAACCTTCTTGTTGATGTTGGCAAAGGTTGTCCTCTTGTTGTTGTGGTCGATGATAGCACCAACCGTGGCAAGGAACGGTCTTCCCAAAATCAAAGGTCTCTCGGTCCTTTCATCCATCTTGAGGATGTGAAAATCTATATGGACTATGCAGTCTTCCACAACTAGTTGTAGGTCGTAAACTAATCCATCAGGGATTTTCTGTGATGAGTCTCCAAAAACAAGACTTAAGTTGGACGGAGACACATCTCTAAGTCCAAGTCTTTCAGCAACACTTCTCGACATAACATTAACATTAGTACCAGAATCAGAAAGAGAGTTAGAGAATTTGATTCCTGTTATGGAGCAAGAGCAGACAAAGCATCCATGGTCTTCTACTTTTGGTAGTCTTCTTAGAGGATAGTGTTGTGGCTCGTCTTCAACCATAGTTTGTGTCATACGGACCATGTCTTCATGAGAATCAAAGAGTGGTACTAATGGCTCGCTCACACGCCTAGTGAGGGCTGGTACAGTTGAGATGGCATTACAATATGCTTTAGGATTCTCCTCAGGTTTTCCCGGAAGTACACCGGCTGGTCTAGAGACAACATTTGCGGTTTGAGCGACTTGAGTTTCCAGCTGCTTGACAAAAGTGGAAAGACTTTCAAACTTTCCATTCAATTCACCATAGATATAATCCACCTTTATGTTGATATCCCTTGTTGCTTGTTGATGAGAAATAAGCAATTCCAGCATCATTTTCTCAAGGTTACTACCTTGAGGTTGAGGCGCCTGGGCTGGTCTGGTTGGGACGTTAGGAAAAGGTATTTTGTTATTGATGAAAGGAGGATGTGGCTGGAAGTTGTTGTTGCCACCAAAGTTATTTTTCTGAAAGAGGTTTTGAAACGACTTTGATTGCTGCAGATTGTTCTGATCTTGAGGGTTTTCCACATTTAGGTTCCGATAGGAAAGGTTAGAATTGTTCTGGAAGTTATTGTTGAAGTTGTTGTTGTATCCACGGTTCTGGTAGAATCCTTGAGTACCAAAACAGTTATTTTCTTCTTGATCGAATAAAAAATCAAACTCTTGTAAAGCATCATTGTTCATGTTGTCAATCGTCTCGCAAGCATTGACTGCGGTGGTTGTTCCTTAGAAGTTGGCTCATCATTTTCTTAAGCTCGGTGATTTGCTTAGCATCAGAACCACTATAATGGATTGTTCTATCAAAATCGGTGCAAGTGTTGCTACTACTTGCAGCAAGGTTTTCAATGAGAGCTCGTCCTTCTAGAATGGTCTTAGTAGTGAAGTCTCCTTTGCTGGCCATGTCGAGTGAGAGTTGAAACTTGTTGTGTAAACCTCTATAGAAAGTACTTAGAAGATTACCTCCACTGAAGCCATGGTGAGGAAAATCATGTTCATATTCCTTAAAGCATTCCCATGCTTCATAGAAAGATTCGACCAGTCCTTGTTGAAAGCTTTGAAGCTTGTTCCTAAGAGAGTTGGATCTTGACTTCGTGTAAAAGTGGTTAAGAAAGGTTGACTTGTATCCTTCCCAAGTATTGATCGATCCAGAGGGTAAAGACTTTAACCATCTATGAGCCTTGTCAGCTAGAGAGAAAAGGAAAAGCTTACACTTCAAATAGTCTTTGGGTACACCATTTGTTCATGTTGTACTGCAGATTTCTTCAAAGAGATCGATGTGATCCATAGAATGTTCCGTGGAGAGTCCATGGAACTGGTTTTGCTTCACCAAACCAATGATTTGAGGTTTTATCTCGTAGTCACGCCTTGGTAGATTAGGAACTCTTATGGCAGCTCGGTCTTGAGGATATTGATTTGGAGTATCAAAGTCGGCTATCGTACGGTTCAGATTGGCAAGTCTCAGAGGGTGCACATAAGCAGCTTGTCTAACACCAACATTAGCATGATGCTGTGAGTTAGCAACATTAGAAGGCTGGTGAGGAGGAACATTGAGATTTTCTCCCATGCCTAGAGGATTAGCTTCACGAGCTTGGTTGCAGACCTCCAGAGGGTCAGCTTGTGCTTCAGCAGGTTCATAGATGGGATCATCATCCTCATCATGCATCGGCTGCACGAGCATCAAGGGCAGCAGCTTGGTTTTGTTGATCGATGTCATGGACACCTTGGTCTTGGTTCCTTAACTCGGCCATGATTTGTTGTCTTCGAAGTTTTCTAAGTTCACGTTCTAGTCGATCAATGTCTTGGAATGGATTCACGGTTTCAGAGTTTTGGCTCCTTTTCATGCACTGCGAATCCAAAAACAAAAACTAAAAGGGAAAACAGAGGTTATCGAGAAACAAAGAAGTAAAAGCAAAATAAAATTGAAAGATTCAAATGAAAAATTGTATCTTAGACGAGAGTTCTTATCGAATTCAAAGGCAGCTAGTATACTCCCCGACAATGGCGCCAAAAAATTGATGTGTGTGTAAGTTTTCCTTTAATACGACACAACTTCTTCAAACTGCAAGTGCACAATAAATATGCTGTAGTACTTAAGGTTATCGATCCCACATAGAGTAATAGCTAGACGGATTGAATTCAATGAAAAAAATCAAACTAAGACAAAATATGAAAAGGGTTTTGTTTTTGGTTTGCGAATGAATGATGTGATGAAATAATGAAAGCAAGTAAATAAGTCAGTTGTAAACAACAATAGAAAGGCATTGGGCATTCTGGGAGTCATCTCATGGTTTCCATGGTTTTAAACAATTCAAGTGAAAGATGCATATGCAAATGTTTTCAGTCATGACTTCTCAACTACGAACAAGGATAAACAATCAAACCATAGTTCACAGAATGAATGTCTTGAGCCTCAGCACCCCGTTACTCAACTTACGCAGGCAATGACATACATCAACCAGCAGGATAAACAAGTTCGATAAGTTCACAAAGCTCCATAACTCAAGTTACGCAGGTTATAACGCGAAGCTTCAATAACACTAGTTCTGAGAAGTAGGTTTACGCGGATAGCACTCCTATTCTCTTAGCTTAGTGCTTGGTGATCAATTCAAGCAGCATGCATTAAGTAAACAATATCTCAAGAAAACTCAAACAATAGACAAAAATCAGATCTAACAACCTAGATGAATTGAACCATGAATCCCCACCGAATCACCCCATAGAACCCAACAAAGAAAACTACTTGCTCATGATGCAAAGAAATGCAATAGATATCATTAAGAACATCATCATAAATGAATCAATAAATTAAAGGGGGTTCAAAGGACCCTTCTCTAGATGTCACAGAAGAAAGCTAGTCTCCCCAAAAGCAAATACAAGATGAAAGAGATGAGAAACAATAAAGAACAAGGATGAAACTTCAAAGGGCCGCTTTAAGGGTTTAAAGGCAATGAAGAGGCTCTTCTGGATGCGTCTTAGGGCTGCGGCTGTTGTGGTGTGAATCAAATGAAATCTATTTGAAGGCACGGAAGTCACACCCAAAACATTAGGTTAAATGAGTATTTATAGGACTTGGGGTGTAGAAAGTCGGTTTTAGGGTTTCTGAAAGAAAACTCGGCGTTTTGGGCAAGTAAGCGGCTAGGCTTATGACTTCGGTCACGTGGGTTCTGGCCGGAGTCATCAGGAAGGCTGACATCGGTCACGGGTGCTCTGACCGAGGTGCTTAGGAGGCTTGACCTCGGTCACACACCTTGTGACCGAGGTTGATAAGGCTTCAATCTTTGGGTCATATCTTCCAAGTGGATAAATGGATTGGTTCGATTCTTGTCCCAGGTGAATCTTGACACTTCTAGTTTCCCAGGTACATAAAGATCTCTGAATGTTTTCCACGGAAAGGTCTTCAACAAATGAAAAACTTCTGATCTCTGAAACTACTTCAAAACGGGTTTTGCTTGACTTTATGTCCTTTTTGCTCCAAAACTTCTAAATGTCCCCAGGAAATGGAAATGGTTGAAAATGGCCTTGAAGTATCCATAATCACTTGTTTCTCCATTGAATCCCTAATAAAAACATATAAATAATAGGCAAAAATACATTGTTATCATGCATCAAGTGGTAACAGAGTCAAATTGCTAGGGCAGAACCCAGAGGATGGCTCAGGTTGTGAGCTGGATTCCAGCGGTACAGAAGCCTCCTGAGTATCTACTCCCATTAATGCTGAAGGAATATATGAAATATTCTTTACGCGAGACTTAGTCTTTCCAGTTTTTGGGGAAAAAACAGTCTTTGACCTTTTTCTCTTGTCTGAGAATGACATCGAAGCAAGGGTCTGATGCTCATCAACAATGTCAGAGTTTTCGGTGGCAGAAGGACGAGATGAGCGAAAATTCTTTCTAAAACAGGTCATTCTTTGGATGATAGGGCAGAAACATCACTAATCAGACTAGTTCTACCAAACATGCCATCAGCAAGAGCAAGAGTAATTTTCTCCTTATGGCTCTTTCCAACAGCGTCGAGCTGTTCTTTGATCATTTCTTCAGCAGCCTTGCGATCATTTTTCCGTTCACGAAAGCTGAGATTTGATGTGTCAGAAACAATTGGAGAGTAATCGACATACTAAAGCCCTCTACTTCTTAGGCGCTCGCCAGCCTGATGAATTCGGTTAAGCGTAAAAGTGTTCCAAGTTAACTATTTCTCAATGATCGATTGGTAAAAAACAAGTAGGCCCTCGCAAGGGGCAGGGCGAATTTGAGTTCCTGCAATAGCAGAAGTAACTCAGCCAAACAGTTTTTTTTTTAAACATGCGTACACAACGGACGCAATTGGGGATAAAGTAGGTTACCTAATGATCCAACCCAATCTCGGCGAAGTCCAGTGAAATCACTAGTAAAGGCATTGTCATCTTTCATAAAGAACCATGAATTTTTCCATGACTGGTCTTTGCCTGGGAAGCCAAAAGCTAAGTGTCTATTTTCGACGGGATAGATTGCGTAATGGCCAAAGCCACCTTCCATGCTCTTAACGCTAAAATATTCGAGGAGCTCGTTCAGACTGGCTGAATACCCACATTCGAAGGCAACAGTAATTAAGCAAAGTATGTTCCTGAGCATATTAGGGACCATTTTCGGTAAAGCAAGCCCTATGTGGTCAAGATACTTCAAAAGTACCTCGGGAATTGAGAAGAATAATCCGCAACCTGTTAAATAAGATTCGTAAGCATAGAAGTAGCCTGGGGGTGCCATTTCAGGAGATTCGTTTAGTTCCGGAAGACAAAATTCCACCGAAGAGGGAACCTGACATAGGGTTTTAATATTTGAAGGCTCTTCATAGTCAACCCCAATTTATAATATGGCTCAAACTGGTCGTTGGGCTGAGTACATATAATGGGCGGAGCTTTCGTATGGTCCATCGCTGATTCCAACCACTTTAGTATGTCAAAATAAAGGCTGGGTCAGTTCATAGCAAGCAGGGATGGGCGAACCGTACAAGAGCTTGATGGAGCGAACTTGGGTCAGACTAGTAGTGAAGCCTCATAGAAGGAAGGAGCGAGCGAAGCCATGAGTGTCCGCAAAGTGCGGTGAATCTGCGAGCTAAAGGAGGAAATCGTTCAAATGCAAGACATTGCAACATTAAAGACCGAATAAAAACCGACGAATTAAAGGAGAATCATAGGATTTATTAGTATTTATTCTTAGCACTTAACTCTTAATTCGTGTATAAATATAGACCCCCATGGTCATGTATGGGGGTCAATATTTTTTGCTACTCGAGATCAATATATACAATTTTGTACTTTTTCCTTTAGCAAATCTATTTTCTATTTCAATTCATTCTTAGTAACAAATTCTATTTTTACTTTAATAATAATTCAATATATTATTGGGTGTGGAATCCAGCATCCACACATACGGTTTGCCAAAAATGACCGAAGAACTTGTGGTCTCGGTCAAACATGATGGTTCTCGATATACCATGTAGCCGAAGCACTTCCTAGAAGAAAATATCGGTAATCAAAGTAGCGTCCCACATCTTGTAACACGGTATGAAGTGAGCCATATTTACGAATTGATCAACCACTACCATGACAGAGTCCTTGCGATCCAAGACCGGCAACACCATGACAAAATTCATGGACAAGTTAACCCACGGTGAGGTTGGGATCGGCAATGGCATGTACAATCTATAAGGATGGACACGGGACTTGGCTTTCAAACAGGTCACACACCTTGTGCAGAATGTTTCCACCATGCTTCTCATCTTGGGCTAATAGAAATGGCTCCTAAGCATTACCAAGGTCTTGTGCACCCCAAAATGCCCCATTAGGCCTCCGCCATGTGCTTCCTGGAGCAATAGTTCTCTAACCGACCCGGCGGGGATGCAAAGCCTTTTTCCTTTGAAAAGGAACCCATCATGGATGTAGAACGCCTGGTAAGGTCCCTTGCTGTGCCCTTGGTAGCAATCCTTCAGCCCCGGGTCATCTGCATATTGCTCATTAAGGCTCTCGAAGCCGAGTATCTTTGCTTTTATCGTGGTGATCAAGGCGTGTCTCCGAGACAAGGCATCGGCTACAACATTCTCCTTCCATTTCTTGTACTTGATAACATAAGGGAATATCTTGATTAATTCAAGCCATTTCACATGATGCCTTTTGAGGTTGGTTTGTCCTCGAAGGTGCTTATGGGTCTCATGGTCGGTGTGAATGACACATTCCTTGGAAATGAGGTAATGTTGCCATCTCTCGAGTGCCCTGACAAGAGAATATAACTCCTTATCATAGGTAGGGTTGTTGAGAGTAGCCCCACTTATTTTCTCACTGAAATGGGTCTTCCTCCTTGGGTGAGTACGGCGCCAATACCGATCTCGGAAGCATCGAACTTGATCTCAAACATTCTTTGGAAGTTGGGAAGAGCTAGTAGAGGTGCATGGGTGAGGCAGGACTTCAATTCCATGAAATCTTGCTCTTGCCGGTCTCCCTATACAAACCTGGTACTCTTCTTGATCACGGACATGAGCGACGCCGCGATGGTACTAAAATATCAGACGAACCGACGATAGAAACTGGCCAGCCCATAGAAACTTTGGACTTGGGTGATACTCGTAGGTGTTGGCCATTCCTCAATAGCCCGAATCTTCTCTCGATCCACCTTTAAACCCTTGGAACTGATCACAAAACCCAAAAATATGACCTCGAATGCTCCGAACACGCATTATCGTATAGTTCCTCTTAACTCAAGGTTTGTAGCATGACTTCCAAGTGAACCACATGGTCTTCTAGGCTCCGGCTATAGACCAAAATATCATCAAAGTAGACCACCACAATTGTTTTGATGAAAGCTCAGAGGGTGTGGTTCATGAGACGCATAAATGTAGACGGGGCGTTGAATATGCCAAAAGGCATGACCAGCCATTTCTAAAGGCCCTGCTTGGTCTTGAAGGCTATCTTTCACTTGTCTCCTTCTCGCATTCTAAACCTTATGGTAGCCGCTCTTTAAATCAAATTTGGAGAAAATGGCCGAGCCGCTTAACTCATCCAACATGTCATCCAATCTTGGAATGGGTGCCAGTACTTGACCATAATGTTGTTGATGGGTCAGCAATCCACACACATTCTCCAGCTACCATTCTTCTTGGAAACCAATATGACTGGTACAACACACGGACTAAGGCTTTCCCGGACACATCCCTTGAACATCAAGTCAGATACTTGCTTCTCAAGCTCCTTGGCCTTTTGCGGGTTGACACGGTAGGCTTGACGGTTGGGCAAGGAGGCTCCTGGGACAAAGGCAAGATATCTTTACTCAAAACATCTTTGAACACTGTTGGAAGTATACAAAATAATGATCTAATATACTCCCTCTGTTTCAGAATAGATGATGTTTTATCTACTTTATCTTGTTTCAGAAAGTTTGATGTTTTAATCTTTTTACTTTATTTTTATTGATAAATTGTAAATATCAAGATATAATGATTGAAAAGAACTATGTTACTATTGGTTTATAATTATTAAAATAATTCTTGGTAAGAGAAAATAATATATGTTAAAAAAGTAATGATTATTTTCTTAATTTGTGTAAAATATCCTTAACATCATGTATTGTGAAACAGAGGGAGTATAAGTCAAGTCAATCATTAATTAGTATGCGGCCTTTTGGGAAAGAGCCCAACAACAATCCATGCGGGCTTGGCCAATTGGCCCAAAGTGAACAATATCATACTAATGAGAGAGTTGATTTGGGCTTGTAGAAGCTCAACAATTGGTATTAGAGCCTAGGTCTAAAAATGTGGACCTAGGGAAGTGGGCTGCATGTTCGGTGTGGAAGGAGCCCTCGATGTGACACGATAAAAAGCTACCTCAAGAGAACCTTGCGAATAAGGGGTGCCGGTGCCTACGTGCCAAAGGTTTCGCTTAAGGGGAGGCTAAGGTTCATGGTCCATGGTTTGAGGGTAGGATTGTTGGGAAACAAACCAATATCCCACATTGGAAGATTAGAAAATAATGATCTAATATATAAGTCAAGTCAATCACCAATTAGTATGAGGTTTTTTTGGAATGAGCCTAAAAACAAATCCATGCGGACTTGGCCAGTTGGCCCAAAGTGAACAATATCATACTAATAGGGAGTTGACTTGGGCTTGCAGAAGCCAACAAACACCATTAGTACAACATGGCACTCATTGCCGATGGATTTCTTAACATCATGAGCAGTGGTAAGCAAATTGGGTTTAGCTTTGGTATCCTTAGATAGTTTAGTTTGCAATTCATGTACTTTGGACGGTGAGAAAAGAGCTAGGTTAATGTATTTATGTATGAATGAGTAGTAGTTGGTCTTACCGTTGTGTGTAGCATCCTTATTGATATGATCCTCCCAAGGATTCGGCACTTTCGGATTGGTAGAAAGATGTAACGATGGATAATCTTCGAGGGACTCGAAGTGGTGGATCGAATGGTCGCACAGGAGTTGCGGAAGGCTCCTGATATACCTCAATGCCTCCTAGGATATGACACACCTAGACAAGACAAGGTTTGATTCCTCGGATATGACACACCGAGACGAATCGATTTGATTGTTGGATATTACACACCAAGCAATCGAAAGTTCTAAAAGAACTAAAGAGAATCACTTGATGTGATCCTTCCCAAGAATCGGCACTTTCGGATTGGTAGAAAGATGAAACGATGGATAATCTTCGAGGGACTCGAAGTGGTGGATCGAATGGTCGCACAGAGGTTGCGGAAGGCCTCTGATATTCCGGTTGTCTCCTAGGATATGATGCACCTAGACGAGACGATCGCTTGACTCCTTGGATTTGACACACCAAGACGAATCAAGAGAACTTGATTGGATATTACACACCAATCGAAAAGTTCACAAGGAACAAAAGAGAATCACTCTCAAGGTTTTGAAAATAAAAAGTTGGATATTTTATTCATATGAGTTTACATGAATATAAAGAAAAGAAAACTTAGAAACTAAGCTAAGTCATTATTGTCTTGGAATAAAGAGAAATAAAAGAAAAAAAATAAAGATAGTGTGTTGAATGTGAATTCAACCCTTGGACTCCTCATGCATGCATCTTGAAATGATCTTTGGACTTCTCCATGCTTCTTTGGCCGAGATATCCTTTTGCTGGAGATTATTGGGCTTGCTGGACTTTGTATAAATACCTCCTAGATGCCAAACATAAGCCTAGAAGCTTGCAAACCAATTAGGCCTTGAACTCTTCATGTTTAGAACCAGATTGACCCGTTTTGGTAAATGGGCTGTAACTTTGTGGTCCGATATCCATTGCTTCTGTTTTTGGGTTTCTTGGAAAGCTAAGAGATCCAGTAAGATTATCCAATTAGTTTTACGTCGAGATCGTACCTGAGTTGGGCTGTGCATCATGATCTTTGGCTCAGTCGCGCAATAGGGCCTGAAGCAGATCCATGGAATTGTAAAATTCATATCTCCCAAGTCTGAACTCATTTTGATGGAAATCCAATTCGACGTGATTCTGGAATGGATCAAGTTTCCAGGAAAATTTAGTTCGTAGCTTAACTCCTTCTGGTTTGTTCGGAAATAATTATTCAACGCACGCATGTCTGAATCGCGTAAGCTGGGAATCACTTGACTTGGAAGTTGAATAACTTCTTCACCTGAACTCGGATTGGACCGCTTCAACTTCGAGGTGTGCTCTAGATGAGGTGAGAATATATTCCAAGTGGTCTTTGGGCTGGAGCATTTGAGCTTGGACGTCCTTTCACTGAACAAGACACATGGGTTTTCTCGCCTAGCACTCGGATCGATCGGTCCAAATCAATGTTTAGCTCTTGATCTTGTGACTTCTCCAATGTTTGAAAAATATATGATCTTGATTATATTTGATTCTTTCCAGGATCATATCACTTATCACACTGCCATGAGCGTCCAAATAGAATGTGGCTAGCTTGCATAGGGATGACATCACACGTGACCGTGTCACGGTATTGGCCGAAGCTAAATGCAATCTCACCTTGTTCGTTTACCGGAATGATAGTTTTATCATTTAACCAACACAATTTATAGGGCTTAGGGTGCTTATTAGTAAGGAAAGAAAGTTTGGTCACTAAGTAGGTGCTTGCAACATTAGTACAAGACACCATCAATGATCAAACAACATACATTGCCACTTACCGTGCAATGGATATGGAAGATGTTGTCTCGTTGGCTCGTGGTGTCCGAGGCAAAGGTAGTGATGCTTCTTCATCATCCGGTTCTGGGGATTTCTTATATTGCAACTCGTATTGGCATTCCGGAGTAAGGATTATGACTCGGCTGTTTGGGCAGTGAAGGGCAAAGTGTCCCCTTCCTTGGCACTTGTAGCAGATCACGTTCTGGCTTTTTTCGGGCTTGGCTTCTCTTCGGGCATCTTGCCCAGTTTCTTTGGGTGCATTGGGTTATCGAGGCTAAAACCGAGAATTGACGACACTTGGCTTGTTCTTCTCGGGTAGCCAGTTGGCTTGGTTCGTGGAAGGTAAGCTCGGTGACCAATTCGGGTTGGCTTGTCGTGTCTGGGGCATGCTTGCAGCCTTGCACTTTCGGGTAACTCGGGTTACGCTTGTCATGTCTGGTGACCAACTCAGGTAGCCGGTTGGCTTGGTTCCGGGATGGTGAGCTTGGTGACCAACTTGAGTTGGCTTGTCGTGTCTGGGGCATGCTTGCAGCCTTGCGCTTGACTTGTTGCTCGATTTGGATGGCGAGATGGAGCAATTCCTCAAATCCTCCGAAATGTTGCCTCTCAACCTTGCGCACAATACTGTTCGACATGCCCTCAAGGATCTGGGCCATGAGAGAATCCTCGGACTCATCGAGTTATAACCGGTTACGGAGATGATCGAATTCCTCATAGTATTCTTCCACGGACAGGTTATACTGGTGAAGCTTCCAGAAATGCTTTTGAACGTCTTGGTGATATAGGGCCAGGACATAGCGACATCTCATAACAAACTTCATGACTTCCCAAGATGGGATCATGACTTCATGGTGTCTCTGACGATCAGATAAGTGTCAGTCCGACCAAGTTAGAGTGTGATCGGTGAAATGGGCAGCTATGTAGGCATCTTTCCTCGGTTTGTAGTAGTCATAGTGATGTGATCATGGATAGCTCACAGAAGCAGCTTGATCCCGAGGATGCTTTGGCCGTACCAGATGGACCAATGACAAGATCGAGAGCCAAAGAGTTTCAGAACGCCATCACCGCAATACTCACTCAAGTTCAACCGACTGAAGCTCAGTTCGAGAACATGGAAAATCAAACCGTCTTGGTTGCTCGAGTGGACTAATAAACAGGTGATTCGTTTGTAATCTTTTTCCTAGCCTTTGGTTTTTTCCCAATGGGTTTTCCAAAGGAAGGTTTTAATGAGGCAAATGGGTCACTCTAATCCATCTTAGTCCACAAGAGTTAAACAAGTTTGGTCCAGGTCCAAGTCTAATAATTTTTGGATTTATCTTTTGAAGTCTTAAGCCAAAAGAAGAGATTAAATCAGCCCAGCTCAATAATCATCTGATTAAAATCGGCCAAGGGAGTGGAGGAGTTGGCTTGGGAGACTCCAAGAGATATTCCAAACTAGTTAATGTTTTCTTAATTTTCTATGAATTAATTCTAGCTTTTTCTTTACTCCATCTTTCTTTAAAACTCTTTTCTTGTACTCATTTTTGGATCATCCAAGTTTTTTATGAAAAATTGAGAGTGATTTCTCTTGTGTTCTTTGAAGAACAAACCTGATTGTTGGTGAGTAATATCCTTCAATCAATCCGAATCAAGGTGTGTCATATCCGCGATTCAAACCTTGGCGTTTTCAAGTGTGTCATATCTTGGAAAAGTCATTGAGGAAATATCCAAGGTGTTCCGCAACCTTGGTGCGATCCATTCACTCCACCCCTATCTATCTATCCACTCCTTTCCTTCTACCCCTCGAAAGTGCTGATTCTAGGAGGATCATATCAAGTGGTATCAGAGCACACTTTGGGGATCGGTATTCGATTCTATCATCTTTTTATCCTAAACTTTTATTTTCTTTCTTTTCCTTTGTTCTTGTTGATCAGATCCTATCTTAGGGTTTAGTCAAATTTTTTATTTCATTTTCTTTTTGATCTCTATTTAGTTCTAGTTTAAATTCTGGGTTGTTTAAAAAAAAAAGTTGATCGGACCAAAAGAAGAAAATATATATATATATATATATATATCAGTCCGAAATAAAGTTAGTTTAAGGGGGGAATTATTTTCTAAATTTATTTCCTAAAGATTTTATGATCAATTGATCTGTTCTCAATTAAAAAAAAAATCACTAAAATCTTTTCTTCTATCTCGAATTCAATCGATTCGTCTTGTGTTGTCGGAATTGTTCATTTGACTTGATCGGGTTTTGTTCGATATGAACCATTGAGAAAATCGCTGAGAGAGGACTTCTTGAGTGTTGAGTGATTGAGTGAATAAAAAGGAGAGAAACACTTGTGAGGATTGACTTTTTATTACTAACGTTTGTTAAGTGTGCAAGGAAAACAAAATCAATATGTCTAATCATTCCAGCGATGAAGTTGACAGCACCAACCGAGCTCAAAGAAGAAGAAATAACACTCTGGACATGCAGACCTTAGTGGTAGAAATGAGGCGGATGGTGAGAGAAGAGATGGATGCAGTCAATGCAAGGATCGATACGATTCAAGAGTCCGTTAATCAAGGATTATTGCCGAATACTGCTGCTAGAAGAAGAAGAGCACGACCTCAAGAAGAAGCTGATGGGGATGACTTGAATTATTACAGCAGAGGAAGCCAAGCTTCTAATCAAAGTGAAAGAAGGCCGAGACGAGTAAGAGAAGCTAGGGGTCGAAATGAAGATAATCTCAGTGGACTTAAGTTGAAGATACCACCATTTCACGGGAAAAATGATCCGGATGTCTACTTGGAGTGGGAGAAAAAAATTGAGCTCGTGTTTGATTGTCAAAATTATTCGGAGCAAAAGAAAGTTCAAGTAGTGGCAACGGAGTTTTTTGATTATGCAATTAATTGGTGGGATCAGATTGTGACGAGTCGAAGACGTAACCAAGAACCGCCCGTAGTCACTTGGGAAGAGTTAAAAAAACCTGATGAGAAAAAGATTTGTTCCAAGCCACTATCATAGGGAGTTGCATCTAAAGCTTAGGCGTTTAACTCAAGGAAGTAAGAGTGTGGAAGATTATTATCAAGAGATGGAGTCTCTATTGCTTAAAGCTGATATAGATGAAGATGCTGAGGCGACAATGGCCAGGTATTTGAGTGGTTTAGCTCGGGATATTCAAGATAGAATGGAGCTTCAAACTTATGAAGATTTGGAAGAGATGCTTCATAAGGCTGTGTTGGTTGAACAGCAAATTAAGAGGAGAAGTACTTCTAGACTTTCCTATGGAGCTGGAGCGGCTAACACTAGGACGAGTTACGGCCGAGAGGATAGGACCGTTGCCAAGCCAAAACCAGATCCAAAGCCCTACGCCAATGCTGAAGACGCCAAGGGTAAAGCTGTAGCTACGTCGACTAGAAATCGGGACGTTAAATGTTTCAAGTGTCAAGGGAGAGGACACTACGCCAACAAGTGCACCAACAAGAGAACTATGATTCTATTGGATAGTGGTGAGATTGAAACTGAGGAGGAAAAGCTTGAAAGTGAAGGTGAAACCGAGGATGAGGGCATAGAGTTACCAGCCATTGGAGAATTATTGGTAACAAGACGTTCTTTGAGTATTCATGTTAAAGATACTGTCCAAGAGCAGCGGGAGAACTTGTTTCACACGAGATGTTTGGTACAAGGTAAGGTCTGCAGCCTTATTATTGATGGTGGAAGTTGTACTAATGTGGCTAGTGAAACAATGGTGAAGAAGTTAGGACTGGAAGTTAAGAAGCATCCGAAACCATTTAAGCTTCAATGGCTTATTGATGCTGGTGAGATGACCGTGATCCGCCAGGTATTGGTTCCTTTAACCATAGGCAAGTATGAGGACGAAATTTTATGTGATGTCTTACCTATGGAGGCCGGCCATATACTACTTGGAAGGCCATGGCAGTTCGATAGAAGGGTCTTACATGACGGTTTTACTAATCGTTACTCTTTTGAGTTCAATGGCTGAAAGACGATACTTGCTCCTTTTGCGCCACATGAGGTTCATCAAGACCAACTTCCGCTGCAACAACAAGGAAAAACCATTAATTTTGAAGACGGCTTTCCGGAGGAAAACCCTAAGGGATTGCCGCCCATCCGTGGGATTGAACACCATATCAATTTTGTGCCGGGAGCCTCACTTCCCAACAGGCCAGTCTACAGAACCAATCCGGTGGAGACTAAGGAGCTTCAAAAGCAAGTGAGTGAGCTGATGGACAAAGGATACATACGAGAGAGCATGAGCCCTTATGCTATGCCGGTGCTGCTTGTTCCGAAGAAAGATGGGACTTGGAGGATGTGTATTGATTGTCGAGCCATCAACAATATCACTGTAAAGTATCGCCACCCTATCCCTCGTTTAGATGATATGTTAGATGAGCTGTATGGTTCTAGCATATTTTCGAAAATAGATCTTAAGAGTAGATACCACCAGATTACGATGAAAGAGGGTGACAAATGGAAAACGGCGTTTAAAACGAAACATGGCTTGTATGAATGGTTAGTTATGTCATTTGGTTTAACCAACGCACCTAGTACTTTTATGAGGTTGATGAATCATGTTTTAAGGAGCTTCCTTGGAGTTTTTGTTGTTGTTTACTTTGATGATATCTTAGTTTACAGCAAAAATTTAAAAGAGCATGTTAATCATCTAGAAGCGGTTTTGATGGCACTTAGGAATGAGGAACTTTATGCTAATCTAAAGAAATGCACCTTTTGTACGGATAACCTTGTGTTTCTAGGTTTTCTCATAAGTGCAGATGGCATCAAAGTGGACGAAGAAAAGGTTCGAGCTGTCCGAGAATGGCCCAGTCCGAAAACCGTAGGCGAAGTGAGAAGTTTCCATGGACTTGCGGGATTCTATCGGAGATTTGTGAAGGACTTCAGTACCATAGCTGCTCCTCTCACTGAAGTGATCAAGAAAAATGTCGGATTTAAATGGGAAGAGGCACAAGAAGAAGCATTCCGAGTGTTAAAGGATAAACTCACCAATGCACCACTTTTATCTTTACCGAACTTTCTTAAAACTTTTGAAATTGAGTGTGATGCATCTGGTGTAGGTATTGGAGCTGTCTTGATGCAAGAGAAGAAGCCCATTGCCTTTTTCAGTGAGAAGCTTGGACGAGCTACATTGAACTATCCAACCTACGACAAGGAGTTGTACGCGCTTGTCCGAGCATTGCAAACATGGCAGCACTACCTCTGGCCGAAGGAGTTTGTCATTCATATTGACCACGAGTCTTTGAAGCATCTAAAGGGTCAGCAAAAGCTCAACAAGAGGCATGCTAGGTGGGTAGAATTCATCGAAACATTTCCCTATGTGATCAAGTACAAACAAGGTAACGAAAATATAGTTGCTGATGCCTTATCTCAAAGGTACGCCTTGATTTCTACTTTGGATGCTAAACTTCTGGGATTTGAACACCTTAAAGATCTTTATCAAGCTGATTCTGATTTTCAAGAGATTTTTAAGTCGTGTGATAAGTTTGCTTTTGGGAAATATTTTAGGCATGATGGATTTCTTTTCTCTGAAAATCGGTTATGTGTGCCTAATTGTTCCGTGAGAGATTTGTTAGTTAGGGAAGCGCATGGAGGAGGCTTGATGGGGCATTTTGGGATCTCCAAAACTTTAAAAGTGATGCAAGAACACTTCTACTGGCCGCAAATGAAGAGAGACGTCGAAAGAAGTTGTGGCCGATGTGTCACGTGCAAACAAGCCAAATCAAAGGTACAGTCCCAAGGTATGTACACGCCCTTGCCTATTCCTGATCAGCCTTGGACTGACATTTCTATGGATTTTGTGCTTGGATTACCTAGAACTAGGACTGGAAAAGATTCAATATTTGTTGTTGTCGATAGGTTCTCTAAAATGGCACATTTTCTTGCTTGTCATAAAACTGACGATGCTTCCCATATTGCTGATTTGTTGTTTAAAGAAATAGTTAGTTTGCATGGAATGCCTAGGACTATAGTCAGTGATAAGGATACAAAATTCTTGAGTTATTTTTGGAAGATGCTTTGGTCTAAAGCTAGGTACTAAGTTTTTGTTCTCAACTACTTGTCATCCTCAATCCGACGGCCAAACTGAAGTAGTTAATAGAACTTTGTCTACCTTGCTGCGTGCCTTGATTAAAAAGAATTTAAAAACTTGGGAAGAATGCTTACCACATGTTGAATTTGCTTATAACCGATCTGTGCATTCCGCCACCAAGTTTTCTCCTTTTGAAATTGTTTACGGCTTTAATCCTTTATCTCCTTTGGATTTAACCCCATTGCCTTTGAGTGAAAGAGTAAGCTTAGATGGGAAAAAGAAAGCTGAACTTGTTAAACAGATTCATGAGAAAGCTGTACGCCAAACAAGCTAACAAGGGCAGGCGCAAGATGATCTTTGAAGAGGGAGGCCACGTTTGGATTCATCTAAGGAAGGAGAGATTTCCGGATGAGAGAAAGTCTAAGTTGATGCCTAAGATTGACGGTCCATTCCGAGTCACAAAGAGGATCAACGATAATGCTTACCAACTCGATCTCCAAGGTAAGTACAATATGAGTTCAAGCTTTAACGTTGCTGACTTAATCCTTTTGTTGCAGATATTCCAGATTTGAGGACAAATCCTTTTCAAGAGGGAGGGGATGATGTGATCATGGATAGCTCACAGAAGCAGCTTGAACCCGAGGTTGCTTTGGCCGTACCAAGTGGACCAATGACAAGATCGAGAGCTAAAGAGTTTCAGAACGCCATCACCGCAATACTCACTCAAGTTCAACCGACTGAAGCTCAGTTCGAGAACATGGAAAATCAAACTGTCTTGGTTGCTCGAGTGCACTAATAAATGGGTGATTCGTTTGTACTCTTTTTCCTAGCCTTTGGTTTTTTCCCAATGGGTTTTCCAAAGGAAGGTTTTAATGAGGCAAATGGGTCACTCTAATCCCTCTTAGTCCACAAGAGTTAAACAAGTTTGGTCCAGGTCCAAGTCTAATAATTTTTGGATTTATCTTTTGAAGTCTCAAGCCCAAAGAAGAGATTAAATCAGCCCAGCTCAATAATCATCTGATTAAAATCGGCCAAGGGAGTGGAGGAGTTGGCTTGGGAGACTCCAAGAGATATTCCAAACTAGTTAATGTTTTCTTAATTTTCTATGAATTAATTCTAGCTTTTTCTTTACTCCATCTTTCTTTAAAACTCTTTTCTTGTACTCATTTTTGGATCATTCAAGTTTTTTATTAAAAATTGAGAGTGATTTCTCTTGTGTTCTTTGAAGAACAAACCTGATTGTTGGTGAGTAATATCCTTCAATCAATCCGAATCAAGGTGTGTCATATCCGCGATTCAAACCTTGGCGTTTTCAAGTGTGTCATATCTTGGAAAAGTCATTGAGGAAATATCCAAGGTCTTCCGCAACCTTGGTGCGATCCATTCACTCAACCCCTATCTATCTATCCACTCCTTTCCTTCTACCCCTCGAAAGTGCCGATTCTAGGAGGATCATATCACATAGCAATTGAAAATATGGTCCATGTGTTGTTCCCAATCTAGATAGGACTTGGGATCAACCTTCCCAGCAAAGGTGGAAGGGTAAGCTTATGGACCGGAGCCTCCGGGCATGGAGCACGTTCTTCCGAGTCAAAGGTGGGATGCTCTTCATGGTGTCTAGGCCAAACTCTCCTCGGTATAAAGTGATCGGCTTCATCATTGGTATCTCCTACTTTTAATGGAATAGCTTGGGGTTGAGGCGGGGGTACATTGGCTTGTACTGGTCTAAACAATAATTCAACTATTGGAATTGGGCTTGAATACCGGCCAAAATAACTCTCAAATCGGGTGGAACTGGTGGATTGGCCATCGGAAAAGAATCTATATGAACGGCAGCGTTGTACGGCCAGGGAGATGCGGATGGTGGAATTAGGCCAGCGGTAAGAGATCCGGCGAGGTCCGGTCAGTGAGGTTGGCCAAAATGGATGGCAGCGATGGTTGGCCGGCGGGGTATGGACAGCGGAGGATGGACAGACCAGAGGATGGCCTTTTAATATGGTGGGCCGGTGTGATCAGCCATCAGAGCTAACTGAGGGCGATCAGTGAAGTCAGCTAGGATGATCAGTGATTATGGACTGGAGGTACCGGAGTCAGCCTGCATGATGACTCGGTGTTATCCGGGTCATTGCTCGGTAACACTCGGTAACACACGGTAACAACTGGTGAATACTCGGTAATTTACGATGAGCAGTAAGAACTCACGTATTTTACCCGTATTTACGCCAACACGTGGAATGGTAATATTAAAGAGATAAAGCAAAGGGAATAATCAATCAATCATTGGTGATGACAGCGCAAAAGCAAAAGGAATCTTACACTACGAGACAAGAAAAATTTAAAGGATTGCCGGATAACCGGAAACTGGCAACATGTCTTTTCCTCGATCAAGAACTCGTCTTTGACCGCGTGGGAAAAGTTTTGTCTTCTACAATGCAAGCTTACAGATACAACAATGGCGAAAACACTGAACAGAAAACCTAGCAATCTAATGAACGATAAACGACTAACAATGCAACAATACAGAACAAGATAACATTTTTATGGATTTTCTCTTAACTGGTTAACTAACAGATGCAACAACGGATAAAAATGAACAGATAAACCAACAAACTAAACGAAGCTAATAAGGAAAGATACAACCTTTAGCGGAGCCGAGGCTCTGATACCAGCTGATACACCCCAAGGGGTATGGCTCCAGACTAATTCAAGAAATAGATAGACTTAAAAGATTTATGGAACAAGATGGCTTACGTTACAGTGAGAGTCACGAAACACGTATCCGGCGATATGGTGAAAAGATGGTAACGAGTGAGTAGGATGGAATGATGAAAGGGGAACGCCAGAGATGACTCGATCCAGTGTGACATGACGCTATGGAATATGTAGATATACAGAATGCTCATAATGGAAAGATGAATCCATGGTAGGAAAGACGGTGAGATAGAAGGAGATGATGAACACACAGTGAGGAAATACGGTAGCGAAAGTGAAAGATGGAACGATGGAGTGAAATGTTAGAGATGACTCGATCTGATACGACACAAAGTGGTGAAATGGATGAATAAACAGAGTAGTTGGAACGTGAAGGCAGATGTACGGGGGAAATAAAGTGAAATGGAATACAATGATGAACACACAGTGGAAAGATAATAGGCCACATGGAATATAGATGGTTCCGTGATACAATTTACGATAGATCTGAGCCCGGCTACGAGGATCTAACGTCAAACATTTAAGAGCAAAAACGGCTTGATTGAACAGAGAGAGAAAAAAGTTTCTAAATAGGTTTATTAATGCTAACCAAAATACAATGGAGGTTCACGACCTTATATAGTGGGACATGCTAGGTCTACACAGAAAGATACAATGACTAGCGTGCCCTTAACATGTTGGCCGCATGAAAAGATGAAAACTCTAAGTAGAAAGAAGTCTCGGTAAAACGATGAATCTCCTAAGGATAGTAATCACCCTCAGTTATTTTTCCAATGTGTCCTGGAGATTTCCACAAGGAATAACTACATGAGCCAAGGGTGATGCTCCAAGATTGATCACCTCGTTAAAAATCTCTTGGTAAACCTCTTTGGGATAAACCCAAGTAGGGAAAAAATGTAACCTTCTTGGCGACTTAGGGGTGCGTTTTCACTGGGTGATGGTGAAAATGCTGAGGGTCAAAACCCGTGCATCTTCGGTGACCGTGGTAACGAGGTCTGGTACTCGTCCAAGTGCTCTTTGCTCCATGACTTGCTCCACGAACATGGCGAAATTGGCCCGGTAGCGTCGTTTCTTGTCCCTCTTGAATTTCCTAGGTGAAAAGATCGGTGCATGGATCGGAAGGGCAACCTCGGTCACGTCTGGATGTGGTAGGCTCGGCTCGTCTGGATGATCCTTGATAGGTGGAGCCGTATTACAACTCATCAGCAAAATCTTCTTCAATTTCTTCTAACTCCACGAATTCATCTCCACTTTCCACGAAAATGGCATTGCAGGCATGGTTGGGGTTGTTCTCATTCCTTCCAGAAAGGAATGCTTCTTGTCTTTTGACAGACCTAAAAGTTTATGCAACCTAAATATCCAGCTTCTTGATATAAGTACTCAAAGCTTCGAACTTACGATTCAAGTCTGTGTAAAGAGCATCAATCTTCCCATTAAAATCAACTGTGATCTTCTACTGATTTTACAGAATCTGTTACAACATAGACTTCATCTCACTCTCTGCAGTTTTTGGAAGGGGTGTCTGGTAAGATGATGATCCATAGTTCCTGTTAAAGTTGTTGTTCGGATAGGTCTTCTGGTATTCAGGCTTTATCATGTATCGAGAAATTTTCTGATTGCCTGTGAAGGCATACCTCTGTGCAATATCATATCTCTGATCCTAATATCCAGTTCTGTACCTCTCAAAACCTTCCACTGGTTCAAAAGTCTCAACTTCTGTAGAAAACTAAACTGATTTCTTACCCACAAGAAGACTGTGTATCGTGTTCAATCTAGCCTTTCCCTCAGCAATCTGACTCCCTTCCAAGTTTCATGCTTGCTTCTCCTTTCAAAATCAGAATTCTGGTGTCGATCGACACCGTTTGTGACTTCTGCTGTCACTTGGCCATTTTCATCAATTTTCTGGCCCTCATCATTGTATGCTTGACCATCTCCGTCCCTTAAGACTCCAGCATCATCTGGTTGGATTATCGTTCTCAACATATCTGTTGATTTCTTAGCTTTCTGGTTGGTTCATTCTAACTCTACTAGCTCTTGATTAGACAGATTCACTAACTCAATGTTCTTTTTGCTCCTGGTTCCGCGATTAGGCATACACCTGAAACACACCTGAAAAAGAGAGAGAACAGCATAATGGTGAATCATAGAGAACTTCGACAACAATGCCAAAATTTGATATGTTCAAATTATCTCTAGAGCTACTCTCTCAAATTAAGATATTGACAGTAGTACAAAGGGGTCGAATTCCACAAATGACTCACGTTCACACAATAGATTATCAGTTTATGAATTAAACTAAACAATAGAAATTGTAATTAAGAGAAAACATCAATGCAATTAAATCGGGTTGTGAAACAATTGGGAAAAGAGCTATGCTTAGGGAATTTCTCAAGTAATTCAGAATTGCAGAACAAAAAATTGTCAGGATTCCATGAACTCGAAACACAATGGTAAAATCAACAGTTTTCGCTGCAGAAATTATCTATGTCTAAATCTAGAATTCCAAATTTCTTTGCTAAATTCCTCAATTCAGACTAGCACTAATGATCAGGTTTGATTGTTCACAAAATACCTAAACCAACCATTTTTGCGAATAGTTAATTTGCTCATCTAAGATAGTCTAGGAAATCAATTACACTTTCGTGTCAACTAATCAACCTATGATCAGATTCTAGGTCACAAAGAAAGAAAAGAAATAAACACAATCTAGATAAAGAACTCTATTGATTCAATTCCAACAATCTAACAACCTAACAATTTATCATAAACCTTTGAAAATCCCTAAACCTAACAAGTAACCTACTCATACATGGTGAATGAAACAAATATCATGAATAGAATAGAAAGCATAAAATAAATCAAGAGAAGAAATAAAGAGTTTGGAAATCCTCTCTACAAAAAAAACTTTGAAAATGTGGTTGTGATAATGAAGCGTAAAATCAAGAGTAAGTCTAAACAAAGACCTAAAACCTTCATTAATAGTCTAAACACGAGTTGGGCTCTTTTTTAAATACATGAAACTTCAGGGCAAAGTTGCAAATCGCCAAAAAAGTAGTCTTCACGTGGAGTTTTGAAAATCGGCATGTGTCGACCGATACACATGGGTTGTGTTTGTCAAGACAGGTGGTCACGAATGACACCAACTTCGACTCCTCAGCTACAATACTCCATAAATGCTCCAAAATATCCAAATGATTTTAAACGTGTGTAAACCTGTAAAAGAGTTGAAAAGGACTCGAAAGACATAAAAAAACTCTATAATATACATATATCATGGCTTAAAAATCCCATAAAACCATGATATATCAGATGCTATGTCGACATCACTCTCATTTGAATAATCAAGGTTCTTGGAACGCATCCATTCACCCTAGTCATCCAAACACAAGTAACATCCCTCACGGCCAAATCCAGTAGGCTACCATGCAACTAATTCCCGTGTAGTAGAGTTTCAGGTGATTCTTTGGTCTGAGTTTGAAATGAGGAAATGAGGGGGTTTATATAGGTTTTCCCAAGCTGTATGCCTATTAGGTGAGTCATGGGGCATGTGTCATTGCATGGAATGTGGTAGTGCCACCATTTGCTACCTCCTACTAAGCCATATATTAATTAACCTACCAAGATGACACATGCCCTCTTGTGCTCATCTATAGTCGCCATTAGGTGTGGTTGAGAATGACTTTACATGGTCAGTTCTCAGCCACACAACTATCTAAGACCATGCAATTTATCTGAACTGCCATCAATCGTTCTCCAGTTACCTGTTGCCAGGTTTTCTCATCATGCTACCGTATGCCCTTGGCTAAATCGATTTTCCCTCAAACAAAATTAGATTTTCCTAGGCAATATCCTTTATTTTTCACATAATTACTCTCAAAATCCCTTGTTTATACTTCTAGCTTCGCCAAACCATCTTACTACTCGGTGGTGCCTTTTATTATCAGCTTTGGCATGATTTGAGTTTTCAGATTAGTATTTTTCATGGTTAAACTTCCTGTTGATATCGGATCCGCACCAAGGATCCACTCTTTCCAATCATGACACATGTCAATAATTTCAGCAGGTCAAAGTAAAGGATGGGTCAGTTCAAAGCGAGAAAGGACGGGCAAACTGTATGAGGGCTCAATGGAGAGAACTAGGGTCCGACCAGTAGTGAAGCCTCGTGGAACGAAATAGCAAGTGAAGCAAGGAGTGTCCATGAAGCGAGGTGAATCTGCGAGCTGAAAGAGGAAATCATTCAAAGTACGAGACTCTCTTTTAAATACAGGTAAATTTGACTAACAATCCAGTAACTCTCTTTTCTTGTTTGGATTTGATATCTAATGGCCCTTCCTTTTGAACTCGTAGTGCCCGTGTACTTTATAGGACCACAAGAGTTCCAACCCTCAAACTCCTGTGAATCCTCTACAAAGTACCAACCTTCAGACGCCGATCCATCAAACAACAACGCATCAGGCTGGAACTAATTCTAGCACCGAAGCAATTCTTGCCAATGATGCGGTTAGTGATGGAGTCAACCCCGCAGTTGTGGCAGATATGGTCAATAACAACAACAACAATAATGACATCCCAGCCGAGATAAGAGATACTTGGGTACATGCCATCGTCTCACATTTTCACCAAGTAAAATAGCCGGTCAACTTCATGATATCAAGTGGTATCAGAGCTAGCTCCAAACCAGGTTGTGTTGATTCAAAACGTTTTACCCTTTGATATTCCACAGATAATTTGAATCGATTATGTCTGACGATTGCTAGAATTTTCATAAATTTATTTTGTTTGATAAAATCGTGATATCTGTTGATTTTTTTTCGAAAACGAGTCTAGTATTTGTTAAAATTGATTCTCGAATTTTTGAATATGTTTTGATAATTTTTTGAGATTGATTTCGTCGAACAGTCGCAACTAGAGGTTCTCGGAATATGAAAAGTTATTTTCGTGTTAACTTGCTAGACTTGTTTAAAATCATTGGTTAACCCTAAAATCGTAAAATATATTGCATTGAAACCTAAATTGAGTCTAGTATTTGTTAAAACTGTCTCTGGAATTTTTGAACGTGATTTGATATTTTATTCTGTTTGATCAGGTCAAACTGTCGTTTAGGTTTCTTGCCATGTTTTTCCTTGTTGTGTTTGAGCATTTTACTTGTTTACTTGTTGGGATTTGAACAGGTACCATGGCGGGAACCAGCCATGACGAACAAGAGTCTTCCAACTCCATCAAGCAAGTTATGGACTCCTTTAAAGCTATGATGGTTGAGGTATGGCCACTATGAAAGCCGACTTAGAAAGGTCCATCAACAACCGACTCCGAGAACATCAACAACCTGCTATTGAAGAACAACTTAGGAGGAACCTATGACTTTCTGATGCTGAGCACTACTATAGTCAGACTTCTCGAAGAAGACAGCTAAGAGAAGACCAAACCGTTAGAAATAACCAACCCACTACGCGAGACCCTTTAGCTGGTGTGAAGATAGAAATTCCGTTTTCCATGGAACCAGTAACCCTAAAGAGTATCTTGAGTGGGAAAAGAGGGTTGAAATTATCTTTGATTGCCGGGAGTTTACTCAGGAGACTAAGGTAAGAATTGCCCCAACCGCATTCAAGGATTATGCTCTAAGTTGGTGGGACCAGTTGGTGACGTCTAGAAAAAGGGCTGGAGATATACCGGTTGAGACTTGAACCCAAATAAAGATCATTATGAGGAAGAGGTTCGTACCCAGTCATTACCACAGAGAGCTTCACCTTAAGCTTCGGAATTTGTCTCAAGGAAGTAGATTCGTTGAAGATTATTTCAAAGAAATGGAAACCTTGTTACTTAGAGCCGATATTCAAGAAGACAATGAAGCTACTATGGCCAGATTCATGGGAGGTCTTGACAAAGATATCATTGAAAACTAGAGGTCCATCATTATGTTGAGCTGGAAGAGCTTCTCCACAAAGCTATCATGTTTGAAAAACAACTTAAGAGGAAGAGCTCTAGAACCGGATACAACTCTACCAAGTTCAGCAAAGATTACAAGCCTAAGGATTACAAACCGCTGACCAAACCCAAGATAGACGAGTCTCCGCTCAAGGGAATTGATAAAGGTTCAAGCACCAAGGCTAGAGAAATTCAGTGTTTCAAGTGCAAAGGTTTTGGTCACTACTCCCATTCGTGCTCCAATCAGAGAACCATAGTTATTAGGACCAATGGCGAGATAGAATAAGAAGAAGATCATTCGGAACCTGAACCTGTAGAGGAACCACTTAGAATGCCGGTGTCCGGACAACTTTTGGTCACTAGAAGAACCCTTAACTTACACACTCGTTGCCTTGTTCAAAACAATGTTTACACCCTAGTGATTGATGGTGGTAGCTGTACCAACGTTGCCAGCCAGTCTATGGTTGATAAGCTTGGACTCACATTCACTAAGACAGCTAAACCTTACAAGCTGCAATGGCTTAATGATGAAGGAGAAATGGAGGTTGAGAACCAGGTCCTAGTTCCCCTATTCATTGGAGAATACAACAATGAAGTGTTATGTGACATTCTACCCATGGACGCTGGACATATCTTGCTTGGAAGACCTTGGCAATCTGATCGGAAAGTAATGCATGATGGGTTTACCAACAGATGTTCATTTGAGTTCAAAGGCAAGAAGAATATCGTGGTTCCGCTCACTCCCCATGAAGTTCACCTTGACCAAGTGGCCTTGAAGAAGGGACGGGTAGCTTCCAAAGCTAAAAACAAACAGCCGGTCAACTTCATGATCACGCCTAACCCAAGGAGTCAATTACCACACTTACTTTTTGTGATTAAAGAGTGTTATAGTATTAACCTCTACACGCAGGACTTGCCTAGCAAACTTCACTTTTTTTTGCAGGAGTTTAAGGATCTTTTCCCAGAGGAACTTACACCCGGATTGCCACCAATCCGTGGAATAGAACATGAAATCGATTTTATGCCTGGAGCATCTCTTCCCAACAAATCCGCCTACAGAACTAACCCTCTAGAGACCAAGGAGCTTCAACAACAAGTAGCTGATCTCATGAAGAAAGGACATATTCGTGAGAGTTTGAGTCCTTGTGTTGTACCCGTTCTACTTGTCCCAAAGAAAGATGGTAGTTGGAGGATGTGTTGATTGCCGTGCTATCAACAATATCACTATAAAGTATCGTCATCCTATCCCTAGACTTGATGATATGCTTGATGAAATGCATAGGTCTAGTATTTTCTCTAAGATAGATCTTAGGAGCAGTTACCATCAAATTAGAATGCAAGAAGGGGATGAATGGAAAACTGCCTTTAAGACTAAGCATGGGTTGTACGAATGGTTAGTTATGCCTTTTGGGTTAACAAACGCACCTAACACTTTTATGAGATTGATTAACCATGTTCTTAGAGCATTCAAAGGTCATTTCATGGTTGTGTACTTTGATGATATCTTAGTTTATAGCCGCAGCCTTGATGTTTTAGAAGTGCTTAGGAAGGAAACCTTGTATACTAACTTGAAGAAATGTACTTTTGGAGCGGATCACCTTGTCTTTTTAGGTTTTGTTGTGAGCGCAGATGGTATCAAGGTTGACGAAGAATAGATACAAGCTAGTAAAGATTGGCTGAGTCCAAAGAATGTTAGTGAAGTAAGAAGCTTCCATGGTTTGGCCGGTTTCTATAGGAGGTTTGTTAAGGACTTCAGCACTTTAGCCGTACCACTCACTGAGGTTATCAAGAAGAATGTCGGATTCAAGTGGGAACAAGCTCAAGAGAATGCATTTCAAACCTTAAAAGAGAAGCTAACAAATGCCCCGGTTTTATCTCTTCCTAACTTCGATAAAAAATTTGAAATTTAATGTGATGCCTCGGGAATTGGTATTGGTGCTGTTCTTATGCAGGAGATGAAGCCCATAGCTTATTTTAGTGAGAAGCTTGGAGGCGCCACACTCAATTACCCCACGTATGATAAAGAGCTTTATGCACTCGTCCGAGCTCTACAAACATGGCAACACTACCTTTGGCCCAAAGAGTTTGTCATACACACTGACCATGACTCACTCAAGCATCTCAAAGGACAAAAAAAGCTGAACAAGAGAGACGCCAAGTGGGTTGAATTCCTTGAGACTTTTCCATACGTCATTAAGTACAAGAAAGGTAAGGAGAATGTAGTAGCCGATGCTCTTTCTCGGAGGTACGCTCTTTTGAATTCTCTTGAGGTTAAGTTATTAGGATTTGATCAAATCAAAGAATTGTATGGTAGTGATGTTGACTTCAAGGAAACCTATGCTGCCTGTGAAAAATTTGGTGTTGGAAAATATTTTAGGAGTGATGGATTTTTGTTCTATGATAATCGCCTTTGTGTACCTAACTCCTCTTTGCAAGATTTGTTTGGCCAAGAAGCTCATGCAGGTGGTCTTATGGGACATTTTGGCGTGGCAAAGACGTCAAGCGTGTTACGTGAACACTTCTTTTGGCCGCACATGCAAAGTGACGTTGAGAAATGTTGTCAAAGATGTGTAACGTGTAAGCAAGCTAAATCCACAATCCAGAATCACGGTTTGTATACCCCTCTTCCTATTCCCTTGCATCCTTGGCATGACTTATCCATGGACTTTGTAGTTGGATTACCTAGGACTAAGACTGGAAAGGATTCGGTATTTGTGGTTGTTGATAGATTCTCTAAAATGGCTCACTTCATACATTGCCAGAAAACCGATGATGCTATTAATGTAGCTGGTTTGTTCTTTAAAGAAGTTGTTAGGTTGCATGGAATGCCTAGGACTATTGTATCGGATAGGGATACCAAATTTCTTAGTTATTTTTGGAAAACCCTTTGGTCTAAGCTAGGAACCAAGCTTTGTTTTTCCACCACATGTCACCCACAATCCGATGGCCAAACCGAAGTAGTCATTAGAACGTTATTCACTTTGTTGCGTGCTATAATTAAAAAGAACCTTAGGACTTGGGAAGAATGTCTACCTCATGTTGAATTTGCTTACAATCATGCTAGACATTCCGCATCTAAGTATTCACCATTTGAAATTGTTTATGGGTTCAATCCCATCTCACCTTTGGATCTATTGCCTTTACCCGTGAATGAAAGGATAAGTCTTGATGGTAAGAAAAAGGCTGAGCTTGTGAAACTGATCCATGAAAAGACTCGAATCAACATAGAGCACAAGACCAAGTTGTATGCTAAGCATGCAAACAAAAGCCGGAAGTTTTTGGTATTTGAAGAAGGGGACTTGGTATGGGTTCACCTAAGAAAAGAGAGGTTTCCCAATGAAAGGAAATCTAAGCTTATGCCTAGAATTGATGGTCCATTCAAAGTCATCAAGAAGCTCAACGACAATGCCTACCAGCTGGATCTCCAAGGTAAGTACACGGTTAGTCCGAGTTTTAATATTACTGATTTAAGTCCTTATTTTGTAAAGGAAACAGATTTGACGACAAATCCTTTGCAAGTGGGGGAGGATGATGAGAGTATAACCAGCTTGGAGCAGCATAATCATGAAGAGAATCATGAAGATGATCTTGAGGACAAAGAAGATAAAGAGGAGATTGTACCGGAGCAACAAGGAGACTTGGAAGTTCCACTCGGTGTCATCACTCGGTCTAAACAAGCTAAACTCAAGACAACCTTGCAACATCTTCTCAACACTATCCAAGGCAGTTTAGTGTGTGCTAATCCAACCACCCTGGTTGTGATCCAAGCCACCTAGACTTTTATCAAGAGAGGTAATCGGCCTTATACTCTTTTTCCCTTGTTGGGTTTTTCTCAATTGGTTTACCAACAAGGTTTTTAATGAGGTAAGGCCCGGTTACTCTACCCCAGCCTCTTGATAAAACCAGGCCCCAAATCTATCTTTTATTTCTATGTTTTATTCAAACTTTGTATTTAGTTTTGTTGTGTTCCGAGGAGTGGTGTTTCGAGGCATGTCTTGATGACCACGTCCTCGTCTTCTCCGTCTCACCTCTTTATATTCTGATCTAAACTCTACATTTTAGTCATCAAACATTTTATTCTGAAAACTCTTTCTTGTTTGATCGCCTTGTTCTCTGGTGTAAAGGATCATCATCCACACCTTGACAAGTTTGAAATCATTGGATCGCTTCATAATCCTTTGACGTTTCACATCAATCCACCTCTTGTTCTTGCAGAGTTTGGTTTTCACCAACTCGTGGAGCAAGCCCCGAGTGTTCAAAGGCTACTCATCACCATTGGAATATCACTTATTCAAACCGATTCATCCCCTTCACTTCATTTCCTCACTTTCGCACTCATATCTGTTCACTCTACTCATCACAACCATTGGAGAAGATTCAGGGACGTTGATCCTCATCTAGGATCATATCAAGTGGAATGACATCCCAGCCGAGATAAGAGATACTTGGGTACATCACCAAGCTAAGATGATGTGATCCTAGGAAGCACTAAGGAGCTGGAAGAGGAAATGGAAGCTTATGAAGATGAGGAAATCCAACAAGGAGCACAGGATGCATTGGAACAGCTTGAACTGGAGCAGCTTGTAGCCGAGGAAGCTAAGAAGAAATGGATTAGCTCAACAACAATGTTTGATCCGGGAATATTAAGAGGATCTCTTGAACTTTGGAGGTTGTATCAGGTCCACATTGGTCATGATACACGTTCGAGAAAGCTAGTGCATGGCCATATGATCTACTTGCACTCTTTTTCCCTTATCTCGGTTTTTTTCCATTGGGTTTTCCGAGTAAGGTTTTAATGAGGCTTGTGGCTCATATGTTCATCTTTGTCATTGCCTAGTTCTGATCCATCAAGGCCCATTTAGATGGCATTTTGGGCATCCCTCTCTCTTCTTTTTCTATCTATTTGAATTCAAACTTTCTCTTTTAATTCTGCATGGGTTTTGTGTGAGTTTACGAGGCATGTCTCGTAACTCTACATCATTTAAGTCTCTTCTCCTCCTTCTCTTTATATTCTGATCTGAACTCATTGTATCAATTATCAAACATTTTATTCTCAAAACTCTTTCTTGTTTGATCGCCTTGTTCTCTGGTGTAAAGGATCATCATCCACACCTTGACAAGTTTAAAATCAATGGATCGCTTCATAATCTTTTGCCGTTTCACATCAATCCACTCTCTGCAATCATGACACGTTTAAACAATTTCAGCAGGTCAAAGTAAAGGATGGGTCAGTTCAAAGCGAGAAAGGACGGGCAAACCGTATGAGGGCTCAATGGAGAGAAGTAGGGTTCGACCAGTAGTGAAGCCTCATTGAAGGAAATAGCAAGTGAAGGAAGGAGTGTCCATGAAGCGAGGTGAATCTGCGAGCTGAAAGAGGAAATCATTCAAAGTACGAGACTCTCTTTTAAATACATGTAAATTTGACTAACAATCCAGTAACTCTCTTTTCTTGTTTGCATTTGATATCTAATGGCCCTTCCTTTGGAACTCGTAGTGCCCGTGTACTTTATAGGACCACAAGAGTTCCAACCCTCAAACTCCTGTGAATCCTCTATAAAGTACCAACCTTCAGACGCCGATCAATCAAACATTAACGCATCAGGCTGGAACTAATTCTAGCGCCAAAGCAATTCTTGCCAATGATGCGGTTAGTGATGGAGTCAACCCTGCATTTGTGGCAGATATGGTCAATAACAACAACAACAACAATTACATCCCAGCCGAGATAAGAGATACTTGGGTATATGCCATCGTCTCACATTTTCACCAAGTAAATCATGCTCTATGCTCTCGAGGAGCTGAAGTCAAAATTTCACCAAGCGACCAGTTCAGCTCCCGAAGTAGATAAAGTGATAAAAGAAACTTGATGTTCACCGTTTACAGCGTGGATAGTGAACTTTTGGATCAAGGACGCGCGAAGAGTCAACCTACCGATGTACGATGGGATGACCAACCCAAAGAGCCATCTGGCTGCTTTTTGTATTACTCTTAGATGCGCATGAAGAAGACACAGGTTACTGGAAGTTGTCCTCATAAAATCTTTCTAGTCAAACCCTCCTGTAGTTTACGCAACTAGAGTCCACTACGATTGATAGTTTTGATCAACTATCATCAGCCTTCATCATGCAGTATTCAAAACTCCTGGAAAAAGGAAAAACAGATAGAGACCTTTGTAATTTGTTTCAGGGTCCTCAGAAACCTTTGCGAAAACATATTGCCAAGTATAAGGACATCCTGTCCAAAGTCCTGGGAATTTCCCAAACTGTTGTGCTGGCAGCTTTGCGGAATGGTTTATGTCATTAGACAAGATTCCATATGCACTGGTAACATCTCATCAACAAGATGTTGGACAAGCAACTTGGGAAAACCATGAAAGCCTACATTGACGACATATTGGTTAAATCTCTCAAAGAGTCCGAGCATATTCAACACCTCGATCAATGCTTCCAAATATAAAACGAGTTTGACATGACTAGAGAGTTTCTTGGTTATATTGTGATGCAGTGAGGTATTGAAGCAAATCCAAATCAAATTAATGCATTTCTAACAATGCCTTCACCTCGTAACTTTAAGGAAGTACAACGCTTGACTGAAAGGATTGCAGCTCTCTATATATTCATATCCCGGCCAACCGACAAGTGCCTTCCTTTCTATCAACTATCGAAAGGAAACAAGAAGTTTGCATTGAACGATGAATGAGAAGAAGCTTCTAAGCACTAAAAGCATACCTCACTACTCTTTCGATCCTTTCTAAACCAGATATTGGCGAAAGACTATACCTTTATATTTCGGTTTCCAAATATACTGTGAGTAGAATAATCATACAGGAGGATCGAGGAGAGCAACGACCTATCTGCCATGTATGAAAAATTCTGACAAACCCAGAAACTCACTATACGATGATGGAAAAGCTCACACTCGCTGTGGTGGTTTCTGTTTGTGAGATAAAGCTATATTTTCTCACATCAACCCCTCTGCGAAGAATCCTACATGGCCCTTTCCAATCAGAACTTTTTACAAAGTGGGTGATCAAACTCAAAATTCCAATCAGCAAAGCAGTTTCATGCGACGAAACTAAGACCTCACAACTCTTCATGTATATGTCTTTATCAAAACAAGAATGTATGGTTAGAATCAGGCTCAAACAGTCATTTCAGTTTCTTCCTGCTTCTAAACCAAGCACGAAATACTCGTCATTGGGCTTCGCCTCGCCGAAGGAATTAAAGCACAAGGCAGGTAACATATTTACTTATCATATCAAAATTCCACCAAAAGTGTTCAAGCACTCTAAATCTGGTTTCAAGGCTTAAGTACCCTTTGCATTAATGATTGGGGGGCTGATTAGGGTATACTCCCTCACTCTTAAATCATTAGCGAAGAGGCTAACAAGTTCAGCCCGTGAGGTTTGTACTTTTCTTGTGTTTAATTTCTAGCTCTTGCTAAAATATATTACTGTACGAACTACGAATTGGCTTGATCTCAACATGGGTATGTAGGCAGTCTGATCTTTCAGACACAGCTATTTAAGTTTCAAAATATTTATTTTCGAATAACTTTGTTTGCATATTTAGAGGACTAATTTTCGATTTGATGAACTTACATATGTTTAACAAAATACAATCTAAGCAATCATCAAACTTATTGAACTAAGTGTCCTCGCAGAATAAGTTAGTCCCACTCTCTATCTGCTTTATCATCTTCCGAACACAATGCAGAATATGATAGTCGAACTCCTCGGATTCAAGAGCAAGCCAGGCGTAAGGCGAAGCTTCCAAGATACTCATTTCATGAGTAATCTGGCAAATTCGTGCTTCCTTTGCTCTCACTTCCGCTCGAAGAATCTCCCTTTCATGTTCAATCCATGTGTGCCTCGCCACAAGCTAGAAAGAACTTTTTTAGATATTTAAATATCTCTAAAAAGTGAAAAATGTACAAGTATTAACCTACCTTTTCAATAAATTTGATAGCGATCCCTTGATTTTTTGGCGGCAATATCTTAATCAAACCACAAGAAACCATCACCGGGGTAACCTGATCGAATGATGATAAGCATGGGTACTGCCCTACGTTAAGAGATCTAAGGGGGTTTGGGTGAGGGAAAATCGCCATATTTGCTGAAGAGTTCTTCAGAACATTTCTGTTTTGCTCAGGCTTTGCTGCCATTATATAATAAGTGTAGCAATGCTTTGTTTGTTTGCTCTATAAAATGGTGAGGAACAACTATTTAAAGAGAAAAAAACTCAACAGTTGGAATTTAATTAAAGGATCGAGTTATAATCTTAATTGATTTTCTTGAATTCCAAGATTGGTTCAAGTTTCCAACAATACCCTTGTATTTAAAGCAAAACAATAAAGTTGTATTTCCAAAACACAAAACTCTTGATAAGCTGACTGAGCCAACTAAACTAAACAGTTACATTATTTCACGAACAGTTTCTTCCTTCACTACAGAAAGATCGAATCCTCAGCTCGCAGACGAGCTTCTTCATCTTCCCGTGCCTTTGTTTCCGTTATTTGGCATTTTCTTAGATCCCTCATGTATCGACGAACGCAGCGAGGAATCGGTGCGACCTTGTCCAGACCGTTCTTCTCCTAGTCCATAGAGTTACATTTGTAGCGACGAATCCACTTTTCGCTTTGAGCAATACACTTTTCAAGATCTTTCCTCTTCTCACCAAGAAGTTGATGTTTTCGGCATTTTAGGTGGTGACAAATAGTCAACTGAATGGCAGAGACAGTTAAGAAGTGATTAATTATTTAAATTGTTATAAACAATCTTAAGCATGCTAACAAAGTTTACCTTATGAAGAAAGTCTATGGCTCCTTCTTCCTCTTTCCCGGATAAAGTCAATATGTAATCAAGCAACTTAACCTTATGCGCTTTGAATCCATCCCCAAAAGCGGGATCAGGGCTCGAGGAGTCTTCAGGACCGCTACGGGCTGGGGGAAATCAGAACAATTCGCCATAGGTTCCATTGAAGGATATATCTCTAGGAACATTCCCTCTTAGTACAATTGAATCTCTTTTGTAAATAACCTTCTCTTTCCGATGAGGGGAATACTAGAAGGGTTACGCCACCGGATATATAATCATTACGGGGATAATAAAGGACAAGTAAGTATTACACCTTTAGCGTGTGAACATAAGTTTACTTGTCCCATAAGACAATTCTGATACTCGAGGATATATTCACACGTGTCTGGTAATTAATACCTAAGAAATTCATAGGCTTTAGGCCTATTAAGGAGTAGGCCCAAAGGTCAATCAAAAGTCAGAACCATCCTTCAGAAAGGATCATCAGCTCGATTTGTGAACCCAAATATCGTTCGCCAAATCATATTAACTAACCCATCAGTCATCATAAGATAAAGAAATCTTTTGTGCCGTTATAGGCTGCGTGCTGATTTATGGTTTGCAGATTAAAAACCCCAACAGTTAAATAGAATGCAGCCTTGCATTTCCTAACGTCGAGCACAGCTTTGCATTATCTAAAGTCGGGTTCAATCCTCGCATCATGATTTTATAATCAAACTGACGAGTTCGGAACATAAACGGAATCAGTCCCCTTGGACATTTCATAAGCCGAGCACTATCCTCACACAAATTTACCGAGGATCATTGAACATAGTTTTTCTTTAAAAATTGTAAGGGCATGCCAATTCCAAAGCCAAGTTCAAACCTCGCACTTTATCGAGGATAACTGATTATAGTATTCCTTTAAAAATGGTAAGGGTCTGATCAACCCATTTCTTTAAAACAACTCGTCCCGGAGTTAATGAACAAAAGTCAGACTTTGCAAGCCTGACATATTTGTTCTAAAGAGACGTTTAACTTCGAAAGTAAAAAAAAAGTCTTAAAACAAAGCTCCAAGGGCGAATTGAAACCTAAAACACAAGTCAAGTTTTGTAAGCCATCACTGGCAAAATAAAGGGACGAACCCCTAAATAATATTTACACTATCAGAGTAATACTAATGTTTACAAGTCCCAAAAGACAAAGTCATCCAGGCGAAACACAATTGTGATATCTATACAAAAACAACAAAACAAAAAACAAACTATAGATGAGCGTCCTGGCCAAAAGTCATCTTCGGAATATTCGCCATTAAAGTCAGCCCGAGGATTCTTGGGCTAAGTCCCCATCTTTCGACAAAGCATGAATAATTCCAAATCTAAGTTTAGTCGCGTGTTTGGAACACATAATTAAAAATTAGAGCGAAATTGATTAAATTGTACCTCCTTAGGGAGCAAAGACGGAATGGGAAGAGGATCACCGTAAAGTAATACATCAGCAAGGAGAGAGCTCTACCACTCAATGTTTGGTTCGAAAGATGGAACAGCCGCCGTTGGGCTTCAACCTTGGGTAGTGACTTTTTCCATTCTCTCTTTTCCTTGTTTAAGTCAAAATCAGCCCTTTCAAACAAAGCGAGAAGGGATTGATTGCTTTTCAGCTCATTAACATCGGATTGAAGTAGTGTTGATACCGGATCCGCACCGAGGATCCACTCTCTCCAATCGTGACATGTGTCAACAACTTCAGCAGATCAAAGTAAAGGCTGGGTCAGTTCAGAGAAAGCAAGGACGGGCAAACCATACGAGGGCTCGATGGAACTGGGGTCCGACCAGTAGTGAAGCCTCATAGAAGGAAGGAGCGAGTGAAGCAAGGAGTGTCCGCGAAGCGAGGTCAATCTGCGAGTTGAAGGAGGAAATTATTCAAAGCACGAGATGTTACAGCATTAAAGACCAATTCAAAACCGGCAAACTAAAGGAGAATTATAGAATTTATTAGTATTTATTCTTAACATTTAATCCTTAATTCATGTATAAATATAAACCCCCATTGTCATGTATGGGGCTCAATCTTTTGGCTACCCGAGATCAATATATACAATTTGACACTTTTTCCTTTAGCAAATTTATTTTCTATTTCAATTCATTCTTACTAACGAATTCTATTTTTACTTTAATAATAATTTAATATATTATTGGGTGTGGAATCTAGGATCCACAAGCCGCATCTTTGCCTTCAAAAAATCAAAATGCCCAGATATCTCTTCAATTATGCCATGATATCGATCTTTCGCATCATTCCAATTCGAGCAGCTCGAATGCTTCGGGTGAATCTTGCGAATTTTTAAAAGGTCGTTATATTTCCGCTTTAACTCATCGAAATCTTTTTGCCTTTTACGCAAAGACGATGAAGCTCGCATAACGTTCAGTTCGTGTGTGAGCGCAACTACTTTCTCTTGGGACAATTTAAAAGAGTCGAGGGTGTTGTCTCGTTCTTTCTCTAACTGCACAGCTCTGCTGACCTTGGTAGCATCATTTTTAATCTTCAATTCAAGATCTAAGATTTGTTTATTCGCAGACATCAAATCCCCTAACGAAGCTCTCTTTCTAATAGCCGATTCATAAAAGCGAACTGTTTCATTATAACCAGCGGCAACCTGCATATGGTTTAGAAGAACCAACAGTTAGAAGGATACACGGCGGACTTTGAAAATACAACATAAGGTTACATACCTTGGCTAATTGAATAGAATTTCTAACATAAAGATCCAATGCTTCCCAATCCCATTGGTCAAAGGAAGGAAGGAGTTCTACGCCACTAAACGTAAACACCCTAAAAGACTCTTCTATTACCATTTTACTCTCGTGCGCAACTGCAAAGGGATTTATGAGTAAGCAGGGAAATTTTACAAAAAATATATATCAATAATTGGCACATACTCAAAACAGGGCGATCAGCATTCGAAGTATTTCCGGAAGAAGAGGAGTCATTATTTCGGGATTATTTCCCTCTATTCTGTAAGTTTAAGGTTTTTAAGGTCTCCCTGTGTGAATTATCTTGAGAAGTCTTATGGGGCGGAACACGAGTGGGTAGGATGTAACGATGAAAGGGGAACGCCAGAGATGACTCGATCCAGTGTGACATGATGCTATGGAATATGTAGATATACAGAATGGTCAGAACGGAAAGATGAATCCACAGTGGGAAAGACGGTGAGACAGAAGGAGATGATGAACACACAGTGAGGAAATACGGTAGCGAAAGTGAAAGATGGAATGATGGAGTGAAATGTTAGAGATGACTCGATCTGATACGACACAAAGTGGTGAAATGGATGAATAAACAGAGTAGTCGAAACGTGAAGGCAGATGTACGGGGGAAAGAAAGTGAAACGGAATACAATGATGAACACACAGTGGGAAGATAATAGGCCACATGGAATATAGATGGTTCCGTGATACAATTTACGATAGATCCGAGCCCGGCTACGAAGATCTAACGTCAAACATTTAAGAGCAAAAACGGCTTGATTGAATAGAGAGAGAAAAAAATTTCTAAATAGGTTTATTAAAGCTAACCAAAAAACAATGGAGGTTCACGACCTTATATAGTGGGACATGCTAGGTCTACACAGAAAGATACAATGACTAGCGTCCCCTTAACATGTTGGCCGCATGAAAAGATGAAAACTCTAAGTAGAAAGAAGTCTCGGTAAAACGATGAATCTCCTAAGGATAGTAATCACCCTCGGTTATTTTTCCAATGTGTCCTGGAGATTTCCACAAGGAATAACTTCATGAGCCGAGGGTGATGCTCCAAGATTGATCACTTCGTTAAAAACCTCTCGGTAAACTTCTTTGGGATAAACCCAAGTATGGAAAAAAATGTAACCTTCTTGGTGACTTAGGGGTGCGTTTTCACCGGGTGATGGTGAAAATGTTGAGGGTCAAAACCCGTGCATCTTCGGTGACCGTGGTAACGAGGTCTGGTACTCGTCCAAGTGCTCTTTGCTCCATGACTTGCTCCACGAACATGGCGAAATTGGCCCGGTAGCGTCGTTTCTTGTCCCTCTTGAATTTCCTGGGTGAAAAGATCAGTGCATGGATCGGAAGGGCAACCTCGGTCAAGTCTGGATGTGGTAGGCTCGGCTCGTCTGGATGATCCTTGATAGGTGGATCCGTATCACAACTCATCAGCAAAATCTTTTTCAATTTCTTCTAACTCCACGAATTCATCTCCACTTTCCACGAAAATGACATTGCAGGCATTGTTGGGGTTGTTCTCATTCCTTCCAGGAAGAAATGCTTCTTGTCTTTTGACAGACCTAAAAGTTTGTGCAACCTAAATATCCAGCTTCTTGATATAAGTACTCAAAGCTTCGAACTTACGATTCAAGTCTGTGTAAAGAGCATCAATCTTCCCATTAAAATCAACTGTGATCTTCTGCTGATTTTCCAGAATCTGTTACAACATAGACTTCATCTCACTCTCTGCAGTTTTTGGAAGGGGTGTCTGGTAAAATGATGATCCATAGTTCCTGTTGAAGTTGTTGTTCAGATAGGTCTTCTGGTATTCAGGCTTTATCATGTATCGAGAAATTTTCTGATTGCCTGTGAAGGCATACCTCTGTGCAATATCATATCTCTGATCCTAATATCCAGTTCTGTACCTCTCAAAACCTTCCACTGGTTCAAAAGTCTCAACTTCTGTAGAAAACTAAACTGATTTCTTACCCACAAGAAGACTGTGTATTGTGTTCAATCTAGCCTTTCCCTCAGCAATCTGACTCCCTTCCAAGTTTCATGCTTGCTTCTCCTTTCAAAATCAGAATTCTGGTGTCGATCGACACCGTTTGTGACTTCTGCTGTCACTTGGCCATTTTCATCAATTTTCTGGCCCTCATCATTGTATGCTTGACCATCTCCGTCCCTTAAGACTCCAGCATCATCTGGTTGGATTATCGTTCTCAACATATCTGTTGATTTCTTAGCTTTCCGGTTGGTTCATTCTAACTCTGCTAGCTCTTGATTAGACAGATTCACTAACTCAATCTTCTTTTTGCTCCTGGTTCCGCGATTAGGCATACACCTGAAACACACCTGAAAAAGAGAGAGAACAGCATAATGGTGAATCATAGAGAACTTCGGCAACAATACCAAAATTTGATATGTTTAAATTATCTCTAGAGCTACTCTCTCAAATTAAGATATTGACAGTAGTACATAGGGGTCGAATTCCACAAATAACTCACGTTCATACAATAGATTATCAGTTTATGAATTAAACTAAACAATGAAATTGTAATTAAGAGAAAACATCAATGCAATTAAATCGGGTTGTGAAACAATTGGGAAAAGAGCTATGCTTAGGGAATTTCTCAAGTAATTCAGAATTGCAGAACAAAATATTGTCAGGATTCCATGAACTCGAAACACAATGGTAAAATCAACAGCTTTCGCTGCGGAAATTATCTATGTCTAAATCTAGAATTCCAAATTTCTTTGCTAAATTCCTCAATTCATACTAGCACTAATGATCAGGTTTGATTGTTCACAAAATACCTAAACCAACTATTTTTGCGAATAGTTAATTTGCTCATCTAAGATAGTCTAGGAAATCAATTAGACTTTCGTGTCAACTAATCAACCTATGATCAGATTCTAGGTCACAAAGCTAGAATAAGAAATAAACACAATCTAGATAAAGAACTCTATTGATTCAATTCCAACAATCTAACAACCTAACAATTTATCATAAACCTTTGAAAATCCCTAAACCTAACAAGTAACCTACTCATACATGGTGAATGAAACAAATATCATGAATAGAATAGAAAGCATAAAATAAATCAAGAGAAGAAATAAAGAGTTTAGAAATCCTCTCTACAAAAAAAAACTTTGAAAAGGTGGTTGTGATAATGAAGCGTAAAATCAAGAGTAAGTCTATACAAAGACCTAAAAACCTTCATTAATAGTCTAAACACGAGTTGGGCTCTTTTTTAAATACATGAAACTTCAGGGCAAAGTTGCAAATCGCCAAAAAAGTAGTCTTCACGTGGAGTTTTGAAAATCGGCATGTCTCGACCGATACACATGGGTTGTGTTTGTCGAGACAGGTGGTCACGAATGACACCAACTTCGACTCCTCAGCTACAATACTCCATAAATGTTCCAAAATATCCAAATGATTTTAAACGTGTGTAAACCTGTAGTAGAGTTTCAGGTGATTCTTTGGTCTGAGTTTGAAATGAGGAAATGAGGGGGTTTATATAGGTTTTCCCAAGCTGTATGCCTATTAGTGAGTCATGGGGCATGTGTCATTGCATGGAATGTGGTAGTGCCACCATTTGCTACCTCCTACTAAGCCATATATTAATTAATCTACCAAGACGACACATGCCCTCTTGTGCTCATCTATAGTCGCCATTAGGTGTGGTTGAGAATGACTTTACATGGTCAGTTCTCAGCCACACAACTATCTAAGACCATGCAATTTATCTGAACTGCCATCAATCGTTCTCCTGTTACCTGTTGCCAGGTTTTCTCATCATGCTACCGTATGCCCTTGGCTAAATCGATTTTCCCTCGAACAAAATTAGATTTTCTTAGGCAATATCCTTTATTTTTCACATAATTACTCTCAAAATTCCTTGTTTATACTTCTAGCTTTGCCAAACCATCTTACTACTCGGTGGTGCCTTTTATTATCAGCTTTGGCATGATTTGAGTTTTCAGAATAGTATTTTTCATGGTTAAACTTCCTGTTGATATCGGATCCGCACCAAGGATCCACTCTCTCCAATCATGACACGTGTCAACAATTTCAGCAGGTCAAAGTAAAGGATGGGTCAGTTCAAAACGAGAAAGGACGGGCAAACCGTATGAGGGCTCAATGGAGAGAACTAGGGTCCGACCAGTAGTGAAGCCTCGTTGAAGGAAATAGCAAGTGAAGGAAGGAGTGTCCATGAAGCGAGGTGAATCTGCGAGCTGAAAGAGGAAATCATTCAAAGTATGAGACTCTCTTTTAAATACAGGTAAATTTGACTAACAATCCAGTAACTCTCTTTTCTTGTTTGGATTTGATATCTAATGGCCCTTCCTTTGGAACTCGTAGTGCCCATGTACTTTATAGGACCACAAGAGTTCCAACCCTCAAACTCCTGTGAATCCTCTACAAAGTACCAACCTTCAGACGCCGATCAATTAAACAACAACGCATAAGGCTGGAACTAATTCTAGCGCCAAAGCAATTCTTGCCAATGATGCGGTTAGTGATGGAGTCAACCCCACAGTTGTGGCAGATATGGTCAATAACAACAACAACAATAATGACATCCCAGCCGAGATAAGAGATACTTGGATACATGCCATTGTCTCACATTTTCACCAAGTAAAATAGCCGGTCAACTTCATGATATCAAGTGGTATCAGAGCTCGCTCCAAACCAGGTTGTGTTGATTCAAAACGTTTTACCCTTTGATATTCCACAGATCATTTGAATCGATTATGTCAGACGATTGCTAGAATTTTCATAAATTTATTTTGTTTGATAAAATTGTGAGATCTATTGAATCTGTTTTGAAAACGAGTCTAGTATTTGTTAAAATTGATTCTCAAATTTTTGAACGTGATTTGATAATTTTTCGAGGTTGATTTCGTCAAACAGTCGCAACTAGAGGTTCTCGGAATTTGAAAAGTTATTTTCGTGTTAACTTGCTAGACTTGTTTAAAATCATTGGTTAACCCTAAAATCGTAAAATCTATTGCATTGAAACCTAGATTGAGTCTAGTATTTGTTAAAATTGTCTCTGGAATTTTTGAACGTGATTTGATATTTTATTCTGTTTGATCAGGTCAAACTGTCGTTTAGGATTCTTGCCAAGTTTTTCCTTGTTGTCTTTGAGCATTTTACTTGTTTACTTGTTGGGATTTTAACAGGTACCATGGCGGGAACCAGCCATGATGAACAAGAGTCTTCCAACTCCAACAAGCAAGTTATGGACTCCTTCAAAGCTATGATGGTTGAGGTATGGCCATTAGTCTCCTGAGTAAACTCCCGGCAATCAAAGATAATTTCAACCCTCTTTTCCCACTCAAGATACTCTTTAGGATTACTGGTTCCATGGAAAAATGTAATTTCTATCTTCACACCGCCTAAAGGGTCTCGAGTAGTAGGTTGGTTATTTCTAACGGTTTGGTCTTCTCTTGGCTGTCTTCTTTGAGAACGATTTGATCGAGAAGTCTGACTATAGTAGTGCTCAGCATCAGAAAGTCATAGGTTCCTCCTGAGTTGTTCTTCAATAGCAGGTTGTTGATGTTCTCGGAGTCGGTTGTTGATGGACCTTTCTAAGTCGGCTTTCATAGGGTCAGAATTGCCCCAACCGCATTCAAGGATTATGCTCTAAGTTGGTGGGACCAGTTGGTGATGTCTAGAAAAAGGGCTGGAGATATACCGGTTGAGACTTGGACCCAAATAAAGATCATTATGAGGAAGAGGTTCGTACCCAGTCATTACCACAGAGAGTTTCACCTTAAGCTTTAGAATTGGTCTCAAGGAAGTAGATCCGTTGAAGATTATTTCAAAGAAATGGAAACCTTGTTACTTAGAGACGATATTCAAGAAGACAATGAAGCTACTATGGCCAGATTCATGGGAGGTCTTGACAAAGATATCATTGAAAACTGGAGGTCCATCATTATGTTGAGCTGGAAGAGCTTCTCCACAAAGCTATCATGTTTGAAAAACAACTTAAGAGGAAGAGCTCTAGAACCAGATACAACTCTACCAAGTTCAGCAAAGATTACAAGCCTAAGGATTACAAACCGCTGACCAAACCCAAGATAGACGAGTCTCCGCTCAAGGGAATTGATAAAGGTTCAAGCACCAAGGCTAGAGAAATTCAGTGTTTCAAGTGCAAAGGTTTTGGTCACTACTCCCATTTGTGCTCCAATCAGAGAACCATAGTTATTAGGACCAATGGCGAGATAGAATCAGAAGAAGATCATTCGGAACCTGAACCTGTAGAGGAACCACTTAGAATGCCGGTGTCCGGACAACTTTTTGTCACTAGAAGAACCCTTAACTTACACACTCGTTGCCTTGTTCAAAACAATGTTTACAGCCTAGTGATTGATGGTGGTAGTTGTACCAACGTTGCCAGCCAGTCTATGGTTGATAAGCTTGGACTCACATTCACTAAGAGAGCTGAATCTTACAAGCTGCAATGGCTTAATGATGAAGGAGAAATGGAAGTTGAGAACCAGGTCCTAGTTCCCCTATCCATTGGAGAATACAACAATGAAGTGTTATGTGACATTCTACCCATGGACGCTGGACATATCTTACTTGGAAGACCTTGGCAATCTGATCGGAAAGTAATGCATGATGGGTTTACCAACAGATATTCATTTGAGTTCAAAGGCAAGAAGAACATCGTGGTTCCGCTCACTCCCCATGAAGTTCACCTTGACCAAGTGGCCTTGAAGAAGGGACGCGTAGCTTCCAAAGCTAAAAACAAACAGCCGGTCAACTTCATGATCACGCCTAACCCAAGGAGTCAATTACCACACTTAATTTTTGTGATTAAAGAGTGTTATAGTATTAACCCCTACACGCAGGACTTGCCTAGCAAACTTCACTTTCTTTTGCAGGAGTTTAAGGATGTTTTCCCAGAGGAACTTACACCCGGATTGCCACCAATCCGTGGAATAGAACATGAAATCGATTTTATGCCTGGAGCATCTCTTCCCAACAAATCCGCCTACAGAACTAACCCTCTAGAGACCAAGGAGCTTCAACTACAAGTAGCTGATCTCATGAAGAAAAGACATATTCGTGAGAGTTTGAGTCCTTGTGTTGTACCCGTTCTACTTGTCCCAAAGAAAGATGGTAGTTGGAGGATGTGTTGATTGCCGTGCTATCAACAATATCACTATAAAGTATCGCCATCCTATCCCTAGACTTGATGATATGCTTGATGAATTGCATGGATCTAGTATTTTCTCTAAGATAGATCTTAGGAGCAGTTACCATCAAATTAGAATGCAAGAATAACAAACGCACCTAGCACTTTTATGAGATTGATGAACCATGTTCTTAGAGCATTCATAGGTCATTTCGTGGTTGTGTACTTTGATGATATCTTAGTTTATAGCCGCAGCCTTGATGAACATGTAGAACACCTTAGGGAAGTTTTAGAAGTGCTTAGGAAGGAAACCTTGTATACTAACTTGAAGAAATGTACTTTTGGAGCGGATCACCTTGTCTTTTTAGGTTTTGTTGTGAGCGCAGATGGTATCAGGTTGACGAAGAAAAGATACAAGCTAGTAAAGATTGGCCGAGTCCAAAGAATGTTAGTGAAGTATGAAGCTTCCATGGTTTAGCCGGTTTCTATAGGAGGTTTGTTAAGGACTTCAGCACTTTAGCCGTCCCACTCACTGAGGTTATCAAGAAGAATGTCGGATTCAAGTGGGAACAAGCTCAAGAAAATGCATTTCAAACCTTGAAAGAGAAGCTAACAAATGCCCCGGTTTTATCTCTTCCTAACTTCGATAAAAAATTTGAAATTGAATGTGATGCCTCGGGAATTGGTATTGGTGCTGTTCTTATGCAGGAGATGAAGCCCATAGCTTATTTTAGTGAGAAGCTTGGAGGCGCCACACTCAATTACCCCACGTATGATAAAGAGCTTTATGCACTCGTCCGAGCTCTACAAACATGGCAACACTACCTTTGGCCCAAAGAGTTTGTCATACACACTGACCACGAATCACTCAAGCATCTCAAAGGACAACAAAAGCTGAACAAGAGAGACGCCAAGTGGGTTGAATTCCTTGAGACTTTTCCATACGTCATTAAGTACAAGAAAGGTAAGGAGAATGTAGTAGCCGATGCTCTTTCTCGGACGTACGCTCTTTTGAATTCTCTTGAGGTTAAGTTATTAGGATTTGATCAAATCAAAGAATTGTATGGTAGTGATGTTGACTTCAAGGAAACCTATGCTGCCTGTGAAAATTTTGGTGTTGGAAAATATTTTAGGAGTGATGGATTTTTGTTCTATGATAATCGCCTTTGTGTACCTAACTCCTCCTTGCAAGATTTGTTTGTCCAAGAAGCTCATGCAGGTGGTCTTATGGGACATTTTGGCGTGGCAAAGACGTCAAGCGTGTTACGTGAACACTTCTTTTGGCCGCACATGCAAAGTGACGTTGAGAAATGTTGTCAAAGATGTGTAACGTGTAAGCAAGCTAAATCCACAATCCAGAATCACGGTTTGTATACCCCTCTGCCTATTCCCTTGCATCCTTGGCATGACTTATCCATGGACTTTGTAGTTGGATTACCTAGGACTAAGACTGGAAAGGATTCGGTATTTGTGGTTGTTGATAGATTCTCTAAAATGGCTCACTTCATACATTGCCATAAAACCGATGATGCTATTAATGTAGCCGGTTTGTTCTTTAAAGAAGTTGTTAGGTTGCATGGAATACCTAGGACTATTGTATCGGATAAGGACACCAAATTTCTTAGTTATTTTTGAAAAACCCTTTGGTCTAAGCTAGGAACCAAGCTTTGTTTTTCCACCACATGGCACCCATAATCCGATGGCCAAACCGAAGTAGTCAATAGAACCTTATTCACTTTGTTGCGTGCTATAATTAAAAAGAACCTTAGGACTTGGGAAGAATGTCTACCTCATGTTGAATTTGCATACAATCATGCTAGACATTCCGCATCTAAGTTTGCATGCTTTGAAATTGTTTATGGGTTCAATTCCATCTCACCTTTGGATCTAATGCCTTTACCCGTGAATGAAAGATAAGTCTTGATGGTAAGAAAAAGGCTGAGCTTGTGAAACAGATCCATGAAAAGGCTCGAATCAACATAGAGCACAAGACCAAGTTGTATGCTAAGCATCCAAACAAAGGCCGGAAGTTTTTGGTATTTGAAGAAGGGGACTTGGTGTGGGTTCACCTAAGAAAAGAGAGATTTCCCAATGAAAGGAAATCTAAGCTTATGCCTAGAATTGATGGTCCATTCAAAGTCATTAAGAAACTCAACGACAATGCCTACCAGCTGGATCTCCAAGGTAAGTACACGGTTAGTCCGAGTTTTAATATTACTTATTTAAGTCCTTATTTTGTAGAGGAAACAGATTTGAGGATAAATCCTTTGCAAGTGGGGGCGGATGATGAGAGTATAACCAGCTTGGAGCAGCATAATCATGAAGAGAATCATGAAGATGATCTTGAGGACAAAGAAGATAAAGAGGAGATTGTACCAGAGCAACAAGGAGACTTGGAAGTTCCCCTCGGTGTCATCACTCAGTTTAAACAAGCTAAACTCAAGACAACCTTGCAACATCTTCTCAACACTATCCAAGGCAGTTTAGTGTGTGCTAATCCAACCACCCTGGTTGTGATCCAAGCCACCTAGACTTTTATCAATAGAGGTAATCGGCCTTATACTCTTTTTCCCTTGTTGGGTTTTTCTCAATTGGTTTACCAACAAGGTTTTTAATGAGGTAAGGCTTGGTTACTCTACCCCAGCCTCTTGATAAAACCAGGCCCCAAATCTATCTTTTATTTCTATGTTTTATTCAAACTTTGTATTTAGTTTTGTTGTGTTCCGAGGAGTGGTGTTTCGAGGCATGTCTTGATGACCACGTCCTCGTCTTCTCCGTCTCACCTCTTTATATTCTGATCTAAACTCTACATTTTAGTCATCAAACATTTTATTCTCAAAACACTTTCTTGTTTGATCGCCTTGTTCTCTGGTGTAAAGGATCATCATCCACACCTTGACAAGTTTGAAATCATTGGATCGCTTCATAATCCTTTGACGTTTCACATCAATCCACCTCTTGTTCTTGCAGAGTTTGGTTTTCACCGACTCGTGGAGCAAGCCCCGAGTGTTCAAAGGCTACTCATCACCTTTGGAATATCACTCATTTAAACCGATTCATCCCCTTCACTTCATTTCATCACTTTCGCACTCATATCTGTTCACTCTACTCATCACAACCATTGGAGAACATTCAGGGACGTTGATCCTCATCTAGGATCATATCAAGTTGAATGACATCCCAGCCGAGATAAGAGATACTTGGGTACATCACCAAGCTAAGATGATGTGATCCTAGGAAGCACTAAGGAGCTGGAAGAGGAAATGGAAGCTTATGAAGATGAGGAAATCCAACAAGGAGCAAAGGATGCATTGGAACAGCTTGAACTGGAGCAGCTTGTAGTCGAGGAAGCTAAGAAGAAATGGATTAGCTCAACAACAATGTTTGATCCGGGAATATTAAGAGGATCTCTTGAACTTTGGAGGTTGTATCAGGTCCACATTGGTCATGATACACGTTCGAGAAAGCTAGTGCATGGCCATATGATCTACTTGCACTCTTTTTCGCTTATCTCGGTTTTGTCCCATTGGGTTTTCCGAGTAAGGTTTTTAATGAGGCTTGTGGCTCATATGTTAATCTTTGTCATTGCCTAGTTCTGATCCATCAAGGCCCATTTAGATGGCATTTTGGGCATCCATCTCTCTTCTTTTTCTATCTATTTGAATTCAAACTTTCTCTTTTAATTCTGCATGGTTTTTGTGTGAGTTTACGAGGCATGTCTCGTAACTCTACATCATTTAAGTCTCTTCTCCTTCTTCTCTTTATATTCTGATCTAAACTCATTGTATCAATTATCAAACATTTTATTCTCAAAACTCTTTCTTGTTTGATCGCCTTGTTATCTGGTGTAAAGGATCATCATCCACACCTTGACAAGTTTGAAATCATTGGATCGCTTCATAATCCTTTGACGTTTCACATCAATCCACCTCTTGTTCTTGCCGAGTTTGGTTTTCACCCACTCGTGGAGCAAGCCCCGAGTGTTCAAAGGCTACTCATCACCTTTGAAATATCACTAATTCAAACCGATTCATCACCTTCACTCCATTTCATCACTTCCGCACTCATATCCATTCACTCTACTCATCACAACCATTGGAGAACATTCAGGGACGTTGATCCTCACCAGGATCATATCACCTTCTTTTGGAACTCGTAGTGCCCGTGTACTTTATAGGACCACAAGATTTCCAACCCTCAAACTCCTATGAATCCTCTACAAAGTACCAACCTTCAGACGCCGATCAATCAAACAACAATGCATCAGGCTGAAACTAATTCTAGCGCCGAAGCAATTCTTGCCAATGATGCGGTTAGTGATGGAGTCAACCCTGCAGTTGTTGCAGATATGGTCAATAACAACAACAACAACAACAATGACATCCCAGCCGAGATAAGAGATACTTGGGTACTTGCCATCGTCTCACATTTTCACCAAGTAAATCATGCTCTATGCTCTCGAGGAGCTGAAGTCAAAATTTCACCAAGCGACCAGTTCAGCTCCCGAAGTAGATAAAGTGATAAAAGAAACTTGATGTTCACCATTTATAGCGTGGATAGTGAACTTTTGGATCAAGGACGCGCGAAGAGTCAACCTACCTATGTACGATGGGAGGACCAACCCAAAGAGCCATCTGGCTACTTTTTGTATTACTGTTAGATGCGCATGAAGAAGACACAGGTTACTGGAAGTTGTCCTCATCAAATCTTTATGGTCAAACCCTCCTGTAGTTTACGCAACTAGAGTCCACTACGATTGATAGTTTTGATCAACTATCATCAGCCTTCATCATGCAGTATTCAAAACTCCTGGAAAAAGGAAAAACAGATAGAGACCTTTGTAATTTGTTTCAGGGTCCTCAGAAACCTTTGCGAAAACATATTGCCAAGTATAAGGACTTTCTGTCCAAAGTCCCGGGAATTTCCCAAACTGTTGCGCTGGCAGCTTTGCGGAATGTTTTATGTCATTAGACAAGTTTCCATATGCACTGGTAACATCTCATCAACAAGATGTTGGAAAAGCAACTTGGGAAAACCATGAAAGCCTACATTGATGACATGTTGGTTAAATCTCTCAAAGAGTACGAGCATATTCAACACCTCGATCAATGCTTCAAAATATAAAACGAGTTTGACATGACTAGAGAGTTTCTTGGTTATATTGTGATGCAGTGAGGTATTGAAGCAAATCCAAATCAAATTAATGCATTTCTAACAATGCCTTCACCACGTAACTTTAAGGAAGTACAACGCTTGACTGAAAGGATTGCAGCTCTCTATAGATTCATATCCCGGCCAACCGACAAGTGCCTTCCTTTCTATCAACTATCGAAAAGAAACAAGCAGTTTGCATTGAACAATGAATGAGAAGAAGCTTCTAAGCACTAAAAGCATACCTCACTACTCTTTCGATCCTTTCTAAACCAGATATTGGAGAAAGACTATACCTTTATATTTCGGTTTCCAAATATACGGTGAGTAGAATAATCATACGGGAGGATCGAGGAGAGCAACGACCTATCTGCCATGTATGAAAAATTCTGACAAACCCAGAACCTCACTATACGATGATGGAAAAGCTCACACTCGCTGTGGTGGTTTCTGTTCGTGAGATAAAGCTATATTTTCTCACATCAACCCCTCTGCGAAGAATCCTACATGGCCCTTTCCAATCAGAACTTCTTACAAAGTGGGTGATCAAACTCAAAATTCCAATCAGCGAACCAGTTTCATGCGATGAAACTAAGACCTCACAACTCTTCGTGTATATGTCTTTATTAAAACAAGGATGTATGGTTAGAATCAGGCTCAAACAGTCATTTCAGTTTCTTTCTGCTTCTAAACCAAGCACGAAATACTCGTCATTGGGCTTCGCCTCGCTGAAGGAATTAAAGCACAAGGCAGGTAACATATTTACTTATCATATCAAAATTCGACCAAAAGTGTTCAAGCACTCTAAATCTGGTTTCAAATAACAAGGCTTAAGTACCCTTCGCATTAATGATTGGGGGGCTGATTAGGGGTATACTCCCTCACTCTTAAATCATTAGCGAAGAGCCTAACAAGTTCAGCCCGTGAGGTTTTTACTTTTCTTGTGTTTAATTTCTAGCTCTTGCTAAAATATATTACTGTACGAACTACGAATTGGCTTGATCTCAACATGGGTATGTAGGCAGTCTGATCTTTCAGACACAGCTATTTAAGTTCCAAAATATTTATTTTCGAATAACTTTGTTTGCATATTTAGAGGACTAATTTTCGATTTGATGAACTTACATATGTTTAACAAAATACAATCTAAGCAATCATCAAACTTATAGAACTAAGAGTCCTCGCAGAATAAGTTAGTCCCACTCTCTATCTGCTTTATCATCTTCCGAACACAATGCAGAGTATGATAGTCGAACTCCTCGGTTTCAAGAGCAAGCCAGGCGTAAGGCGAAGCTTCCAAGATACTCATCTCACGAATTATCTGGCAAATTCGTGCTTCCTTTCCTCTCACTTCCGCTCGAAGAATCTCCCTTTCATGTTCAATCCATGTGTGCCTCGCCACAAGCTAGAAAGAACTTTTTTAGATATTTAAATATCTCTAAAAAGTGAAAAATGTACAAGTATTAACCTACCTTTTCAATAAATTTGATAGCGATCCCTTGATTTTTTGGCGGCAGTATCTTAAGCAAACCACAAGAAACCATCACCGGGGTAACCTGATCGAATGATGATAAGCATGGGTACTGCCCTACGATAAGAGATCTAAGGGGGTTTGGGTGAGGGAAAATCGCCATATTTGCTGAAGAGTTCTCCAGAACATTTCTGTTTTGCTCAGGCTTTGCTGCCATTATATAATAAGTGTAGCAATGCTTTGTTTGTTTGCTCTATAAAATGGTGAGGAACAACTATTTAAAGAGAAAAGAAACTCAACAGTTGGAATTTAATTAAAGGATCAAGTTATAATCTTAATTAATTTTCTCGAATTCCAAGATTGGTTCAAGTTTCCAACAATACCCTTCTATTTAAAGCAAAAAAATAAAGTTGTATTTCCAAAACACAAAACTCTTGATAAGCTGACTGAGCCGACTAAACTAAACAGTTACATTATTTCACGAACAGTTTCTTCCTTTACTACAGAAAGATCGGATCCTTCTCTTGCTTCGGCTTCTAGAAACTCAACTCGCAGATGAGCTTCTTCATCTTCCTGTGCCTTTGTTTCCGTTATTTGGCATTTTCTTAGATCCCTCATGTATCGATGAACGCAGCGAGGAATCGGTGCGACCTTGTCCAGACCGTTCTTCTCCTAGTCCATAGAATTACAATTGTAGCGACGAATCCACTTTTCGCTTTGAGCAATCCACTTTTCGAGATCTTTCCTCTTCTCACCAAGAAGTTGACGTTTTCCGCATTTTAGGTGGTGACAAATAGTCAACTGAATGGCAGAGACAGTTAAGAAGTGATTAATTATTTAAATTGTTATAAACAATCTTAAGCATGCTAACAAAGTTTACCTTATGAAGAAAGTCTATGGCTCCTTCTTCCTCTTTTCCGGATAAAGTCAATATGTAATCAAGCAACTTAACCTTATGCGCTTCGAATCCATCCCCAAAAGCGGGATCAGGGCTCGAGGGGTCTTCAAGACCGCTACGGGCTGGGGGGAAATCAGAACAATTCGCCATAGGTTACATTGAAGGATCTATCTCTAGGAACATTCCCTCTTAGTACAATTGAATCTCTTTTGTAAATAACATTCTCTTTCCAATGAGGGGAATACTAGAAGCGTTACGCCACCGGATATATAATCATTACGGGGATAATAAAGGACAAGTAAGTATTACACCTTTAGCGTGTGAACATAAGTTTACTTGTCCCATAAGACAATTGTGATACTCGAGGATATATTCACGCGTGTCTGGTAATTAATACCTAAGAAATTCATAGGCTTTAGGCCTATTGAGGAGTAGACCCAGAGGTCAATCAAAAGTCAGAACCATCCTTCAGAAAGGATCATCAGCTCGATTTGTGAACCCAAATATCGTTCGCCAAATCATATTAACTAACCCATCAGTCATCATAAGATAAAGAAATCTTTTGTGCCGTTATAGGCTGCGTGCTGATTTATGGTTTGCAGATTAAAAACCCCAACAGTTAATTAGAATGCAGCCTTGCATTTCCTAACGCCGAGCACAGCTTTGCATTATCTAAAGTCAGGTTCAATCCTCGCATCATGATTTTATAATCAAACTGACGAGTTTGGAACATAAACGGAATCAGTCCCCTTGGACATTTCATAACCGAGCACTATCCTCACACAAATTTACTGAGGATCATTGAACATAGTTTTTCTTTAAAAATTGTAAGGGCATGGCAATTCCAAAGCCAAGTTCAAACCTCGCACTTTACTGAGGATAACTTATTATAGTATTCCTTTCAAAATGGTAAGGGTATGATCAACCCATTCCTTTGAAACAACTCGTCCCAGAGTTAATGAACAAAATTCAGACTTTGCAAGCCTGACATATTTGTTCTAAAGAGACATTTAACTTTGAAAGTAAAAAAAGTCTTAAAAAAAGCTCCAAGGGCGAATTGAAACCTAAAACACAAGTCAAGTTTTGTAAGCCATCACTGGCAAAATAAAGGGACGTACCCCTAAATAATATTTACACTATCAGAGTAATACTAATGTTTACAAGTCCCAAAGGACAAAGTCATCCAGGCCAAACACATTTGTGATATCTATACAAAAATAACAAAACAAAAAACAAACTATAGATGAGCGTCCTGGCCAAAAGTCATCTTCGGAATATTCGCCATTAAAGTCGGCCCAAGGATTCTTGGGCTGAGTCCCCATCTTTTGACAAAGCATGAATAATTCCAAATCTAAGATTAGTCACGTGTTTGGAACTCATAATAAAAAATTAAAGCGAAATTGATTCAATTGTACCTCTTTAGGGAGCAAAGACGGAATGGGAAGAGGATCACCGTAAAGTAATACATCAGCAAGGAGAGAGCTCTACCACTCAAAGTTTGGTTCGAAAGATGGAACAGCCGCCGTTGGGCTTCAACCTTGGGTAGTGACTTTTTCCATTCTCTCTTTTCCTTGTTTAAGTCAAAATCAGCCCTTTCAAACAAAGCGAGAAGGGATTGATTGCTTTTCACCTCATTAACATCGGATTGAAGTAGTGTTGATATCGGATCCGCACCGAGGATCCACTCTCTCCAATCATGACATGTGTCAACAACTTCAGCAGATCAAAGTAAAGGCTGGGTCAGTTCAGAGAAAGCAAGGACGGGCAAACCATACGAGGGCTCGATCGAACTGGGGTCCGACCAGTAGTGAAGCCTCATAGAAAGAAGGAGCGAGTGAAGCAAGGAGTGTCCGTGAATCAAGGTCAATCTGCAAGTTGAAGGAGAAAATTATTCAAAGCACGAGATGTTACAACATTAAAGACCAACTCAAAACCGGCAAATTAAAGGAGAATTATAGAATTTATTAGTATTTATTCTTAACATTTAATCCTTAATTCATGTATGGGGGTCAATCTTTTGGCTACCCGAGATCAATATATACAATTTGACACTTTTTCCTTTAGCAAATTTATTTTCTATTTCAATTCATTCTTACTAACGAATTCTATTTTCACTTTAATAATAATTTAATATATTATTGGGTGTGGAATCTAGGATCCACAAGCCGCATCTTTGCCTTCAAAAAATCAAAATGCCCAGATATCTCTTCAATTATGCCACGATATCGATCTTTCGCATCATTCCAATTCGAGCAGCTCGAATGCTTCGGGTGAATCTTGCGAATTTTTAAAAGGTCGTTATATTTCCGCTTTAACTCATCGAAATCTTTTTGCCTTTTACGCAAAGACGATGAAGCTCGCATAACGTTCAGTTCGTGTGTGAGCGCAACTACTTTCTCTTGGGATATTTTAAAAGAGTCGAGGGTGTTGTCTCGTTCTTTCTCTAACTGCACAGCTCTGCTGACCTTGATAGCATCATTTTTAATCTTCGATTCAAGATCTAAGATTTGTTTATTCGCAGCAATCAAATCCCCTGACGAAGCTCTCTTTCTAATAGCCGATTCATAAAAGCGAACTGTTTCATTATAACCAGCGGCAACCTGCATATGGTTTAGAAGAACCAACAGTTAGAAGGATACACGGGGGACTTTGCAAATACAACATAAGGTTACATACTTGGCTAATTGAATAGAATTTCTAACATAAAGATCCAATGCTTCCCAATCCCATTGGTCAAAGGAAGGAAGGAGTTCTACGCCACTAAACGTAAACACCCTAAAAGACTCTTCTATTACCAGTTTACTCTCGTGCGCAACTGCAAAAGGATTCATGAGTAAGCAGGGAAATTTTACAAAAAATATATATCAATAATTGGCACATACTCAAAACAGGGCGATCAGCATTCAAAGTATTTCCGGAAGAAGAGGAGTCATTATTTCGGGATCATTTCCCTCTCTTCTGTAAGTTCAAGGTTTTTAAGGTCTCCCTGTGTGAATTACCTTGAGAAGTCTTATGGGGCGGAACACGAGGATGAGGTGGAGGCATTGATACATGACCTTTTCCTTTATGAATAGTTTGAGACTTTGGTATAGATCTCTGAGAATTAGGATCAGGAGGTACCCTCCTCCTCTTTTGATGTAGGTTAGCATTCGGGTCCTTAATGTCTTCATCATCAGAAACTTTAGCCAAATGAGTTGAACAAGGGTGCGAATCAGGATCAGGCCGAGGCTCGCAAATTGGAAGCTCAACAACCATGCTAGTTTTATGGATTACATCTGTAGCATCTATAGCATGGTTCTTCTCTCGACGTCGCATACCAGCATAATCAATCTTCTTCTTTAGCTTGGTCTCAATGGTGTGGTTTACATTCTCAAGCTGTTTCTTCTCTAGTACAGAAAAGACACCCCGCAGTATGAATGCGAGAGAAGGAAAAGGATTCCTAGAAAACTAGCTTCTCTAATGCAAATTTGAAAAGATTAAAAAAAATTTTGAAGGAGAAGGCTTCGGGGAAGGAACTGCGAGAAACTAATCAACTAATCAAACGATTTAGACCCGAAAAACGTTGAGCCAAGGTACAGTCTATGACTTACTAAGCGCGCTAGTACAGTCTTGACGAAGCATATCAGCAAGGTCGCTGACTGAAGAGGAGTTAACCTTCACAAGGAACAAGTATTCCCTCCAATGATCCTCGTCATCAAGAAGACCGAAAATCAAGGTTTTGTCGGTATGAGGGTAGGTGCTATAGGTACCCCAGCTATTACAACGAATGCCAAAGAGTTTGAAAAGATCACTTGAACTTAACAATAAACCTGCCTCTGCAGCAAGGGTTAGCAAACACAGTATGTGGCGAAGCATCTTCGGACAAATTTACGGGAATGCCATTCCAAGAGAAAAAAGCCATAAGAGAAGTGCGTCGGGGATTGGAAAAAATAGACCACAACCATAAAAGTAAATCTCGTAAATGCATATATAGTCATCACGGATCGATTTCGGAGATTTATTAGGGTTCGGAAGAGTGAACTCGATTTCTGGTAAAATTTCACAGAACCTTCTAATACCTTCAATGGATTCACGCATTGAGCATGTTGGAGGATGAGGACCGAATCGATCTTTGCGACCAGAACAGTTTCCTGGCAGGGTTTTCTATCGTTTCCCAGCAGAAGTAGCAAAATTCGTCAAAACATTTTGTCATAATCCACAATTTGAGGTATACAGTAATTCAAAAGAAGGAAAATAATTTCTTAGAACAATCTAGTTCAAAAACGATCGAGTAAAAGAGATACGAAGAAAGAAGAATCCACAAAAGAACTATATGCTTTGAAAATAAAACCATCTCGGTAATAATGAGAAGTGGAAGGGTTTCCTGCGTATCGATAAAAATCAGTATTAAATAAAGACGCATTTCAAGGTATCAAAATAGCCGAACCCCAAAAATTAAGGGATCATAAGGCAAAAACAAAGAAAAACACTTAAGTCCTCCGAGCCGAACAGCAGCTCGCAAGACTTGGGGGGTAAATGTTGATACCGGATCTGCACCAAGGATCCATTTTCTCCAATCATGACATGTGTCAACCACTTCAGCAGGTCAAAATAAAGGTTGGGTCAGTTCGGAGTGAGAAAGGACGGGCGAACCGTACGAGGACTCGATGGAGCACACTGGGGTCTGACCAGTAGTGAAGCCTGGTAGAAGGAAGGAGCAAGCGAAGCAAGGAGTGTCCGTGAAGCAAGGTGAATCTGCGAGCTGAAGGAGGAAATCATTCAATGTACAAGACATTACAACATTAAAGACCAAATCAAAACCAGCGGATTAAAGGAGAATTATAGAATTTATTAGTATTTATTCTTAGTATTTTATCCTTAATTCGTGTATAAATATAGACCCACATGGTCATGTATGGGGGTCAATATTTTGGTTACTCAAGATCAATATATACAATTTTACACTTTTTCCTTTAACAAGTCTATTTTTTATTTCATAATAATTCAATATATTATTGGGTGTGTAATCCAACATCCACACTTCATTTATTTGGATTTATTCTATCTTGACTAGCATCAGATTTTGATTAATTCTCTCTTTCCATCAACGCTTAAGGACTTAGCTCTTGGGCTCTTTATTTGTCTTGTCTCAGTAGTTTCTCGGATTCTCAGAAACTCTTGGTAACCTCTTACTCTCAATATATCCTCTTCCTAGCTTCTTAAGTCTTCTTCTTTTATTCCTCTACTAACTTGAAGTCTTGCACATATTAGTTTGTTTTGCATTCCTCATCTTTTTTCAAAACACTTCTTCACCATTACTTAGAAAGAAATTCTAAAGCTTTTTCCTTAAGGATCAGCTCTTCTTGCTTCTTGGTGATCCCTTTGATCACTTATCTTTTGGATTTTTGATATGACTTCTCTTTTCTGACTTGATTCCTTCTTTTGGTCTTTTACCTGTGATTGTGCCCGTTTATTCGGGTTTTAGGTCACTTCCCCTAAATATAATTTTTCCTTGAATTCTCATAGCTTATCTACTGCTTGATCTTCTCTTAGTTGGAATCAATCACATCCATCTTCTTCAGTCTTTTTTGGGTTTTCTTCTACATAACTCATAGCTTTCTCCTCTTATTTCTTTCACTTCTCTCTTGTATAATTCTTGGATCTTCACACGTTTCTATCTTCCTCTCCTTTCTTGCTTCTAAAATACCTTCTTTACTTCAGCCTCTACAACTATCACTTATTTCTTCCTTGTACCATTATTCATGGTCCTTTTTTCTTTTGGGTTTACTCTCCATTACTTAGTATCGCTATTCTCACTTAGTAATTTTTTTTCCTTCTTTGATTGTTCCTTCCTTTTTGGGTTTTGATATTTATTTCGTGGCTCAACTCTTTTTTCTTGTTTGGTTCTCCATAGGGTATTTCTTCTTTCCTCCTTTGGTTTTGTGGATTTTCTTCACATACATGGTTTCATGGGTTTACTTCACAGAACTTGGTTAGCCTTACTACTTCTCTAGAAATTTTGGCTTTCCCTTGCTTCTAAGACTCTTGCTTTCCCTTACTCGTATTTGCTTCCTTGGTGTGAATTCGCTATTCCATCCTCTAGTGATTCACTACATATGTCTTTTCTTTTCATAATGATTTTCTTGCAACTCCATTGGATTACTTCTTTTATTTTCTTGCATCCTCTTTGAACTTTATTCTTTTCTTCCCCACATACCTTAGCCTTGCTCACATCATGGTGTGCACATGCAACTAGGGGTCATTTTGTATGGTACAGAATGTGAGCTCGCAATAGAGAATAAATGAACATTAGGGCAAAGCATTACCATGTGGCCTCTCGGAAACGAAGTATCATAATGTTCGGTTCCCCACATGAGATACATATAACAAATGATGGCACATACAGCCGATAATGTGCACGCTCTCGAGGGTAGTGTACTAAGTCCCCACATGTAAAGCAAAATGGCCCCGGTCCACCGGCACAAAGATGAACCCACTGCTACTATCCTGCCTCAATGACCCTCCATTGTCTGAACTCCAAATGCCTGGATCAAATGAAGATGATGACTCATCCATCTGATCATCCAGCAAAGAACTCCACCATGTATCTGTTCCAAACAGGAGAATCGGCGAGTCACCACCCATTGTCCCCGTGAATGGGTAGTCATTGTCGTGTATTGGTTTGGTAAAGGATGATAACGCCAGTGACATTACGGGTAAGGGTGGAACTTCGTAGTCAATCCAGTCCGGCATGGGTGAGTAGTTCGGCACCAGATCATTGAGCCCATCGGTGTCATTGGAATATACCTCATGGTTCACCCACGAGTATCGTTTCTCCCAAACTAGGACTAAGGCTTTTCAACCAGTACTGCGTTCGAGATTTAGGTCTGCCCGAACAAGACTATTACCATTAGGACATGGGGTTTTATGGAAAACATCATTTTATTGATTTAAAATAATCCAAGTACAAATAGCAAGTGACTCTAAGGCATAATGCCCAAATCGAATCATAAATATTTATATATAAACTATCTTACAAAGGCAATGAACTCTGCACCAGCTAGCCTAACTTCACCCCGACTAGGATTACCTGCAAAAACATTGTGAGGAGTGAAAGTTACTCGCTCAGTGAGTTTGGGATCTCTTATCATAAGTAATTCCCAATCCAATCCCCAAAATAACAATCAACAAGTAAGTACACTTCACATAGTGTATACAATCAATCAAAGTAAAAATATTTATATGCAATTGGACTTTTATATAATCAACTCTTGGTATGTATGCACTGGAAGAAAGGAGGATTTACTGAAAACAAGCTCATTGAGCTATCAACGGGGTGAAATATGGTGGTGTTGTCCCAAATCATGACGGTGGTAGGATATTTTGGATGATACAACACACTGGCGAAGAAGTGGCATATGGCGGCTATGGAGCATAGTTTAGAAAGCAAAGATCACCAGAAGTTCTGAAGCTCACTAACGAGAGAATCGTGTAGTTGTAAAGATAAAGTGTCATGTCGTGCACAATAGAACATGTTTATATTTACTCGATAAACTGCTTCATTTTTGAATCAGTGGAGGAAGACAAATACGTCATTCATGAAGATGCAGATTCCGGATCAGCTGGTTGCTTGGATCATGAGCCTACATCAGATCACATCAGGACACTACAAGCTGACGTAGACATGAAAGCTGACAAGGTTAATGGAAGCTGATGTGGCAAAGCTGGAGTGTATGATGTGACAAGCTCAAGAAAGGTGTGGACTTACTTGAACCTGAAGATAACTATAAATGTGTTGCAAAGATATGGTGAATATTCTCTGCAGCCATTTAAGGAAAGGATAAACTTGAGGTGCAAGTTTATTCCTTTTGTGAGATTCACTGAGATCCTTTGGTCTAGTATAAATAGTTTAGAGAGGCCATGGAACGTGGTTAACACTCTAGGCTATAGCGTGAGAGATTGTAAACTTCGATGCTGAACAAAAATAGTAAGCTGAGAATGTGAGTGTTCCCTAATCAGTGTTTGACATCTATGAGCAGGTAGATTCATAGTAGGATTAGGTTGTTCTTATTCGTCTGTGACATCTTTGAGCGGGTAGATTCATAGGAGAATAAGGTGGGGGGTTTTATACTTGGATTTAATATCATCGAGCGGGTTGATTCAAAGAAAGTTAGAGCTTAGGACTTGGTTTTTAGTTGAGGACAATCCTATTGGGTAGAATAGGTTGTGTAAATCCAAAACAAGTAGATATTTGTAAAAAGGTTACGTTGTGAATAAAAACAAGTTGAAGCGTTGGACTTGGTGCATTCCAAGTCATATATCTGTTGTGCGACAGGGTATGGAGAATTCACAACAGTATGTTGTAGTGAACAAGCCACTGAAACTGGATATTGAGCACTATAGGTACTGGAAGGTACATATGGCACAACTGATACAAAGTATCGATATGGAGGCATGGTTTGCTGTTGAAGACAGATGGACACAACCAACAACAACTGATGCTGATGGAAAGTTCACAAGGGTGCAAGGTTACAAATCAGCAAAGGAGGCTTGGGATATTTTACAAGGTTCATTTGAAGGAACTAGCAATGTGAAGTGAACCCGGATCGACATGTTGGAGTCAGAGGTTGAGAATCTGCTTGTGAGTGTTGGAGAGTCGATTGATGATTTTAGCAGCAAGTTGTTGTGATGGGAAATAATTACAAGGATAAGAAATTTGTCAAGCAGTGTCTCAGGAATCTGTCGTCTAAATTCTAGTCACACAAATCTGCAATTGAGGTAGCTCTAAACTTTAATGAATTAAAGTTTGATCAAGTTGTGGGAATGATGCAGGCATATGAGCTGCAACTGAAGAAAAAAGATAAGAGGACATGAAAAGAGCTTGCTCTGATAGCTGATGGAAATCAGGCAGATGAGATAGAAGGCAAAGTGAGCTTGATGGTCAAGAGGTACTTCAAGAAGCTGGAGAGAGGTCAACGTAGTGGAGGATCACCTCAGTACAGATCTGGTTCAGAGAAGTTTAACCGAAAAATGGACAAACAGTGTGCTGAATGTGAAGGTACATGTGACTACAAGTCTGATTATCCGACCATCAAGAGGAGGAGCTCACTGAAGTGTTACGAATGTAACAGACATGGTCATGAAAAGATTGGTTGTCTTGAAATGACTAGGAAAAAAGACAAGTCTTATGTGACATTAAGTGAAAGTTTTTCTGAAAAGGACGAATCAGTGATAGAAGTGATTTTCGACAACTATGTTGCATACGTCGGTGTCATTGAGGAGGAAGAAGAAGTTGTATACTCGGATGACCATGTTGAGGAGAATCGAGGCACTGAATCGGAAAGACGAGAATTTGGATTTGCAGTAATCACATTGTTGCTTGGAGAACTGATTCTAAAGAAAACAGAGAATCAGACATTTGTCATTCATAAAAAGAACCTGGTAAGTCAAATTGGTCTTCTGAAATGTGATTTAGAGTGCGAAAGGGCTAAGTCAGTTGGGTTGGAACGACAACTTGAAGATCAGTGGAGAAACATTAAGATGCTGAGCAAAGGAACCAATGATCTAGACAAGATTTTGTTGGCAAGCAAAACCAATAACGTGAACATGGGTATGGGCTATCATGGAGGTAACTCAAGTGATACGACTAATTTTGTTAAGGGATCAATGTCATCTGAGAAACCTGCAGGTATTTCTCAAGACAAGTAACTGATCAAGACGCTGGCCAGATATGAAACAGGTATTTGACATAGATCTCTTAGATCATGAAGCAGAAGAAGCATCACAGAGATGGTAGAAGAGTGAATGAAGTCTGGATTAAGAAGCAGGATCTATATTTTCATGTTGCTTACACTGCAGATGACATCATTCACTGGTATGTTGTTTGTATAAGGCTGCTTGTAGAAGAATTCTACATATAGATGGAACGTTTTTGAAATGGAGAATGACTGGTATGTTGTTAGTTGCTTATGGTAGGGATTTGAATGATCAGACTATTCCAATTGCATGGGGAATAGTTTATGTGGAGAGTAAGGACAATAGGATATGGTTTTTCGAGCATCTAATTAGTGATATTGGGTTAGAGGAGGGGAATGGTTATACACTTGCAAGTGATCAGCAAAAAGGATTGATTACAGTTCTGAAACTTGTGTTACCATTTGCTGAACATAGGATGTGTGTCAGACATGTCCATGCTTGTTGGAAGAAGAAACATTCAGAAATGAGCTGCAAGACCTGTTTTGGGCTGCTGCATATGCATACTACCCATTAGATTTTGAAAAAAAGAAATAACTGCAGCAAGAATACGACCCCATAGCACATGCCGATTTGAGAATGAATGTATTATGTCCATGGAAAAGGTTAGATCCAACCCTCTGTTTATCTTACTTTGTTTATAATGACTTAGTATTAGTGAATCATGGCTCATTTCTGTGTTTTTCAGGGCTTATTTCTTAGGATATTCCAAGTTTGATGTTGTGGAACACAATTTAGGAGAGTCATTCAATGCAGCTATTCAGATAGCTAGGAGTAAGCATATAGTAGAGATGCTTGAGGAGATTTGAAGGAGGGTTATGATAACTAATGACAAGAAAAGGTTAGAAGCTGACAAATTTAAGACAAAGTACACTCCTAGGGCTCTAGCTTTACTAGATCATCAGATATATCAAGCTAAATACTGTCAGCCATTATCCTGTGGGTTAGGGAAGTATGAGGTTACATACAAACTGGTTTATAGGTATGTTGTTCACCTAAGGAATGAAGTCAGTTGTAGTTGTAGGCTTTATCTGGTTAGTGGAATCCCTTGTTATCACATTTGTTCTGCTTTTAGGCTAGAGAAAAATGTTGAACATGACTCGAAAACCTTGATTAGCAATTGGTTTACCAGTGAGAACCTTAGGCTTGCTTTCGCTAAAGGTTTGGAACTAGTGAATGGGATGAATCTGTGGAAGGTCATAACAACTGAAACTGTATATGCACCTGATTTTAAGAGTCCTGGAGGGAGACCACCAGGTAAGAATAGAAAGAAAGAGAAGGGTGAGAAACAACCAATCAACGTACCAGGTCAATTGGGTAGAGTAGGTCTCAAAATGGTATGGTGTTTCAATTTATCTTATTAAAATATTTCATTGAGTGTATTTGTTACAATATTATGTTTTATTATTGGCTTAATCGTCAAAACATTACCGAAACTGTGGACAGGAAGGTCACAACAAGACCAGATGTAAAAACCCACTGAAGCCAATGCCTCAGAAGAAGCCACCAGGTAGAGCCTGACTGAAACCAATTGAGGCAGATGCTAGTAGTGGTTAGGGTTCTTTAGTTGCATCATCCTCTCAGTCTGTCCAACATGCATCATCCTCTCAGCCTATCCAACGTGCATCATCCTCTCAGCCTCCCCAAGATGCATCATCCTCTCAGCCTCATATCCAAAGCTTGTCATCTGCATTGCCAAAAAGGAAGAGAGGCAGGCCAAGGAAGAATGATAACCTCTACATATCTGTTTCTCAGCCTGAGCCAACCTATGAAAGAATACCTATTGTTCTCCCACAAGTAAGTGTCCTTAGTATCATCATCATAAAATTATTTGTTACATTTGCTTATTACAATTCCTTCTATGTTTTCTGTAGGAGGGTTATGGAATTTTCACAAGTCCAGAAACAGGTGATGACTACATTCAAGTAGGTAGGTCTGTAAGAGATCCAAGGAACAACACGATCTTACCTAGCGCCCTATACAAAGCCAGAGAGAAGAAGAAACTTAAAATGCTGCAAAAAGTGGAGCTGTTGCTGCTACTCGTGGACTTACTCGTGGAGCTGTTGCTGCTACTTGTGGACTTACTCGTGGAGCTGTTGCTGCTACTTGTGGACTTACTCGTGGAGCTGCTGCTGATACTCGTGGACTTACTCGTGGAGCTGCTGCTGCTACTCGTGGAGCTTTTGGCACTCGTGTTGCTGCAGTTACTCGTGGTGTTGGTCCTCCGACTCGTGGTGTTGGTCCTCTGACTCGTGGTGCTGCGACTAGTGGAGCAGCTCCACGTGTATCAGCAACTTGACAATTTATGTTTCTCTTTGTCATCTTTTTTGTGTTTCTCTTTGGAAACCTTTGGTTCTATTTGAAACTTTTGCTTCTGTTTGAAACCTTTGCTTCTTTTTGAAACCGTTAGAGTACTAAAGTCACAAACAAAAGTCGCAAACCAAATCTTACAAACCAAATCTTAGAAACCAAATCTTACAAACCAAATCTTACAAACATAGTCTTGCAAACTAAACACTCAATCCTAAACCATATGATAATACATGACCATCATTCCAACAATTGCAACACATACAATAGTCTTTCTAATTGTTGCCTTAATCGCTTTTACTTCACATTCCAGTTTCTTTGTCTTCTCTCCAACCTTTTCAAGCTTCTCCATTAACAAGTGAGAAGAATCAAGTAGTTTGGCAAAGTCTTCAGTGAGAATTTCCTGTTTTCTGATAGAACACCATACTCTTCCATCTTAGCTTCATTTACCCATTTGAAAACATAGCCATCATTACCCTCAAATTCATCAATGCATCAATAGAACTTCCGATCCGGATTGGTTGTGGTCTTTGCTATAAGAATTGTAGTTGGTTTTCCACATCTACATTTTCTTGGGATACCCCTCACAGTGTAGGACCGAGTCGAAGTAGAAGAAATGTTACTCATATCTCTCCTAATATCACTCTTTCACTCTTTCTTGGCTTTTAGATCTGTTTTTTTTTGCTTTTTGCTTTCTTATCTTCTTCTTCGAGGGTTTAATTCAATATTTTTTGGGGAAGACAAGCAAAACAAATCGTTTTGCCTTCTCTTAACCATTCATTAAAAATTAATTAATCTATCATTTTATTTAAACAAATCCATCATTTTAACTAAACAACTCCATCATTTTAAATCCTCATCAAATGAAACAATTACATTTACATATAATAAGAAACAAAAAACAAAAAACAAAAATATTAGATTAAGTTTTTAAATATAGTACAACACTTAAAATATGTCTTTTACACACTACAACATTAAAACAATTTATCAATATATCATATTCAAAGGGTTTAGAGTACACCACTTCTAAATTATAGACTTCTACTTGAATAGAAGAATCAAGAAGGCTACAAGGGCCACATATAAGCAGATAGCTTTCAAAATCTTCATCTCCTTCACCACCATAGCACTTATATCAACATGTGCCCTCATATCACGCCTCCCCAGCTCCTCAACCTTCTCCTTCAGCTCCTCAATCTTCGCCTCAGCAGCTTCTGACAACACATGAAGGCGGTAAACCTCATCCCGGCTGTGGAGAACATTGTTCCACATCATTCGGGGATCAACCACTGCTCATACAGAATCACCGTTGATGTACCTAACCCTATCCTCAAGGCTATCTTTCTCCATCTTTATTTCTTGGACCTCTTCCATCACAGCATTGTCCCACCATTTCTTTATATGGCATCCCCCACCGTAGAGCAAACCATATCATCATAACAATTATCTACACAAACCATTGTATACATTTCTAATGATGTCAACAAAACACTATGTTCAAACACTCATGAAACCACGAAATCAACTAATACACATACATCTCTATTCTTGCACGCATAGTACCTCCTTCCCATGTGGAGACCAGTGTCACATGTGAGAATTACTGGGTTCGAACCACAGTAACAGGTCCGAGGAATCCCATATTACCTGCTGCATTGCTCTCCGGAATTAACACTTGGCGGCTCCGACGACGTCCAGCTGTAACTATGCAGACCAATTTCCCTCTAACCTTTCAACAAATCAACATAAATCACACAAATCAAACCCTGAAATCTCATAAATCTCAATAATCATAGCAAAAAGAATCCACAAATCAAACTTCCTTGTCTCGCGACAGAGAGGTAAGAGGAACCCTACTTCTAATCGAGCTTAGAAGGAACAAAACGAAACCAATATCTCGAAATGAGGATGAAAAAACTTACCCTTATCGAAATTAGCGAAGAAGAACCCTAAATCGCGAGAGAGAAAGATAGAACACGAACCCTAAATTGATTTTGCCCAAATCGATTTTCCCCCAAATAAAAACCCTATATCCGATTTAAAGTAAAATGACATCTTATAAGGTTGAAAAAAATGACATCATATTTTAAAAACAGCAAGCAGTTTTTAGGGACAAAACGACGTTGTTTTGTCTCTACCATTAAAAAACGACATCATATTTTAAAAACAGCAAGCAGACACCGATGGTGCCACGTTGACGATACACGTTGTGGTTATATAGCGGTGCCACGTCAAATTCACTAGGTTAATTTGCACGGTTTAAAGTTGGGTGTCATTCTTGCAAAATTTAATAAGTTCCCTGGTTTTTTAGCAGAAAACCCAATAATATATCTAAAAGTAATGTGGCTTCTTCTTCTAATACTTTTAGAAAATGTACTAGGTAGCCAATTCACCTTTTTTTAATTAGAAAACTTCTTTTAATCTCTCTTTTTCTCTATAACAGTCTCCAGCTCTCTTATGCCTAAAACAATTACAGTAAAACCTCTATAAATTAATAATGTTGGAACCGAAGAATTTTATTAATTTATAGAGGTTATTAATTTATTGATATAGAGAGTTTTTCCGAATTTCAGAAAATATTATATAGAAAGTAGAAAAATGAAGACAATACTTTGATATGTTTTAATGCATTTACAAATTAGAAATAATCATTGCATATAATTTTTTTAAATAATTTTTAATACAATTTGAGAAGATAATATCATATAATTTTTGATATTTTAAGAAAAATAGAGATAAATTCTAACAAAATTACAAATTTACAAATTTACGAATAAATAAACATTACTAGAATCATATTTTACTAAAATATCTTTTATATATACAATAAATTTATATGATTATTAATTTATGTTATTAATAAGACCACATATTTTTTTTTTGTCAACATTTATAAATTTATTAGAACGGTTTAGAAATCCAAACCGGTGGAATAGAGTTTACATAAATAACAAAATGCCGATAATGTCTCGCACTACGTGCTAGTTTGTCCGCTTTTGAATTTAAATTACGAAAAATTAAAGAAAGCGAGAAAAATAAAAACAAATTCTTGATTCTCACAAGTTCTTCAAGGTGTGCTGAAAAAGCAGGCCGGCGGACGAATCTGTTGAGAAAGCTACTTCTGTTTTTTGTTGTGCGATCATACTTGTCATAGCCCATATAAGAGCTTCTAGCTCGGCGTTCTTAAGAATTGCAAAAGCCAAAAGCCAAATATTAAGATCCGATTAATGAAAAAGCCAAAGACGGACTCAGTTGACTCGATACACCTGTATTTCCAACAGAAACCCATCAAAGCCTGAGCTAATTTTTTATTGTTCTTTTTACGTCATCGACGAGATTGATGTTCATAGGGTTTGACTCTTCGTGCATACTTGACAAAAGATGATCTTTGTAAACACTAAAATGGTATTCCTTTCCCTTATTCTAAAATTTTCAATAAATATAAAGATGAAAGGATTCTCTTTTGAGTAAAAAGGTAGGAAAATTTCCTGTGACCTCATTATTTTACTTGAAATTGAGATGATCACGCATGGGTTGGAAGTGAGGCTAGGAAAATTTCTCGTAATGTCATTATTCACCTACACCCTTGAATTAAAATAGCCGAGATTGACCGATCCTATCTTAGATCGACCGATTCCAGTAAACAAAAAAAAAGAATAAGAAAATAATAAGTCTGGGGGAGAAAAAGAGTACCAAGTGTTACATGGTTAGCTTGTCATAGTATAGTACGGGAATGAGTCTAGAAGGTTCTTGGCATTGAGATTAGAGATGAGACCCAGCGATGAAGGGCTTATCGACTATGTTGTAAAATCGTGGGGTTGAATCGGGAAAGCTGCGAATGTCTATGGTGAAGTACATGGTGGTTCGATTTTGATTGACTATGCAGCATGTGGATTACACGATGATTGGTCAAACGCGATGTTCTGAACTAAGGTGAGTTTTTTTTTTTCAAGCCTTTATTCTTTTTGTTTTTTACTTGAGGAAAAGCAATGATTCAAGTTTGGGGGAATTTGATGTGTCGTGATTTTATACCTATGATTTCATATGTATATTAAGTCGTTATAAGAGTTTAGGATTAGGTTTTGTGTCTTTTTGGTTCTTTTTAGGTTTTTACAGGTTTACAAATCATTGGAGGAAAACATGATGTTTTATGATGAAAATACGGATTTGAAGATGCAGAGTAATGCAGAAGCTCCAGAAGTTTGGCATTCAGTGGAGGTCTTCTAGATATCGGATTGCAATGAAATTTTGACTTAAGATATAACTTTGAGTTAGCTTTCATTTGGAACCGGTATCATGTCATTATCATTCCTGGTTTAAGAGTTATGCCCATTTTACTGAAGACAGGCCAATCTGGCGAGCAAACGAAGCAGATGCAGAAGTTTGGCCGAAGGGCACTGGGATCGATCGATCCTAAAGGAGATCGACCGATCCACGGGACAGAATATTCTATTTTCCTATTTTCACTAGGGTTTTCGTCTCCTTTAATTATAAATAGGGTTGCTCGCCCCAGAGCAGTTCCAACTTGTCATTTACAATTTCTCTCTTCAAATTTCGGATCTAACTGTTCTAGTTTCTTTAGATTACTCTTTGTATTGGATTTTCATATTTTCATCTATTGATTCAGTTTCTATTATGCTTTTATTGAATTGCTTGATGATGAATTGTTTATCCATGTCTGAGTAGTTTCTCTGTTGGGAGTAGGGATTTTTGTCCAGTGTGTTTTCAATGTTAGATTAGGATTATTGTTATAGATTAAGATTTATGAATTAGTTCTCTATTTCTATGATTTTAATGCTATTGTTAGGTTGACGAATCTAGCAATTGGTCTACAGGTTATCTAATGCGACTAATCATTGGTTAGATAATTCATAATCAATAGTTTATAGGTTTGGTAATTGTTAGCTAACGAAAGCTGAGGTTGGATTACTAGGAGAACATATCGAACTTGGTAAAATTGCTAGCATAGGGTCCTTAACGGATTTATATCTAAGATAGTATTCGCATTCGAAAAGTGGTTTACTTGTTAATAGTGTTTCGAGTTCTAGAACCATATTTCATTAAAACCTTAGTCCGGTTAGATAGTCTAAAGTTGAAGCATTGAAACCCTTGTGACCTTTCCCGAATCCCAACTATTTCCTTTAATTGTTGACAACCGTTGAATTTACTGCTTGATACGATTTTCTGTGAAAACAAACTCCCTGATTTACCTTAGCTGGTTTGTGCTAAATAGTTTTGTAGTGTTAGCCTAGTGTATGTGGGATTGATACCTTTCTATACTATTGTTTTGGCCCCGTGCACTTGCAGAAGTTGTGAAGGTTAAAACCTGATCACATCATACGATATCTGGAAAACCTCCAGCGAATGTCAAATGTCTTAAGCTTCTGCACAATTCTGCATCTCCAAATCCATATTTTCATCATAAAACATCATGTTTTCCTCGAATTACTTGTAAACCAATAAAAACTATTAAAAAAAACAAAAAGACACAAAACCTAATCCTAAACTCGATAAGGACTGTAAAATACATATGAAATCAAAGGCATAAAACCCTTAAAATCATGACACATTAATTCACCCAGACTTGAATCCTTATTTGTCCTCAAGTAAGAACAAAACAAATGAAACAAATATAGAAGAAAGGTTTTAAAACGGGAACTTACGTGCTCCTTTAGAATTCACCATGCTGAACATCCAACCTAAGGGAAACTATAACAGATCAAAGAACCAGCCATTACAACATGTACTTTACCATAAGCATAGCAAACATTACCGTACTCTAGCTCCCGGAATCCAAAGGAATCTCTGAAATCTCCATTTTTGACCCTTTAACATTCATTAAAGTCTCACAAAGGGAATATGAATCACAATAAGGGCTTGGAATGGAAGGCGATTTGGTGGTGGTTGAAGTGTTTAGGCTCTGCTGATGAAGTCCGGTGCAAGTCAATGCGCAAAATTACAGTGAGACGGAAACCAAATGTTGGTGCACAACCTCATGAACTTTGGAATCTCTGTAAGCTCTGCTAAGTCCTAATAGAGTTGCAATGGTGCCAAAGATAACACATGAAACACAACAAATGTTTTATTCTGGTTCCTTCTTTGTCTTCTTTCCCTTCTCAGTTTTATTTTTCAGATCGAGAAGGGGAAGCTGGAATCTGGTTCTAACCATACAATACCACACCAAAGACAACTCAAACCAATGTAAATAAAGAGCAAATAGAAAAAGTTTTACCAAAGATCCTTAGAACAATAAGTTGTGTCGGTTTCCATACTCCGTAGTTTTTGCACTTGGTTGCACATAATAATGATATGTAACAGAGGCCTGTGGTCTGAATGAAAAAGGGTTGAAGGGTGTGGTACCAAGCTAAATATGAGCTTGGCCATTGGAAGTTCTAAAAGAGAATGGTGGAAAATGGTTTGAACTCCGAATGCAGTGATCCTTTATGCAATATCAAGCCCCTAAGTAAGAAGATCAGTCCAGTTAAAGGTCATGATAGATAGTGTCAACATTGGATCATTCAGATTTCCAGAGGATATGGTGCTTCTAGTAAAGTTGATCTACTGATGGTGTTTCCAATCTTCCTGAAATAAGCAAAATCAATGTTTAAGGTCTGTTAGATCATCAGTCAGCACAAGATAAAATCCAAGAATATCACAAATATCCCAAGTTTTGACTCAATAAAATGACTCAATAAAAAGAAAACACAGTGTTAGAGCATCTCCAATGTATTACTCCATTTTTTTTCTTCAAAATGGAGTTGAATTGTACTCCAACCCTACTCCAAAATGGAGTAATGAGTAAAAAAATGGAGTGATGAATAAAATTACTCCATATTTGGAGTAGTCCCATTTTTTACTCCATTATGGAGTTGGAAACGGAGTAGGGTTGGAGCAAATTCTACTCCAAAATAGAATATGGAGTGAAAAATGGAGTGGGGTTGGAGATGGTCTTAGTAATAAGATAGCAGACACCCTTCCCCCAGACTTAAATTAGTGCATCCCGCTGTGAAATAAAATTAAAGTAAACTGTGTTCTGATACAACACTGTAGATAAAATATTGAGTACAAGAAAGCAAACCAAGTACTGTAGAAAGAGGTGACCGATAAAGAAGGAGAAACAGTCGATTTATCCAACCTGGTTCATCTTCTGCCAAATAAGAAAGAAAAAAACATGTGGGTTGCCTCCCATAAGCGTTTTTTTTTGAAGTCACTAGCTTGACTTGTAATGACGCTTAAGCGTGATGAGAATCCATAGGAGGATTGGAGACTTCCTCTTCTGGATTAGATTGTGGTGGAGGTGGTTCAAAACTATGTCTGCTTGTTGTGAACTTCAGGCGCAAATCCTTCCGGGTAGAGTGGCCATTTGGCGGTGCAGTGTTGATCTTCTCAAGATCACTGCTCACTTTTCGTCCCAGCACAATGTACTTTGGAGCTTTCAGCTCGCTCCTATGAGTATGCAAAGGATCATCTTGGCACACTTGAGGACTGTTTGTAATTGGAATTGGCTTCAGGGCATTTGGATCGATCAAATTTGTGTTGGATAGATTCATCCGTAACGACATCATTGTTTCCAGAATTGAACTTGAGCAACTGGGATCGATCGATCCAAGGGGTGGATCAATCAATCTCGGCACTTTTGTAACAGATCCTGACTCAACAGAGAAACTTGGACCTTTTTGCTGCGTCTTCTCAATCTTGGAGAATGATGACTTCATTACGCTCTCAGCATAATCTAGAATCCGTGCAAACCCTATTGTTTCAATCTTATGGTACCAAAACTTATCCTCCTCTTGTACTAATGGGACCTCTAAGGGGTCCTCCGAATGCACATCCTGCATTATCTCGCTTTTGACTTCATCTATGGTATCAATCTAGAAAGTTTGGCCATCGATAGTAGGCTTCTTCATCATCTTCTCAACACCAAACTTCATTACTGAATCATTGAGATGAAGATCAATATTGCCTTTCTGAACATTAATGATCGCTCCTACATAATAACCAAACTCGAACCGAGATTACTAACCACCGGTTCGGTTTGGTTAATAGTCGCATGTCTAGTTTTGCTGTCTATATGTCATCTCATGTCACATGTTCAAGTAATAAAATATACAATTTTGTTATTTTCTCATTTGTTGGTGTTAATGAATCACGAAATGACTAGTCTTCATCATTTTTTTCCTTTTGTTTATGATTTTGTTGCTTATTTTGTTTTTATGACTGTCGTCATTTTCACTTGTTTTTCTTATAGTTTTTATGCAAGTATAACAGACATATAGTCTAACATCCGATTTCAGATTTAAAACTAAAAAAATGTGATTTCTGTTAGGTGTTCGATTTTTTGGCCTAACACATCCAATTTCAAGCGGCTGAAAGCCACTAAGCGCCTAATTGCCGATTATGCGGTCGCATAGATCGATTTTTATAACAAGATGTATAATTAACAAAAAGACATTAAGTAAAAATTATTACATGTAAATATTATGTTTACATTAATATATATATATATATATATATTCCTTATTTTTTGTTTCAATATATTTTTTTTAAGTTAATTAAATTCTGTAGCTAATGTAATTTTGAATTATCTTAAACTAGAGCGGGCCCCGTGCTACACGCGGGTTTATAATTTTATTTAATTTATAATTTGATCGGATAATTTATGTTTTCTTGTAAAGATTAAGGTGAAAATATTATTTATATGAAAATAAATTCTTAAATACCACTTCTCTAAAAAAAAAAATCTTTACTATTTTTTAAGTGGTATTTTAAAAATGTTCTCTTATTTACATTCGAATTTAAATTCATATTAGTTATGTATCCAGTATAATGCATTTGATTAACGTAAAAAAAAAAACATTACTCAAATCGTTATAAATGGTTTATCTCATTTTTTCAGTTGTTGTCTCATTGTTGTATAACATTGATGTTTTCATCGATATGTTTTACTTCTACCAATATCTTTTGGTGGTTAATGTTATACTTCCTTCGTTTAAAATAAGAGTCTCTTAAGATTAATTTTTTATTTTAGATTAATGTCGGTTTAAATTTTCAAAACAAATGTTTGATAATAGTTACAATTTTATTGTTCATGCATTAATATATTAACCAATTAAAAAATTGATAGACTATATTAATAAGGAGGCAAACATAAAATTTAATAAAATTTTTAATATATGTAAAATCATCTTAAATGACACTTACTTTAAAACAGAGGGAGTATATTTTATTTTGGAGACTTCTTCCTAACTCATGCATCAACTTAACACGCGGTATTACACTGTTAATTGTCCTATCATTTTCTGATTACAAAAAAATGTATCAATTTTTTTTGTTGACATCATGATGAGATTATTCTCTTAAATTATTCTAAATCCCTCAAAAAAATTAAGATCCGGACTCAAATTTCTCAAACTTGGTGATTAATATACGTACGATAGGAACTTGATGACATGCTCTAGAGTGATGACATGGACATTTGATTCTTCTTCTCTTTGGCTAGCCTCTTCAGGTTCTTCATTACCTTCCGCTTCTTCTTTGTTATCCCCTTCTGGTTCATCTCTCTCACTCTGGCTTTCCAGTGTTATTTTCAAGGCTTTGGAGGAGGTGCAAAACTTGTGGTGGATCTTCTCCTTGAACTTCATACAATGTTGCTTGTATCAATACCCTCAAGCTCTTTTGATATAGTCTTCTGTTTTTTATTTCTGCATTTTTGAATAACCGAATTCAATACCCTATTTATCGCAACTCACTTAGGCTCTCGCTAGGCCTTTGTTTTTCCATTCCAGTCCACCAGAGAAGAAGTAGAGTTTGAGACCTTAAGTATCTACGTACCAGCAAAAGAGATTCAACTGCCAGCTTACCTCATATACTTTCAGACGATGCTTATGCAACAAACATACAAATGTAAGTTATCAAGAGAAAGCCAATACATTCACGATTTTTCTTCTATTCAACTCAATCTGCTTATTTGATCACTGTAGGTTTTAAAAACAGAACCACCACTTTTTCTTTTTGTCAAATTCGGTAGGATATGTTTTATTCTAAATCCAATACAACCCAATACAATTATTTATTGATTCAAACAGAAAGCAATGAGATTTTTATTGAATGAGCAATGATCTAAAAGGAATGTGTGTGTGTTATCACTTTTGTCACAGTATCCATTGATGTCTTGAGCTCTATTCTTGACTATATCCAATCCCTCAGCTATGAAAAACCATCCTTGATCCTGCCAAATTATTTAGACTCTTGCGTTTAGAAATCGATCAGTACCAATGATAAAAACCAAAACACCAATAAACTTTGGAATTTGTTTTATTCATTGGACTTCAGTCGAGAATCTTAGAAAGGAACTAATCCACGGAAAAAAAATATGTCAGAGACTATACAATGATCTTATTAACTTATAGATAGCAACTTTCATTCACACTCTCGAGCTTCATCATACAAACTTATCAGTCTGATGCCCGTGAATCCAAATTAGCTTAATGGAACCAAAATCTTTCAGTCCGAATTTAAAAGTTTCAAGAAAGTTTTGTTTTGATAAACAAATACCTTAGTATTTCATTTGTTCTCCTACGGATTGCAGCATGTCGTTGTGAGCTGTAATTTCTTGTGCAGTGCGTATACATGATTTGAAGATAATCACCAAAAAACGCATCAAGTTCGACCTAATCGATCTGTAACAACAACAACAACACACAAAAATAACACAGAAGATCGAAATCCCTTATTATTCAATGATAATACAGTTTCTAGGAAGAATTTAAAGAACATTTTAACTCCTTAGTTTCCGGATTCGTGCATCAGGTGGAATCAACATTCAGTGATAGCAGAACATGTCATATGCAGATTTGGTCTGATCCAAATCAAGAAAAAGACAGAAAGACGACAATGCTATTGAGGGCTGAACCCAAGTACGAAAAAGGTAACAAATTTCACAAACAAATTCAAGGTCTTAGCGAAACTGTAGTAATTACCGGTTCGCTTTTATGTGTTTTGAGTCATTTCCGTATCTTCAGCCACCATGATTTCCATATCCCTCATGTCTCGCTCCAATACGTTCCCAAGCCTTCCTATGGCTTATGTCTCCTGTTGCACTACCTATTTACAGTGTTCAAAACAGTTACACAGTTTTTACAGTAGATTCCAATAGAAAATCAAAATATCCATACACCAATTTAGAGGTTAATGACCAAAGATGTTGCATATCATACCTCATGCATATCGATCAGGCTCTGCTCCTCTATTTTAGATGAGGCAGGGAGATAAAGGGAACTACCAGAAGAGATTAAATTTGCTTGAGCATGAGATATTGTCTGCAGACTTTGCATCCTCCTAGAAAACTCTGCTCCAGGACCTTTCACCTGGGAAGAAAAACTGCAAATAAAGAAATGTTCAAGCAACCTATGTAAAGATTTCAAACAAAAGGTGAAGCATCTAGAGAAGAAAAAGGAACACCTATCAGGACAATGGGACGAAGAAAGAATATGCAAGCTCAAGACGAAGCAAAGGCATGATAGGTGGATAGGTACATATCCTGAGGCTGAATATATGAAGATGGTGAATGATAAATTACCATGATGGGTTGTAATGTATTAATTTGGGGCTTGGGGTCTTCACTTTTTCCTAAACCGTTTACTAAAAGTTCACTGGCTCCATAGTTTCGCTGCGACAACTGACATGTACACAAAAAAGAATTGTCTCAAGTTTCAACAGATAAAATAAAGAAACAATCATTGATCAATGGATTTATGTTACTTGAAAATCTTTGGCTATTTCGTCATCCAAGTAATAAGAACTTAATTTCCAGAATTTGATCCCTCAACTATTGCAAACTCCCCAAAATGAACAGCAGATCAAGTCAAGAAAGCCTTTTTAGCTTCAGATTAAAGTATTGAAACTAATTAGTGGAAGTTAGACCCAGCCAAAATGGGTTAAATTTTTAACATTTAAATACATACAAAGCCAATGAATGATCGAGTTGACAAATCTAATAAAAAAATAGGAAAAAGGCAATTAGCAAAGGTCTTATACTTTCCACAAAGGTAAACTTCCACGAAACAATAGAACAATCACTATCCCTTGTTCCTTAAGCTTGGCCCAAAAAGTTTCCAAGTCATTTCATAATATAAAAACTATAAAACTGAAGAACTCACAAAACCAAAGAATGTCATAAATAGCAGAACCAGTATTGGCCTCAAAGTCACTTACTTTTAAGATGGCATCATCATCATTATCATCATCTTCTCGAGTCAAATTCATAGAGAAGGACTGTAATCTGGACTGACGTATAAAGGTAAGATATTTCAATATGAGTACGTCTCTCTCACCCTCAACATGTGTCTCTGAAGACTTTGCTCCTTCTGTCTCAATCTTTCAATAGATGGAAAGGTATATGCTTCCAAATGTCTCTGAAGCTGTATAAACAAAATGACACAATTTTTTGTTAGATTATCTACTAAAAATAAGAAAAGGAGTGAAGTAATGATAAGTCACCATTTTAACCTCGCCTGCTCTAAGGAGTTCTCAGTAAGTGGAGAGCAACAACAAAAACACAGAATATCAGATAGAACATTTGAATCAAACCAGTCTAATAAGTTCCTCCATGCAGAATTAAATCAATTGACACGAAAAATCATCAATTCCTGCTTTATTTTTTTACAGATAAGCCTAAACCTGATTTCACAGCATTTTCTGGAGAAACCACAAATAAAATGTAAGAAAATGAAAAGTACATGATTGAATACTCTTCAGTGTCTCTACTTGACAGTTCGGCTGAGTCGTAGCTATTATCTGATTACTCTTTCACCAGAATCCTCATCATGTAGGCGCTCAAATTTCTGGAAATGAAATTGCGGACTAAATCTTATAAACGCAACACCGACTAAGCAAAGGCGAGACTTGGTCTCTGTCCTTAACTCAATAAATCGCTAGCTGGTAGTGTGACCGTTAAAGAAATGTTCAAGCAACCTATGTAAAGATTTCAAACAAAAGGTGAAGCATCTAGAGAAGAAAAAGGAACACCTATCAGGACAATGGGACGAAGAAAGAATATGCAAGCTCAAGACGAAGCAAAGGCATGATAGGTGGATAGGTACATATCCTGAGGCTGAATATATGAAGATGGTGAATAATAAATTACCATGATGGGTTGTAATGTATTAATTTGGGACTTGGGGTCTTCACTTTTACCCACGAGTCATGTCGTGCCGTGCCGTGCCATGCCAAGCCGGACGGCGGCGGCGCGCACGTGTGGTTTTCATTTTCTCATCCCATAGTCATTTAAACTCATGTATAAACATGACCATATATATACCACTTTAAAACACAACTTCCAAGCAATGTGGGACAATTTCCACATTTTACTTAAAATTGAGGCTTTGCCACTTTTGGCCCATGCTCATTTCCATTCAACTTTTACACAATTTATAGACCCAATATGTCTTGGTAAATTATGGCCCAACAATCCCCCACATTAATAGAAATGACTCTAAACATTTGAAACAAAAGGACTTTGACAGACTCGACTAGACTAGACACGACTCGACTAGACTAGACACGACTCGACTAGACTAGACAAACTTTTGAGAGTATGCGAAGATGTAACTATATCTGAGAGGTAACTATATCTGAGAGGTAGCGTGTTTCAGCTATAGCCGACTGGCTATCACAGTGTACACGAAGAGCTTGCACTGGTTTCTCCCACATCGGTATATCTTCCAACAAGTTCTGAAGCCATTTTGCTTCCTCTACGGCTTTGTCTAGCGCTATAAACTCAGATTCCATGGTTGATCTGGCCAACAAAGTTTGTTTGGAAGATTTCCAGGACACAGCTGCACCTGCTAGCGTAAATACATAGCCACTCGTAGATTTTGAGTTTTTGGAGTTGGATATCCAATTTGCATCGCTATATCCTTCCAAAATTGTCGGTTCTTTACCATAGTGCAGACCATAATTTTGTGTATAACGTTAGTAATTTAATACTCTTGTTATAGCTTTCCAATGATTATGTCCTGGATTACTGGTGTAGCGACTAAGTACGTTTACTGAGTGCGCTAAATCGGATCTAGTACAATTTGTTAAGTACATCAGACTTCCGATCACCCTTGCATATTCCACTTGTGACACCGCTTCGCCTGAATTTTTAGTCAGATGAAGTTGGGCGTCAACTGGAGTTTTTGCCATCCCATTAGAATATGCTTTAAATCTTTCAAGTATCTTTGCAGCATAATGAGCTTGAGACAAGATAATTCCTTCAGAATTTCTAATAATCTTGATTCCTAGAATCACGTCCGCAAGTCCCATATCTTTCATGTCAAATTTTTGACTAAGCATGGTCTTAGTCTGATTGATCATGTCTTTATTACTCCCAATAATGAGCATGTCATCTACATACAAACATAGCAAGACATACCCATTTGGCGTACTTTTAGCATATATAAACTTGTCACATTCATTTATTGAGAATCAGTTTGACATCATTACGTTGTCAAATTTCTCATGCCATTGTTTTGGAGCTTGTTTAAGCCCGTATAATGACTTCACAAGTCTACAGACTTTGTGTTCTTATCCGGGGATGACAAAACCTTCAGGTTGTTTCATGTAAATCTCCTCTTCTAAATCACCATTTAGAAAGGCAGTTTTTACATCCATTTGATGGATTTCCAGGTCTCTTAATGCTGAAATTCCTATCAGCATTCTTATAGAGGTTATTCTCGTCACCGGAGAATAGGTGTCAAAGAAATCTAAACCTTCTTTTTGTCGAAAACCTTGCACCACCAACCTGGCCTTGTATTTATCAATTAATCCATCAGTTTTTAACTTGGTTTTAAAAATCCATTTACACCCTAGTGCTTTAAACCCTTGGGGTAGATCGGTTATCTTCCATGTATGGTTTTGCATAATGGAGTCGATCTCACTATTGACGGCTTCCTTCCAGAAAGGTCCATCTTGTGTAGAAATGGCTTCTGCAAATGTTCTTGGTTCGTTCTCTAAGAGAAAAACCATCATGAAATCATCACCAAAAGATTTTTCCTTACGAGCTCTTTTACTGCGTCTAGGTTCATCTTCAGGATGTTCTTCGTCCTCTTGGACTGAAGTACCAGAGGTGTTTGCCTCATTTTCGTCTCTTTGATCACGTGTCCGTTTTGGGTACGATGTATCCTTGCAAGGGAACACATTTTCAAAGAACGACGCATTGTGTGATTCCATTATTGTATTAACATGGATATCTGGTATCTCTGATTTATATACCAAGAACCGATAGGCACTACTATTGTGTGCATATCCAATGAAAATACAGTCCACAGTTTTTGGTCCTACTGTGATCTTTTTCGGAGGTGGTACGACTACTTTTGCTAGGCACCCCCACACTTTGAGGTATTTGTACGAAGGTACAACACCTTTCCAAAGTTCATAGGGTGTTTTACCCGTTACTTTGTATGGAATTTTGTTAAGGATATAATTTGTGGTAAGCAACGCTTCCCCCGACATGTTCTGGGCTAACCCAAATTTTTGCAACATGGCATTCATCATTTCTTTTAGAGTTCGGTTTTTTCATTCCGCAACTCCATTAGATTCTGGTGAATAAGGAGCAGTCGTTTGATGGATAATCCCATGTTCTCGACAAAAGGTATTAAACCTACCATCGTACTCTCCTCTGGAGGCCCATTGCCACGACCCATGACCCACGAGTTGTGCCATGCCGTGCCGTGCGGAGCTGGACGGCGGCGGCGGCGCGCGCGTGTGGTTCCCATTTTCTCATCCCATAGTCATTTAAACTCATGTATAAACATGACCATGTATATACCACTTTAAAACACAACTTCCAAGCAATGTGGGACAATTTCCACATTTCACTTAAAATTGAGGCTTTGCCACTTTTGGTCCATGCTCATTTCAATTCAACTTTTACACAATTTATAGACCCAATATGTCTTGGTAAATTGTGGCCCAACAATCCTCCACATTAATAGAAATGACTCTAAACATTTGAAACAAAAGGACTTTGACAGACTCGACTAGACTAGACACGACTCGACTAGACTAGACACGACTCGACTAGACTAGACAAACTTTCGAGAGTATGCGAAGATGTAACTATATCTGAGAGGTAGCGTGTTTCAGCTTTGAACCAATCATTTTTAATATATGTCGGGTTTACTTAGCTAGGAGGTGAACATGATGTCTTGAACCACCCGGACTTTGATGTAAACCTAGACAACAGGTATAGCATAGCGACATTTTCTCGTAGAACTATGTTCTCTATTGTGTTCATTTTGGCCTTGAACTTTCCTGGTTTTTCATGAGTGAACTTGGAGAATATAGCCTTACTTTCATTAGGGTTTAGGGTTTTTTATTAGGGATTTCACGGAATGAATTGTTAATTGATTTGCTAGGATTCGAACTGATAGTTCTTCACCTAAGTTAAAATTCAAGCTAGCTATGGATTGATCACCTAGAGGATTCGATTTTAGGTTGATAAATTGGCACGAATGTGTGGTTTAAAACCGGATATAACTTAGCGTGAACAAATTAGTAATTGTAAACAAATTTGGATTAGATAATTTGTGAACAATTCAACTTGTGCTTAATGTTTGTTTAGACTTTAGGATTCACAAAGAAATTTGGTTTCTTAATATCTGATCATAGTAAATTTTCGCAGCGAAAGCTGGTTTATTTAATTATTGTGTTTGAGTTCTAGAACAGAATATTAATTCGATCATATCTAATTAATTGCATTCACTACTTGATTTCATGAGAATTTCCCTAGATTTGACGTTTTCCCATCTGATTTTATACAAACCAATTTTAGTTCATTACTTGCATTGCAATTTAAATTATTCTAGTCATGAATCATACATCATGTGTACTGTGATGTTGAATCTTAGCTGAATTTGAAACGAATAGATCTATCGTAAGACTTTTGAGTTCTTGTGAATTCGACTCCTAAATACTACAGTGATCTCTTAATTTGAGAGAGTAGCTCTAAAAGATCATTTGAGCATATCAGTTCAAGAGTTTAAATCACTAAAGTCTGTTAGAGTAAGGAATAACCTTATATTAATACTTTTGTTTATCAAAATTCTGCATAAGTCACATGTTGTAAATCAACTTTTAGAATAAAGATGCATCACTTTTAATATTTAAACACACCTTTATTTCATATTCCATTTAAAATTTTTGTTTAAATTCAGATTTTATTTCTTGAAAATATAGATACAATTGTTAAACATAAATGAGGGAGTTGGCATTTTTAATTTCATTACCAATAGTTTTTTAGAATTAATAAATTATTACATATATAATAATAATCTAAAAATATATTCTGAATGATTTTACTTAATTTTAAATTTAATATTTGCACACATTAATTTCTTTCTAAAATTAAAATTTAAACGAAAAATTTGATATATAAAAAAGGATTATGAATCAATTATAGTTACCATTAATATGGAAAGAAAGTCAAAATTGTTAATTGATGTTCAAATATGAAATCCCAATTTTAGTGTTTATAGATATATATCATTTAATTCGTTACCAAAACAAAATGCTAATTATAAGAGATTTTAATTTTTGAATCAAAAACTAATTTTTATTAATTAACTACATATTAATTTGAATTCAAAATAAAATTTTTAATTAATTTATTCACATTAAATATCCTAATATTTTGAATGTTTCAAACGAATTTACCAATAAATGAATAAAAATTAGTCTTCGATCACAATATATTTAGATCATAATCTTAACTAAATCTTATAGATTTTTTTGAATCTACACTAAATATGTAATTAAAATTTCTGATAATTTTTAATAATTGTAGATTTATTAAGTTCAAAATAAAACCTTAATATTTTAAACTTTTTGAAATAAATAAAAATAAGCATATAAATGATATTTTATATACACTTTGATAAAAACAGTTTAAATGAAATCATTCATCCGAACATATATCATTTGAGTGATATATGTATATACTTATTCCTTATATTATGAATTGAGAAATAAATTTAAATAAGCTGTCAGAAAACAAGAATTGCGGCAGGAATTTGGAAACAAATAAAAATTGATGTGATGGGAATCTGAAAACAAATAAAAAGATGTTTTATTTATGTCACATTTAAAATTTAGAATGGAAACGGGATGAGACATAATATGACAGACGGAACTAGAATTCTCAAAATAAAAAACATGACAAAAAATTTAAATATATCTATAAATCATTTCATATAAAAATAAACCTGAAATCAAATGATGAAACAATATTTCGTTTCGTTTAATGGCATTTATCAGTGCACGAGATGGAGAATATGTTTTACATTTGATCCTTCAATAAAAGTTGCCATTCAAGGAACAAATCTTTCGGGTATAACTAAAAAATTATTAGGTTACATGGTAATAGAGAGAAAGAAATCATCAGTAGCAGCATATTTGATTCGTTTTGTAGCATTGATTGAAATTGGCTGTCAAATATAATGTGAGTTGGATCTTATATTGATTGTAGCATGAGTTTAGACTGTGATACAAGTAGTGGATTAATACTGTTTTACAAAACATTTATCATTGTTATTTTTTAAAAATATATCTAATTGTATATGCTTTTAACAATTTGATTCTATTATTGTTACCCAAGAGGTTTAGATCACTCGGATCAGGTACATAAAAAGTCATAGTATATCCCTAATACATTGGTCTAAACTCAACATTATACATACCTCAATACAATTAAATTGTATAACTAAAAACATAATTAAATTCACAAAACACATATTTAAATTTAGATATATTTTCTTTTGCGCAATGCACGAGTCCTATTCTAGTGTATGATTATTTATCTCACGCATAGCGCTATGCATCTAGTAATTTATTGTTTTGTTTAACAACTTGGGAACTATGTGCTTGATTGGTAGAGATTTTAAAAGAGCAATAAAGTTATTTATTATCCAATCATTTATGTTAAAAAAGCATAAAAAAGAGCATTTAGAAAATCTAAATGCTTCTGCTAATGCTCATTCCTCTATGCTCCAAGATGGAGCTTTTCCTAAACATAGAGGTATAAAAGTTTAAAAACAAGTTTCTATAATTAATTTATTTAGTTAGATAAGATATATATATATATTTAAATTTAAATTATATATTATATTAGTATTTATCATTAGTTAAAATAATATACCAATAAATTATAACTAATAAATGTAAAATAATATATTTATATATATTATTTGATAAATTATAATTTTAGATAAAATATATTTATTAAACTATTTATTAAAATTATTCTTATTCAAATATTATGGTTTATTAAAAACAAATTTTATAACAATTGTTTTTCTTAAATTATAATTTTATTAGCATATTATTATAATTACATCTTTTAAAATGTAAAAATATAAATATATTGTTAATTATATAATTAAAATTATATTTATTAGAATTATATTTATTAAAAATATTTAAGAACAAAATTATATTTTCACTTTTTTATATCTTTAAATTTTTAATTAAAATAATATGCTAATAAAATTATAATTTAATCAATATAGTTTAGATATTAAAAATTATAATAAAAACTTATGGTATAAATATGTATATATCTATAATGTATTATCATATATTTAAATAAGTATATTATGTAATTTTATATGTAGTTACTCATAATTCTACCAATCACTTAATATATTAATTAGAGCATATAACTTCAATTACATATTGTTTCTGCTTCTTAGAGCTACTGCTCCACTCTAAGCTATACCACTCTATTATAAGCTATACCAAGGTCTATATATTCTTACTTAATTTTGCTTTTAGAGAGAGATTACTTGAGAACATGGTAGTTAATGACAAAACTGAAAAAGATAATGTTTGTTTATATGACCTAAAGTCCGGAATGAGACATATTTTGTCGCACTATCTTAGAAAAAAAACATATAATACACGTTTCTTATCATATAGTATTTCAATGTATAAAAACTTTGTTGCATATGGTTAGAAAATCTGTCACGTATATTTCATGTGTGGCTGATAACAAAAGCTACATTTTCATACTATTAATAGTTAGTTTTCCCCTTATTTTACTATAGATAATTCCGAGAACTCAATTATTTTACTATTTAACAAAAAGCTTATGTCAATGTAGGAATTAGAGATGGATAATTGGAAATTTTAGTCGGGATCCGAAGTTCAGTGTTTTGGATTGAAGAAAATTCTTGCTGAAATCAATCAAATTAGAACTTTGGTCCGGCTCATGTTTAAATGATTGATTCCAAAATTTAAACTGAAACAATATTAGTTTTTTTTTGTGGCTAAATAATTTTGCTACATTTCAATCAATTTTGATATATATCTTTTTTTTGATAAAGTAATTTTGATATGTTTGGCAAAGTTTTAGTTCGGTTAATATATTCGGGATACATTAAAATATTGGTATAATTTTGGCAAAACTAGAAAAAATTACCGAAAATTTAGAAAAGAAATTGGTAAACTGATCGGTTCACTATATGAAACTTTTTACTGGTCGGTTTTTAGATTCAAAGTAAAAACAATTATATAACTATATAAAATATCTGAAATTTATGTTTTCTTGCTATTGATTAATGAAGTCGGCTAGAAACAACATTTATATAAAAATGGTTGTATTCGACGATTTGTTGTATTAATTAATATGTAAAAATAAATAAAATATTAATAAAACAAAGAGGTACAAAGTCTTGAGAATCTGAAATAAACTAGAAGAAGTTGGATATATATATATATATTCCATCTTTAAGACAGTGAGGGTCCTCTTTTGCGTGACTGTCAAATCTCCCTTCTTCTCTTTCCTCTTTCCATCAATTCTCTCTTTGAGAGAAAGAGGAAGAAAATCTGAGTTTCCGAGAAAATATAATTTCAGAAAGAAAGAGTAGAATCTTTTTTCGACGAGATTCCTTCGCTCCGATCGGTGACTTTGTTCCAGGTATAGTAATTTCCTCTATTTTTCTTTCACATAATAATTATTCTCCATTGTGTTATTGTGATATGAAACCTAAACTTTATTTAGGATGAGCTTAATAAGTGTATATATACATTTTTTTTTTTTATGGTCGTCAAATACCTTTTCTCTTCTAATAAATACTTATATGAAGATCTTTTTTTGTTGAGGTTTTCTTTTTTCAGCTGAATCAGTATTTGTTGATCTGTTCTTAGGCTTTTTTCGTTTTATTTCTTTTTGCTGAAAAATTAAAAGTTGGCCATTCTTACAATAACCCCCAAAAGTCATAAAGATATGTATATTGATTGTAGAATAATATTATATTATTTTCAGTTTCAGATGCTAAACTTTTGTTGTTAAAAGAATAAATAAATAAATAACGTTCAACAATTTTTTTTTTTTAAGTTTACCATCAGCCATGGAAATGCATATGTATTATAATAATTTTCATTTTTATATAAGAATTTTTTTAATTAAATAAAAAGGGTAGTTCTATTTCATGGTTTGATGGGGTTTGAATAGTAATGAGATCTGTCTGAACCAAGCAGCAGAACCCACAAATGTCTCATCCTCTCTGCACATTGACTGCTAATTTTGGGTCATCAGATTCTTCTTTTGGTCCCAAAAATAAATTCAGACAGCTTTTTGCTACTCTTTTTCTACACTCCCAAACGGTCCACCGTTTTTTTATCAATCAAAAATTCTTATATAAAAGATATTATAGTTTTCTGGATAACAATGGAGTAAATAGTAAATTGTAGATGAAAGTTTTTCACTCATTTTGAAAAATAATAAACACATCATTTTGTGTTCATATAGTTTTAGAAAAGTTTTAAAATAACAAAAAAAGACCAAAAAGAAAAAAAAACAAACCAAAATTTTGAAAATTAAATTAAAATTTACATCCAAAATGTGAATAGCAATATTTAAAGTAGAGCTATTAATAAATTTCACAACGAAAATGTTACTAGCAATTTATAAAAAGTAAGAGCTATTTATAGATTACAAAAGCCAAGAAAAGTTGCTCTTTGTAGAATTAGTCTAATAATGCGAATTTTTTGTCTGCACATGACAATCATACATCATATAAACAAAGGACAAAATGATAATATTAAATACCCTCTTTAAAGATCACATGATTCAAGTTTACACCATCAAAATATAAACTCTTCTTAGAGAAAAAAAAGTCATAACCCTTAAATTTTGTAATTCTTTTTTCATAGACTTCTTTGATCGGTAGATAACAATGGAAGGAGACAATGGAGCACATATCGACGGGAAGATTCTACAAACGTTTCAAAAGAGCTTTGTTCAAGTACAGAACATATTGGACCACAACAGGTTGCTTATAAATGAGATAAACCAGAACCATGAGTCCAAGATTCCAGACAACCTCGGACGAAACGTCGGTTTGATTCGAGAATTGAACAATAACGTGAGAAGGGTCGCTCATCTCTATATTGATCTATCTAATAACTTTTCCAAATCCATGGAAGCTTCGTCTGAAGGAGACTCAGCAAGAGGAGGAGGCCACAACAGAATCATGCCTACTTAAAAATTCAGCTTTTAGTTGACTAGAAATATTCGTGGTTGTTTATGTGAAATTTGTTTTCAATGTGGGTTAAAATGCAAAGAAAGTAAGAGTTGGGGGTAACATATAAGTATTTTATGTGCTATCTCGTTGTTTTCTTACGTTTACTTTTGTTGTCAAATGTCAACAGTTTATTCCCTATCACCTTTATGACATTATCTCCTTTTGCAAGTGATTAGCTATAAATATATTTATAGTAGAACCTCTACATTAATAATTGTTAAATTAATAACCTCTTTAAATTAATAAATTATTCCGATCCTAAATTGGGCCAATGTAATAATTGACATATTTCGATAAGATAATAAGATAATATATTTTTTGAAATCTCTATATAAATATGTGGTCTTATTAGATGGCGACACAGTTAGGATTTTAATATGAGATTTGATTGGATCTTTGACGAGGGTAACAGATCGTGTAGATCTGCTGAATGTGTATGTGAGTGGTTTCTGATTCCTTTTGATTTGGAATCATGGATCGGGGTAACATGGGTATCTCATAATATTCGGTTCATCTTCGGTTTTAATGGGAATTTTCCCTTGGAAAAAAGCAAATCAGAGAGGCATGACCATCTACGGAGAACAGTTATGTAGGATTTTGGGTTTCAAGATTTTTTAAAAGTTTCAGTTTTGGAAATCAATATCAAGATGATTTGTGGGGGATCGTGGGCACAGATCTCTGATATTAAAGTGTTAGATATGTCGACTATTGGTAATTGCTTAAAGGAAACATTGATTGAGGGACTTCATCTTGGTGGGATTCTGTATATAACACAGACAGGTCAATTTCGTTTCAGTGATATGGAGGAGATAGTTCTTTCCTTAGATGGGCTAAAGAGATTTTCGATAGTCTACATAAGGATGAAGTTTCGGGAATTAGTGATGTATGAGGATCATAATCTCATTCAATTCACAGATATCGGATCAATTTGGAAGAAGAGAATGGGTCAAGTCTTGGTGTTTATAAGGAGGTCACAAGCAGTTTATGAAAAGCAGCACAACTACTTCTAATACTTTCCTCACAATCTTAGCTTATTCATTGTCTCCCTTTTAAGTTTGGTCTGTTGGTGTTCGGTTAGGGTCACGTTTTTTCTTTCTCAAATTTTCTTTTTCATTATGCTCAAGATGTCACAAAGCGGGTTGTTGAGAAAAGATTATGATTCAATGAAAATGAGGATAAAGGTTCCTCACTTTGATAACTCGGCCTTGATAGAGGGTTATTCGAGAACCCTAATTGGACGGTGCATGAACCCAAGTATGCAGGACATGAATACTTTGCTGTACATGTTACCGCGAATTTGGAAGATGGAGGAGAGAGTTACTGGTGCGGTTTTGGGTCTGGGAAGATTTCAATTTGATTTCGACCGTGAAGAAGATATTGTAGAAGTGATGAAGATGGAGCCATTTCATTTCGATCATTGGATGGTATCTCTGGTGCGGTGGAAGCTGGTGGTGGATCCGAAGTATCCATCAGCTATCAAGTTCTGGATTCGAGTGTTGGGAATTCCCCTACAATTCTGGGCTGATGCCACATTTCGCTCCATCGGTTCAGCTCTTGGTGATGTTACAGAAGTGGATTTGGATAACGGCAGAGTGCAGGTGATTGTCAATGGTTTCGAGCCCTTATGCTTTGAAACCGTGTTGGAATTCCACGGGGGTGAAGAGACGGTTGTCTTTCTACGGTATGAGAGGCTATTTGGCTTTTGTCGGAGATGCCGCAGTCTATGTCATGATCAAACTCGGTGTCCAACTAGAGGTGATGAAGAAGGATGTAATGGTTCGATCCTACCAGTGAATTTAGGTCAAGACTCGCGAATACTTAGCTATAAAGCTGCAGCTTCTCAAGGTTTAGTTTCAAGGCAAAATGACGGGGTACTTTCTGTTCAACATATAAGTAGGGTCAATGAAACTCAGCAATCTGGTCACGAGGGACCAAATCAGGTGGGAGGAACACAAAGTAGATATGGACAGAACTATAAGTTCTACAAGGGCAAAAAAGATCGAAAGTTTGGAGAAGGGACAGCAAACCAAAACAACAAACAAATCCATGTTAAGCAGCATGAGTCAGATCTGAGGTATGCCTTTTCTAATTCAGGTTTAAATCAGTTACAGCACCCCACAATGGGCAAACTTTTTTCAGAGCATGAGCAGAAAATGCTCGACGCCTTTCACTCTGGAGTTTCGGACCAAAAAGGAACTAATGAGAAAGTTGAGGCTTCTTTGGCTATAATACTAGGGAAACAGGTCCGCAAACAATTGTTTTCTAGTGAGGTTTCTAATTCTACAGTGGTACTTAATGAAGATTCTCAGGAACCCGCAAGTTTAGGAGATGGTCAAATGATGATGATGTCGGATGCACAACTACCTAAGACTGCTGACTCGAATATTCTGAAGGTAATTTTGGTTGAGACAGTGACTGATGAGGGGACAGTACATGAAGAGGGAGAACTTAAGGATAATGAGAATGACATGGTAACTGACTGGGACCAAAGTTCCAAAGCTCAACGTGAAGAGGAAGATTCCAAAGAGAGAAGGGTGGGGACAGAAAATGAGGAACATGGGAATAAGGGCAACAGACAGAAATCTATCAAGAATAATATTGTTTTAAAAGGGGTCAGTTCAAAGAAGCGGAACGTGCAAGTTCTTACGTCTCCGCGTAAACGAACGGTGCATAAGAATGGAGTACGTATCAATGAGGAATCTTTGAAGGCTGGAACAGGTGCAAAACAAATCGGTGGCACCGAGAAAAAAGGAGGTATACCTCCTACAATTTCAACGTCTGATTGATGAGAATTCTAGCGTGGAATTGCCAAGGGTTGGGTAATAATCTGACAATAAGTTATTTGCGGGAATTGTGGAGGAAACATCGACCGGAGTTCTTGTTCCTTTCCGAAACCAAGCAAGATTTTCATTTTATGCAAAATTTTCAATTTCATTTAGGATATAATAAGCTAGTTACGGTTGATCCGTGTGGTGCTAGTGGTGGACTTGCTTTATTTTATAATGATGTTTTCAATGTTGATGTTTTATTCGCGAATAATAGAATCATTGATATTGAAGCAGTTTCTCAAGGAAAAAAAATAGTTCTATCTTTTGTATATGGTGATCCGGTGCCTCAATAACGTGAACAAGTTTGGGAACGGTTATCCCATATTGGTATTTCTCGGTTTGATCCTTGGTTTATAATAGGTGATTTTAATGAATTAACGGGTAATCACGAGAAACGTGGAGGACCTTTGAGACATGCCTCAACTTTTATCCCTTTTAATCTCATGATTAGAAATTGTGGAATGTTGGAGTTTCCCTGTTTAGGAAACGATTTGTCTTGGCGTGGTAGGAGAAATAACAAAGTAATCAGATGTCGTTTGGAAAGGGCATTAGCTAATGAAGACTGGCACTCGATTTTTTCTTTTTCTTATGTCGAGTACCTAGCCATGGTAGGTTCGGACCATAAACCAATTATAGCTGTAATTGAGGACAAAAGACCTCTACAAAGAAATCAATTTCGGTTTGATAAACACTGGATTGGTCGAGACGGTTTGATGGATTCAATTTCATGTGGTTGGAATATAAATACGGATTCAAGAGCTTCAGGTTTCGTGGATAAAATTACAAATTGCAGACGAGCTATTTAAACATGGAGAAAAAATAATGCCCCATATGGTAAAGAAAAAATTTCGGAATTAAAAAAAGCATTGGAAGAAATACAAAATGATGATAATCGAACTCAGAAAGAGTTGGTTGATATTACGTTAAAATTAAAGGAAGCTTATAAGGACGAAAAAAATTTTTGGCAACAAAAAAGTCGGAACATGTGCTTAAACGTGGGAGATAAAAATTCTAAATTTTTTCATGCCCAGACCAAACAACGAAGGGCGCGAAATCGAATCATAGGGCTACATAACTCCTCTGGTGTATGGGTTTCAACGGAGAGTGAAATTAAAGATGTTGCGGTAAATTATTTTGACGAACTTTTTACATCTACCTCTCCAACAGAGTTTGAGGAGGCTTTGGTAGACGTACCTAATCTTATAACTGACCAAATGAACGATGAGCTTATGGCACCTGTGACGGAGGAAGAAATTCGGAAAGCTCTTTTCATGATGCATCCGGAGCTAAACTATCATCCGATGGACTTGCTCTAGCAATTTTTAGTCCCGAAAGAGATCCTTCCCTTTCCGCTTTCCGTATATTCGCTATCAATACTTCCGTACAAATTATAAATAAATAAGGTGAGAGAGGGTCTCCTTGGCGCAATCCTCTTTTTGGAATTATTTACCCCTGTGGCTGTCCATTAATGATGACTTTATATTGCACAGATTTAATAGACCACATCATCCATGTGATCCAATTTTCCGCAAATCCAAGTTTATGAAGAAGTTTTTCAATAAAAAGCCATTCAACCCGATCATAGGCTTTACTCATATCAGTTTTAATTGCCATATACTTCTGTTTACAAGAATTATTAGTCCTTAGAGCGTGAAACATTTCCTGAGCGATAAGAATATTATCGGAAATTAACCGACCTGACACAAAAGCTGATTGAGTTTCCGAAATTAAATTCGGCAAAACTGTTTTCAACCGCTGACATAGAACCTTAGAAATTATTTTATAACCGACATTACATAGGCTTATTGGCCTAAACTCTGTCATTCGACTCGGCCTATCAGTCTTAGGAATAAGACAAATATTTGTTGTATTTAGTCTTTGGTCAAAAACTCCTGTCAACATAAAATTATTCACCAAATCAAATAGATCTTTTTTAATCACCTGCCAAGACCGTTGATAAAATAGCGCAGTCATTCCATCTGGACCCGGTGATTTCTCCAGATGCATCATGAAAAGAGCTTTCCAAATTTCTTCCTCCGTCACAGGTGTCGTATGCTCATCGTTCATTTGGTCAGTTATAAGATTAGGTACGTCTACCAAAGCCTCCTCAAACTCTGTTGGAGAGGTAGATGTAAAAAGTTCGTCAAAATAATTTACCGCAACATCTTTAATTTCACTCTCCGTTGAAACCCATACACCAGAGGAGTTATGTAGCCCTATGATTCGATTTTGCGCCCTTCGTTGTTTGGTCTGGGCATGAAAAAATTTAGAATTTTTATCTCCCACGTTTAAGCACATGTTCCGACTTTTTTGTTGCCAAAAAATTTCTTCGTCCTTATAAGCTTCCTTTAATTTTAACGTAATATCAACCAACTCTTTCTGAGTTCGATTATCATCATTTTGTATTTCTTCCAATGCTTTTTTTAATTCTGAAATTTTTTCTTTACCATATGGGGCATTATTTTTTCTCCATGTTGAAATAGCTCGTCTGCAATTTGTAATTTTATCCACGAAACCTGAAGCTCTTGAATCCGTATTTATATTCCAACCACATGAAATTGAATCCATCAAACCGTTTCGACCAATCCAGCGTTTATCAAACCGAAATTGATTTCTTTGTAGAGGTCTTTTGTCCTCAATTACAGCTATAATTGGTTTATGGTCCGAACCTACCATGGCTAGGTACTCGACATAAGAAAAAGAAAAAATCGAGTGCCAGTCTTCATTAGCTAATGCCCTGTCCAAACGACATCTGATTACTTTGTTATTTCTCCTACCACGCCAAGACAAATCGTTTCCTAAACAGGGAAACTCCAACATTCCACAATTTCTAATCATGAGATTAAAAGGGATAAAAGTTGAAGCATGTCTCAAAGGTCCTCCACGTTTCTCGTGATTACCCGTTAATTCATTAAAATCACCTATTATAAACCAAGGATCAAACCGAGAAATACCAATATGGGATAACCGTTCCCAAACTTGTTCACGATATTGAGGCACCGGATCACCATATACAAAAGATAGAACTATTTGTTTTCCTTGAGAAACTGCTTCAATATCAATGATTCTATTATTCGCGAATAAAACATCAACATTGAAAACATCATTATAAAATAAAGCAAGTCCACCACTAGCACCACACGGATCAACCGTAACTAGCTTATTATATCCTAAATGAAATTGAAAATTTTGCATAAAATGAAAATCTTGCTTGGTTTCGGAAAGGAACAAGAACTCCGGTCGATGTTTCCTCCACAATTCCCGCAAATAACTTATTGTCAGATTATTACCCAACCCTTGGCAATTCCACGCTAGAATTCTCATCAATCAGACGTTGAAATTGTAGGAGGTATACCTCCTTGTTTCTCGGTGCCACCGATTTGTTTTGCACCTGTTCCAGCCTTCAAAGATTCCTCATTGATACGTACTCCATTCTTATGCACCGTTCGTTTACGCGGAGATGTAAGAACTTGCACATTCCGCTTCTTTGAACTGACCCGTTTTAAAACAATATTATTCTTGATAGATTTCTGTCTGTTGCCCTTATTCCCATGTTCCTCATTTTCTGTCCCCACCCTTCTCTCTTTGGAATCTTCCTCTTCACGTTGAGCTTTGGAACTTTGGTCCCAGTCAGTTACCATGTCATTCTCGTTATCCTAAGTATTGATAGCGAATATACGGAAAGCGGAAAGGGAAGGATTTCTTTCGGGACTAAAAATTGCTAGAGCTAAATTCGGAGCTAAATTTTTATCCAAAGGTGGTAAAGAAGTTATGATCAAATCGGTGGCAGCAGCTCTACCAACTTATGTGATGACTTGTTTTAGGCTACCTAAAACAATTACCACTAAGCTTACTAGTGCAGTGGCTAGATTTTGGTGGAGTTCAAATGGTACACAAAGAGGTTTACATTGGATGACATGGAAAAAATTGTGTCAAAGCAAAAAAGAAGGCGGAATTGGTTTTCGGACAATATAGGAGTTCAATTCAGCACTCTTAGCAAAGCAACTATGGCGGCTAATGGAACACCCGGAATCTCTGTTTGCGAAATTTTTCAAAGGCAGGTATTATCGGAAAACAAACCCAATGGATCCAATTAAATCATACTCTCCTTCCTATGGATGGAGAAGTATTATCTCCGCTAGACCTCTGGTTAAAAAAGGACTAATTAAAAGAGTTGGTTCTGGGCATTCCATTTCAGTTTGGAATGATCCATGGATACCGGCTACTCGCCCGAGGCCAGCCTTCTGTAAGGAACAAAACTTTTACCCTAATCTGATGGTCAATCAGTTAATTGACCCGACAACCATGATGTGGGACATGGATTTGATCAATGAAATCATTGATCCATTAGATATTCCATTGATTCGGGGTATCCTAATTAGTAGATTTATTAAAGAAGATACTTTTTGTTGGCATTTTACAAAATCAGGAAAATATACGGTAAAATCAGGATATTGGACGGAACACAATTATCCCTCATTTGGTACTACACTCTCTTATTTTGGTCCAGACATTCGGGCTCTACAAGCTCATACATGGAAATAAAAATGTCCTCCTAAAATACAACATTTTATATGGCAAGCTATTACAGGCTGTTTATCGGTTAATTCAAATCTTAGAAAAAGAGGAATAAATTGTGACATCTACTGTGCTCGGTGTGGAGCAGAGGAAGAGACAGTTAATCATACTCTTTTTGAATGTCCGCCAGCAGTACAAGTATGGGCGTTATCAAAAATACCATCGGTCTTTAGTTTCCCAGGAAATTCTTTGTTTTCCAATATAGATCATTTATTCTGGAGAGTTCCTGAAATTTTTAAGGACAATAGTTTTCCGTGGATTTTGTGGTATATCTGGAAAACAAGAAATGATAAGGTCTTCAATAATATCGATAGAAACCCGCAAGATATTTTAAAATTAGCGGAAACCGAATGTTTAGCTTGGGAGTCGGCACAAGTTAAGGATAAGGATGAGACTAATCAAATCTCTCAGGGTACTGCTGTTATACCTTTGCCTCAAATTTCAGCCTTCCAAGGGTTTTGCTGTCATGTAGATGGCTCTTGGAAAGAGATAGATAATTTTTCTGGATTAGGGTGGTTCTGCTTTAAAGATGACGTGGAGGGAACAACTATGGGGGCATGTAACACTCGCAGGTGCCTCTCCCCATTGCACGCCACTCAAGATCCGATCATTCTCAGTGGACCACAAGATCATTCTCCGTTGAAGAAGAACCACAAGATCCGATCATTCTCAGTGGACCATTCTTAAGAATTGCAAGAGAGATCATAAACGTTCAAAAAGGCAATACTAATCTTCATCTTAATCATTTGATAATGAAGTTTGATTTTGAGAAGATGACGAAGAAGCCTATTATAGATGGTCAGAATTACTGGATTGATACCATTGATGAGATCACGCATGAGATAATGCAGGAGGTGCATTCGGAGGACCCCTTAGAGGTTGCATTGGTACAAGAGGAAGATGAGTTGGGTTATTGTAAGATAGAAACGACTGGGTTTGCACATATTCTAGGTTTTCCTGAGAGCGTAATGAAGTCATCATTCTCCGACATCGAGAAGACGCAACAGAAGGTTCCAAGTTTCTCTGTTTTGCCAGGATCTGCTATAAAAGCGCATACATCGTTCGATCCACCACTTAGATCGATTGATCCCAGTTGCTCAAGCTCAATTCCAAAAAACAACAATGTTGTTGCGGATGAAACAATCTAACACCAATTCGATCAATTCCAATGTCTTAAAGCCAATTCCAAGTGCAAGCAGTCCTCATGTGTGTCGAGATGATCATTTGCGTACTCATAAGAGTGAGCTGAAAGCTCCAAAGTACATTGTCCTGGGATGAAGAGTGAGTGGGGATCTTAAGAAGATCAATACTTAATCGCCAAATGGTCACTTTTCCCGAGAGGATCCGAGCTTGAAGCTCACAACAAGCACATATAGTCTCGCACCACTTCCACAACAACCTGATCCAGACGAGGAAATATTCAATCCTCTTATGGATTCTTATCACGCTTAAGAGCCATATAAGTCAAGCTACTGACTTTCATAAACAAGCGCTTATGGGAGGCAACCCACAGGTTTTTCTTTCTTATTTCATTTAATTTTATTCATGCATTTTTATTAGATATGATGAAGTCTTTGTTGAGTGATCCGAAACAGGTGCCAAACGGAGATGATGCAAATTTTTGAGGTGTTTTAGGATACTGGGATTGACTGATCCTATCGAGATCGATCGATCCCGGAGATGAGAAAAAAAACCCAGCTCAGATGAACAGGCCAATGTTCCCTTTTGGTCGAAGATTTCCTTCCACGGTTTATGGTTTGTTTTCTTGTACACAATTCATTATCTCCAGTGTTGTTTTGCAGCACCTTTTTCTTTTATTTTATTTCACAGCGAGACGTAATGATTTAAGTCTAGGGGAAGGGTGTCTGCTCTTGTGTTACTAACACTGTGTTTTCTTTTGTTTTTATTTCTTTGAGTCGTTTTATTGAGTCAAACTTTTTGTTGAAAACTATGATCTTTTGTTGGTTTATTGTGTTGATTTTTTCTTCTAAGTGACCATTGTTGCAGAATCTATTAAAAATTACCCATCAAAGCCAAAGACGGACTTTGGCTTTTGCAGAATCTATTTTTTCTTCAAGGTCTAGCACAATAAAATAAGTCAAGATCAAACATTACCCAACCTTCACATGAATGATCTCAAGTAGGCCAATTGGATAACGAATAGATGTTACACGGCTTAAATTCAGACAGCTCAAGGCTCTGTGAAACCGATAACATCATAAAACTTGCACTAGCCCCCAAATCACACAAGCAATGGTTGAATTTTAGGTCCCCAATAGTGCAAGGGAAAGTTAAACTTTCTGGATCCTCCCGCTTCTCTGACAGTTCACCTTGTAACAAAGCGCTACACTCATGTGTAAGGATCATAGCACCCTTCTCCAATGTTCTCTTATCTGTAAGGATGTTCTTCATGCACTTCTTCAGTGTCGGGATCATCTTTACAGCATCAACAAAGGGTAGTCTCACTTGCAAGTCACCCACAATATTCTTCATCTTCTCATATTTCTTATCTTGGATCTTGCCCATTTTGCGTGGAGGATATGGAAGTTTAGGCACATAAGGTGGTGGGAGCACATAGGGTGGTTCCTTTTCAGTAATGACTTCGGTTCCAGACCGTTTAGCACCAGAAAAATGATTTCCGGATCTGTTTTCATGTGAAGACTCACTGGATCATTCGATCCTAGATTGGATCAGTAGATCCTCGTCTTCATCCAACATTTATGGAATTATCTCCTCTTGGAATCGATCGATCTGTGGGGTGGATCAATCGATCTCAGTGTTATGTAAAATTGGAGCAACTTCCTTTCCACTTCTAAATGTGATGGTTCTGATGTACTCCTTTGGATTGACTTCCAACTTCTCTGGAAGAGTTTTTGAGAGTGTTTTGACCGCGGCAACAGTCTAATCAACTTGAGTTTCCAAAATTCTTATGTGAGTACTCAAGGATTCAATCTTCCCTTTAAGATCATTGTACATCACATCCACCTTGGCATTTATCTCTGCAGCAAACTTCTTCTGACATTCCATGATCTGCTGGAACATAGATTCAATCTTGTCATGAGGACCAGCATTTTGCATACTGTTGATGGAACCATGTATTATCATAACCAGCTTTATTATTTTGATTAGGTTAGTTGAACTGCTGAGCGGGGATAAAGGGTTTGGATTATTTCGGTAGTTCTGATTGAATCCCCTGTTTTGGAAGTTACCTTGCCCACCTAAGAAATTAATTTCTTCGGTCCCGTCACCAAATTCATCAGAGTAATCCGGCTGTTCCCACTCATCAGCTAAGTTGACCGTCTTTTTTTGAGCTTTGAGAAGCATGTCGATCTTAGCAGTAAGGTCTTCCATTGCCCTGTCACTCCTAGACGGTTTATCCCTTCGATCATAGTGCAAAAAATGGTTGGCATTGCTTGCAGCTAGCTTTTATATCAAAGCTTTTATATCAAATTTGTTACTCATAAAATTGCCCCGACACGCAATGTCTAACGCCATTTAGTACTAGTGTTCTATTCCACTATAGAAGAAGTTCATCCTATCCATCTCAGTGTAGCTCTGAGTAGGACAGTCCCTTAAGTACTCTCTAAATCTATCCCACACTTTGTAGAATGATTTAGTGGCAGACTGCTGGAAAGTCGCAATTTTTTTCTTTAGAGCGGCTGATATAGACTTAGTAAAGTATTGCTGCAAAAATGCTGCTCTACACTGCTCCCAGTTGGCAATAGACCTATCCCTTAACGATTTTAGCCATCTATGAGCTTTATCACTTAAAGAAAAAGAAAACAACTTACAACGTAAGAAGTCTTGAGGCATTCCACTCGATCATGTGGTGCTACAGATCTCCTCGAAGAAATCAATGTGATCCATTGGGTTCTCGTTAGATAGCCCATGGAATTGATTCTCCTTTACCAGTGTGATTATCTGAGGATTGATCTCGTAGTCCTGCTGGAGGGGCGGTGGAACGATAGCTGCGCGACTCCTATAGTTCACAAAAGAAGTATGCTGCTCTCCTAGAGTGACGCGGTGTTGCGGTTGCTCTTGGTCGCCCATTTTACTTATACCTGAAACTACAGAGCAAGAAAAGTTTAGGTTAATATCTAGAATGGGGCTCTGGGATCGATCCATCTAGAAGTGGATTGGTCGATCTCGGAGAAAAATTGAAGAAATAAAATAAAAACGAACATGATCGATCGATCTCGAAGTGGGATCGGTCGATCTCTGTGAAAATCCGAAAAAAACAAAGACAAAAATAAAAGCAATAATCCCTAGACTAGGTTCGAAAACTAGAATCATGAAGGTTAACTCTTAGTCCTCGACAACGGTGCTCAAAACTTGTTGTGATCAGGTTTTAACCTTCACAACTTCTGCAAGTGCCCAGGGCAAACACAATAGTATAGAAAGGTATCGATCCCACAGAGACTAGGCTAATACCAAACCTATTTAGCACAAAACAAGCTAAGGTAAATCAAGGGTTTTGTTTTCACAGAAAATCGTATCAAGCAGTAAATTAAACGGTTGTAAAGAATTAAAAGAAATTGTTGGGATTCAGGAAAGGTCACAGGAGTTTCAATGCTTCAACTCCAGACTATCTAACCGGACTAAGATTTTAATGAAATACAGTTCTAGAACTTGAAACACTATTAACAAGTAAACCACCTTTCGAATGTGAATACTATCTTAGACATAAATCTGTTAGGACCCTATGCTAGCAATTTTACCAAGTTCGATATGTTCACCTAGTAATCCAGCCTCAACTTTTGTTAGCTAACAATTACCAAGCCTATAAACTATTGATTCCGAAATATCTAACCAATGATTAGTCGCATTAGATAATCTGTATATCAATTGCTAGATTCGTCAACCTAACAGTAGCATTAAAATCATATAAATAGAGAAGTAATTCATAAACCTTAATCTATAACAATAATCCTAATCTAACATTGAAAACACCATGGACAAAAATCCCTATTCCAACAGAGAAACTACTCAGACATGGAGAAACATTTCATCATCAAGCAATTCAATGAAACCATAATAGAAACTGAATCAATAGATGAAAATATGAAAATCCAATACAAAGAGTAATCTAAAACGAGCATAACTCTTAAACGAGGAATAAGAATAAAATGACACCGGTTCTAAATGAAAGATAACTCAAAGGGATATCTTATGTCAAAATCGAATCGAAATCCGATATCTGAAAGACCTCCAAAGAATGCCAAACTTTTGGAGCTTCTGCATTACTCTGCATCTTCAAATTCATATTTTTATCATAAAACATTATGTTTTCCTCCAATGACATATAAACCTATAAAAACCTAAAAAGAACCAAAAAGACACAAAACCTAATCCTAAACTCTTATAAAGACAATTTACATATAAAATCAAATGTATAAACCCCTTAAAATGACGACAAATCATCGTACTATGATCAGGTTTTGCCACAAGATATCCCTTTGAGTTAGCTTTCATTTGGCACGGTATCATGTCATTCTCATTCCTGGTTCAAGAGGTATTCCTGTTTTACGGAAGTCATGTCAATCTGGCTAGGAAACGAAGTAGATGCAGAAGTTAGGCCGAGCAAGCTAGAGATCGATTGATCTTTAAGGAGATCGAGCGATCCCTGGGACAGAATATTCTCTTTCTTTATTTTCATTAGGGTTTTCGTTATCCAGTTAGCCTACTTGAGAACGTTCCTGTGAAGGTTGGTGAATGTTGGATCTTGACTGATTTTATTGTGATGGAACTTGAAGAAGAACCACAAGATCTTATCATTCCGGTAAACCATTCTTAAAAACCGCATGAGCAATCATAAACATTTAGAAAGGCAATTCTGTTCTTCTCAATGATTTGGTAATGAATTTTGATGTTTAGAAGATGATGAAGAAGCCTACTATTGATGGCCAGACTTACTTGATTTATACCATAGATGAGGTTACAAGTGAGATAATGCAGGATGTGCATTCACCGGAGGACCCCTTACAGGTCTCATTGGTACAAAAAGAGGATAAGTTTGGGTATCGTAAGATCAAAACAAGAGGGTTTGAATGGATTCTAGATTCTGCTGAGAGTGTAACAAAATCAGCATTTTCCAACATCGAGAAAATGCAGCAGAAGGGTCCAAGTTTCTCTGTTGAGTCAGGATCTATTATAAAAGTGTAGAGATCGTTCGATCCACCACTAGGATCGAGCAATCTAGTTGCTCAAGCTCAATTCCGGAAACAGCAATGTTGTTGCGGATGAAACGATAAACCACCAATTCGATCGATCCCAATGTCTTGAAGCCAATTCCGAGTGCAAACAGTCCTCAGGTGTGTCAAGATGATCCTTTGCGTACTCATATGAGTGAGTTGAAGGTTTTAAAGTGCATTGTTCTGAGATGAAGAGTGAGCAGATATCTTAAGAAGATCAATACTACACCACCAAATGGTCACTTTTCCCGATAGGATCCACGCTTAAAGCTCACAACAAGCGCACATAGTCTCAAACCACCTCCACCACAACCTGATCCAGACAGGGAAGCCTCCAGTCCTCCTATTGATTCTCATCACCCTTAATAGCCATACAAGTCAAGCTAGTGACTCTCATAAATAAACGCTTATGGAAGGCAACCCACATGTTTTTCTTTCTTATTTACTTATGCATTTTTAGTGTTTTTTTATTAGATATCTTTATGTCTTGTGTTGAGTGATCCGAAATAGGTGCAAAACGCAGAAGATGCGGATTTTTGAGGTGTTTCAGGGCATAGGGATCGACAGATCCACAGGCGATCAATCGATCCCTGAGACGAGAAAGACAAAAGCAGCTCGGATAGAAAGACCATTTCTTCTTTTTTTGGTCGCAAAACTCCTTCTATGGTTTTTGGTTTGCTTTCTTGTACACAATACATTATCTACAGTGTTGTTTTGCAGCACCTTTTCTATGATTTTCTTTCATAGCGGGACACAGTGATTGAAGTCTGGGGGAAGGGTGTCTGCTCTTGTGTTACTAACGATATGTTTTCTTTTGTTTTTATTTCTTTGAGTCATTTTTATTGAGTCAAAACTTGGGAATATTATTGTGTTGTTCTTCGATTTTATCTGGTGCTGACTAATGATCTAACATACCTTAAACAGAGATTTGTGCTTAGTTCAGGAAGATTGGAAACCCATCGGTGGATCAACTTTACCTGAAGCTTCCTATCTTTTGGAAATCTGAATGATCCAATGTTGACTCTATCTACTTGGACCTTTAATTTGGACTAATCTTCTCACTTAGGGGCTCGATATCGCATGAAGGATCACCACATTCGGAGTTGACACCACTTTTCAAAATTCTCTTTCATACTTCGAATGGCCAAGCTCACTTTTAGTTTGATTCCACACCATGACCTTTTTCATTCAGACCACACTCCTCTGTCACACATTAGGAGCATGTGCAACCAAGTGCAAAAACTACGGAGTATGAAGACTGGCACAACTTATTGTTCTAAGGACTTTTGGTAATCTTTCTACTATATGTTCTTCAATTATATTAGCTTGAGTTGTCTACTGGTGCAATGTTGTATGGTTAGAACCGGATTCTAGCTTCCCTTTCTCGGAAAAAGAAAAGAAAAAAAATATGCAGGGATCGACCGATCCCATCATAGATCGACTGATCCCAAAGATGTATATATATAAAAAAAAGGAATAGAAGACCAAGAAGGGAAAAAAACAAAGAAGGAACCGGAATAAAATATTTGATGTGTTTCATGTTTATCTTAGGCACCATAGCAACTGTATTAGGACTTATGTAGAGCTTACTGATATTTCAAGGTTCATGAGGTTGTGCACCAACATTTGGTTTCCGTCTCACTGTAATTTTGCGCATTGACTTACATTGGAGTTCATTCAACGGATGCCTAACCCTTTCACCATCAAATGACCTCCCGTTACTAATTCTTATTGCGATTGAGACTCCCTTTGTGAGACTGCACCTTATACTTAATGAATGTTAAAGGGTTGACAATGGAGATTTTGGAAGTTCCTTTGGATTCTGGGAGCTAGAGTACGGTAATATTTGCTATGCTTATGGTAAAGTACATATTGTACTGGCTGGTTCTTTGATTTGTTATAGGTTGGACGTTCAACATGGTGAGATCTAAGGAGTACGTAAGTTCCCGTTTTCAAACCTTTCTTCATTATTTGTTTCATTTGTTTTGTTCTTACTTGAGGACAAACAAGGATTCAAGTCTGGGGGAAATGATATGTCGTGATTTTAAGGGTTTTACACCTTTGATTTCATATGTATTTTACAATATTTATAGATTTTAGGATTAGGTTTTGTGTTTTTTTTTTGTTCTTTTAAGGTTTTTACAGGTTTACAAGTCATTGGAGGAAAACATAATATTTTGAATCATGCAGAAGCTTTAGAATTTTGACATTCATTGGAGGTATTGAAGATATCGGATTGTAATGAGATTATGATACAAGATAGCCCTTTGAGTTAGCTTTCATTTGGCACTGGTCTCATTCATTCTCATTCCCGGTTCAATAGTTATGCCCATTTTACTGAAGACATGTCAATCTGGCGAGCAAATGAATCAGATGTAGAAGTTGGGCCAAGGAGCCCAGGGATCGACCGATCCTACATGAGATCGACCTATCCCTGCACAAAATATACCCTTTTCTTATTTTCATTAGGTTTTTCGTCTTCTTTAATTTTAAATAGGGCTGCTCGCCCCAAAGCAGTTAAAAACTTGTCTTTCTACAGTTTTCTCTCATTATTTCATAGCTTTAGGAGAAGAAATCTCTTACTCTTCTTATAACGCCCCGACCGCCTCCGTCCGTGAGCACCTCCATGACCTCTAGGGGCCCCACGCCCTATCCAGGGCTCGTGAGCACTCGATGTCCCCTCTAGGTACTGCACTCACCCTCGTCTGACGGCCGGTTTGTTATCTCTCGAGGCTCTACAGACTTGTTACTATCCCTACAAATCACCACATGATCTTTCCCCGTGTTTTGGCCTCACTCACACGGTACCGACAATCACTTCCCGGTAGGTCACCCATCCTAGTGCTACTCCAGTCCAAACACGCTTAACTCTGGAGTTCTCTCAGGACAAGTGACGGAAAAGATAAGTGCACTTTGGTGATATAGGTAGCCAAATCAAATCTCTTAACCTCATCTCAGAAACCGGGATGTTACAACTCACCCCCACTAACAGACCGCAACGTCCTCGTTGCGCACCCATCGCCCTCAGGACTGCCTCCCGGGTCAGAACCGGTTTGACATAACCTAGAGCTCTGATACCACTTATAACGCCCCGACCGCCTCCGTCCGTGAGCACCTCCATGACCTCTAGGGGCCCCACGCCCTATCCAGGGCTCGTGAGCACTCGACGTCCCCTCTAGGTACTGCACTCACCCTCGTCTGACGGCCGGTTTGTTATCTCCCGAGGCTCTACAGACTTGTTACTATCCCTACAAATCACCACATGATCTTTCCCCGTGTTTTGGCCTCACTCACACGGTACCGACAATCACTTCCCGGTAGGTCACCCATCCTAGTGCTACTCCAGTCCAAGCACGCTTAACTCTGGAGTTCTCTCAGGACAAGTGACGGAAAAGATAAGTGCACTTTGGTGATATAGGTAGCCAAATTAAATCTCTTAACCTCATCTCAGAAACCGGGATGTTACACTTCTAGAATTGATTTTGGAACCTTGTTATTGTTATTATGATGTTTATGCAATCATACTATTCAGCCATGATGTTTTCTTTATTGATTATGTCTGAGTAATCTCTTTGTTGGGTGTAGGGATTTATTCAAAGAGTTTTCAATGATTGATTAGGAGTTGTTATAGATTAGGGTTTATATGAATTAGTTCTCTATAACTATGATCTCAATGCTTTAATTAGGTTGACGAATCTAGCAACTAATCTATAGATAGTTATAATACAACGGAAGTTGGTTAGGTTATCGGAATCAATAGTTTATAGGCTTAGTTATTGTTAGCTAATGGAAGTTGAGGTTGGATAGCTAAGTGAACTTATTGAACTTGTTGGAATTCTAGCATAGAACTTGTTAGGCTTAATACGAAATCTATGTTATGACGATTAGCACTATGGAAGTAGGTTAGTCTGGTTGTAGTGTTTTGAGTTCTAGAACTACATATAAATCTCTAGTCCGGTTAGATTTCTATCAATCATTGAATCTCCGCGATTTTCCGAACCCAATGCTTTTCCTTATTTTCTTACACCATTTATTTACTTGCTTTATTTACTTGCATTGCAATCGTAACAACCTACAACCATATTTTGTTTTAGCTCCGTTCAAACATTGCAAATTCTGGTCTCTGTGGGATTCGATACCTTTCTATATTACTGCATGCTCTGTGCACTTGTAGCGGTTGTGAGGGTTAAAACCTGATCACATCAGCAATCTCATATCTTTTGCAGTAATATTGTTTGTTTGATATAATCTCTTCAGTTTATCAGCTATCGGCAAGTAAAACATATGGCAATATGTAACTCTTTTTTGCCCCGACTTTTGAGCAGGACGAAATCTATTCTTTTTACAAAAGTGACAATTCTCTTCACTTCCAGCATCTTTCCAAAATATCATGCAATTATCTTTACAAATGTCAATTTTATGATAAGGTAAACCCAAAGACCGCATAAGCTTCTTTATATCATAGTATGAATTCATTGAGTTGTTACCTTTTGACAAATATTCTTGTAGCATTTGCGTAATTGCATCCATACAATTTTGAGTGAAATTATGGTCCATCTTGATATTCATGAGTCAAGCTGCTAAAGATAATCGTGAAATATTTTCCTTACATCCATCATATAATGGATGTTTTGCAGCATCAAAAAGATCATAAAACTTTTTCGCCTCAGCATTGGGCTCTTCTTCCATGTTTTGACCGAATATTGACTATGTATTACCAAATGCATCTGAAACCATTTCCACATATGGAATCACTGGCTCTGTCTGAGACTCGGATCCGAAAGCAGCTTCACTAGCAGAACGATTGTCTACCGTATTGTAATGTTCATCATGAGAAATCCAAACCCAATAGTTAAACATAAAACCCATGTTATATAAATGCGCCAACACTATATATTTCTGCAATAAACTTCTATTCTTGCACTTAACACATGGACAGAAGAGTTAGTAACTCTCAAGAAATAGCGGTTGATTTCTTGCAAATATCATAAAATTCTCTAATCCTTGGAAAAATTCTTCCAAAACTTGATTAGTTGTTTGATCGATCCTTTCATACATCCAACGTCTCGTAACTTTAATATTATTACTCGACGACATTATGTTAGACCTGAAATATCAAAACTCAAATTCAGAAAATTAAGATTATTGGTATTATATAGTAACGAGATTATTTAGAAAACAATGAGATATATAATATGACAAAGGTGTCATTCACCGGTTGTCTTTCCAAGTCTGATAGATTAATCGGTTCCTAGGCAAACCAAAAAGCAGTATTTTTGCTTGGGGTTGTTGGATTGATCTATCTAGAGATAGAGAGTGGTGTTGTGGTTTTTCTCGGAACCGGAGTTGTGTTTAGGGCAGAAGGAGGGGTAATTATTCTCTTCGGGATGTGTATAAGATATGAGGCAATGGCTGGTGCTCTTTGCAGAATAGTAGCTGGTGAGGTTGAGGAGGAGAAGCAGCTAGATTTCTGGATGGACTGGGTGTTGAAGCAGGCGTGGAATTGAGATTTTCTACGGTAGATTTCTATATTTTCATAAATCATAAATTAACACAGTTACACAATGATTGCAGGTTAGTTTTATATTTGAATATATTCTGTTACAATCTAAGAAAATGGAAAAAAAATTTGAAATTATCAAAACTAATTTAAACAAACCAATTTATTTTTTCATGTCGAAATATGAATCTTTTAACCATACCATACTATAAAATTAAGATACCAAACTCTTTATTTCTTAGTAAATTATTTTTCCTTAAAACAAAATGAAGCAAGAAGAAACAAATAAAAGAAAAGGAAGAAAGTTGGTCGACTAAAAAGAAAAAGGCGAATATTCAAGAGATTTTTACATGATCATATAGCACACTACTTCAGAATTCGATTTAAATAAGTTACCACAAGATTAAATGGAGGTTGAAGAGTTTCAACGAATCAAAGAAATGGAAAGAGCTATGATCGTGGATAGGGTAAAGATTTATTTCCCTATGTTATTTTAGCTTTAATTTCTATTAATTTTCTTGTTGATTTGTTTATTTTCATCTCCATTTTTACATATTTTGTTTTGTTTTCATTAAATCTATTTTGGGCATTGATGGTTTTTTTGTTATGAACATGATAGAAAATAAAGTTACATTTAAATTATTTTTCTTTTTTAAAACAGTTAACATTATAATTTTAATAGTAAAAATATGATAGCTAACTATAACATATTATTGTAACTATTTTATTTCAAAATAAGTCATGCGTTTACAAAGAAATAGTTACACAATTATATAACTATTTACAACAAAAAATTTGTACCAATTCGTCTCAAAATTTCGTCACAATAATACTTTTTTTGTAGTGGGACAAAACACAATAACATCTTAGTGATCTAATAATAATCAAATACATGTGTGCTCTATCTCGGAAAATTAATGCAAATCAAAGGCAAAATGGTTAAAAAATTTAAAGCACATCACTGTAAGAAAATAAGAACTAAAATAATGCAAATGAAAATTAAACTAAGTGTAAGTTAGAAATGATTACTTCTAAATAGGCGGCAGTAATCTGCTGGTGGGAGGGTTCTGTGGCGGTTGACTCACACTGGCTAGCTGATCCAAAGCCTTAGCAACTAGCACAAAGGACTATGCTCGTTTTTCAATAAAAGTGTCATCTTTCCGGCTGTGGGTCTTCCACACCATCTCAGTTGCTGGTGGTAGTACTTCATCAGCATCAAGTGACTAGATTTTTTTTTGTTAATAATAGTAACAATAATTAAACTAAATGGAATATAAAATTAACAATCCATCTCATAAGCGACTCATGTGTGTTTCCTTGCTCCTTAAACATGGTGGTAAACGCCTAACCCATCTGGATTTGACATGCGGTTCTCTGCATCAATTTTTCTCCTCTTCTTTGATGGTTCTTGTTCCCAAGCATGTAGCATGATGTTCCAGTCCGTTACGCCAATATAAATTGACTTCTTTATTATTTCACTTTTTCCTGTGTATAAAGTTTCCGATTGATTGCTTGAAAATATTTTCCCAGCAATAAAAAACCATATCATGATGCACATGTTCCCAATAGTATTTTTTCTAAAACAAATATCAAAAGTAGATATTAATAACAATGTAACTTTCATTACAAACCATGTATATAAAATACCAGAAGTAGATATAAAACCACAAAACTATTCCACCTAGCGCCAATTTTACTATTTGGGACTAAGCCATAATTCCACCATAGTCCCAAAAAATCTGCATGCATGTTATGCATCCACTATGTCTTTTGTCAAGCAATTATGAATGTCAAACCTGTAATGAAGAAAAAAAACTATTAATAATAGTTGCAAAATCATAAAACTGATTTTAGGGTTTCAAAAAGCTTACTATTAATCTTTGTTACGTCTTTGTGGATGTATATGAGACATGTTTCGTCTCTCAGGTGCACGTATAGTTTTTAGAGAAAATACCCAAATATGTACCCCTTCGGAAATTTATTTCCAAACGAAACCTCTTCTAGTTGAAAAAATCTTTCACGGGGACCATGTTTGGAAATAAATTTCCGGAGGGGTGCAAAATAAAAAATTACCCTAGTTTTTAAGTGAAAATTTTATAAAGCCTAATCATATATATTATATCATACCTCTCGTATGGTGTGAATTCTTCACAATTGAGTAGTAAAAATATTTGGAGGATATTATGATCGATGTTTGTTAGCCATCCTTTTGTTGATTTTCCACTGATTTATCCTTCTTGTTGAAACATTATTGGAACATCATGGTAAGTGTAAGTGAATCTTACTACACTCACGTCTTCTGAAGGGTCTTAACTTTTCCGAGGTTTTAGATAATTGGGCATCACGTATGAAATCTCCACATTCACACACAGAGCAACTATCGATCCTCCAATACGCGCCTATATTGGACTGGAGCGCCTAAAGCAGCTTCATCTAGGAGGTGCACAGGTAGACGTTCCTCACATCAAAAAAACAGATGAGGGAATATTTTTTTCAAGATTGCAAAGTTTCACCGCAATATTTTCTTTTAAAATTGCAACATCTTTAGTCTTCAATGATTTTACAGATAAATCTGGGAAGAAGAGTGCAATATCTAGACAAATAATATTATCAAAAAGTTATAATTTTTAATTAATTAATTAAATAATCAATTAAATTAAAATATTAATTTTAAATAATTTTTTACTGAAATTATCAAATGAACATTTTCTGAAGTAGTTTGGTAAACACAATAGGGAAAAGACATTGTGTGATGACATGACAATCATGAATTTTAAAACCCGATATCTTCAAATTTTCCACATCAACACAACTTGAAAAATACAAAGCATATCTATATGGAAATCTAATCTCCTTCTTCGACCACATCATGAACTTTTGTTTGCCTTTTTTTGACAATCTGAAAGTTAGAGCAAGGTGCTTTTCCATCTCAAGTAGGTATTTTGCAGAACAAACAGAGATCCATCCTTGATTAGATGTGATCTTTCGTCCTCCCCTTAACATTCATCAGCATGTTGATGAGATTGTCAAAGAAAAATTTCTCAGTATGAATAAAATCAAGATTTTGTCGCAAAAGTAAATCTTCTCAATAGGGTAATCACCATACACATCAATATTTTGAGATGGATTGGCATGACCATTGCCTCCACAATCAACCATTTTGGACAGGCCCGGTCCGTTACATTTTGCTGCCTAAAGCAGAAAAAAAATATTAGGTCCATTATAAAGAGCCATCATCTCAAAACCCCACTATTCCAAACTCATAATCTGAAAACCCCAAACTCATAAAAAGAAAAATTTACCCTTAATGATCTCTGGAACTCGGTTATATAGTTTTAATTGTAAGTGATACCAAGCAAAACACGGTGGCTCAGTAATAAAGTATCTGCCATGCGTGCTCATCCGCTTCGCGCGACCAGGGTTCAAATATCATATTTGTGGTATAACTGGGTATAACTGAGTACAACTGGGTACCAGTTGTACCCAGTTGTCCGAGTAGTTATGGTATAACTGGGTACAACTGAGGGCAACTAGGTACCAGTTGTACCCAATTGTCCGAGTAGGCATGGTACAACTGGATATAACTAGTACTCAGTTGTACCCAAAGGGTATTTTCGTCTGCACATATTTCATAAAAAGATGATGTGGGGTCTTGAGATTAGTGAGGGATATAGTAGATTATGAGTTTGGAATAGTGGAGTTTTGAGACAATGATTCCATTATAAACATACTTTTAAAATAAAAACACATTAATGCATGGACAAATTTCAAACCAGTCACCTCTAACTCTTTAAGTTACGCATATACCACTACACTACATACGAGTTTTCAGAAGTTGATGCCCCTAAATTTATAATATATATACTTGCTGCCTAAAGCACCAGCTTCATAGGCTTTAGGTCAGGGCCGGGCCTGGTTTTGGACATCCTATCTATGTTGTTTATCCTTTTATGTAGAATTTCCTCATCATTTAACCATTGTGGGGGAAAATCTTGAATTTTTCTGCCCTCTGTAAAAGCCTTCACATTCCGTGTGTAAGGATGCTCTTTCGGCAAAAATGTTATGTGGCAATCAAACTAACTATGTTTTCTTCTATTTGGCAATCAAAATGATTTTGTCTTATCTAAACAATATGAACAAACTAACCTGTCATATGTCATTCATCCAGAGAGCATATCGTATGCTAAAAATCATTAATTGTCCCCCTCAAGGCAACTCACATCTTGAAATTTTGCTTCCTCGAGACTTCATAAGCATCCACACCGTCACTCCACAAGTTTTGTAATTCTTTGATCAGTGGCTCCAGATAAATATCTAGAATTTTCTTCATATGATTTGTCCTTGGAACTAATACGGATAGAAAGAAGTATTCTTCTTTCATGCACATCTCAGGAGGTAAATTGTATGGTATACAGATACATCCACTCTCTCGATTCTAAAAAACTGACATTTTTAAATGCTTTTGGTTTTTCTATATATCTATAACTAACGTTTGAAGTGTCTAAATATACTAAATCTAAGCCATGAAATATTTGTGGCTAAAACAAATATAGCCCTCACTGACTGATAGAACAAGAGGTGATTGAGAAGATGATTAAGAAGATTGAATCAAACATATGACGAAGCAACTCGACTAAAGGATGAAGCCTGTCAGATCTGATCATGGTGGTGAATATTACGGTCTGTATGATGGTTCAGATGAAAAGCGTCAAGGACCATTTACCAGATACATGGAGGAGTGTGGTATTGTCCCACAATACACAATGCATGAGTCACAAACCATGAATAGTGTGTTTGAAAGACGCAACCGCAACTCTTAAAGACATTGTAATAAATATGATAATTAATTTCTCTTTACCTAAATCACTCTAGGGAGAGACACTAAAGGATGCAACTTGCATTCTTAATAGAGTGCCAATTAAAACAACTGCAAAAACACAATATGAGTTTTGGACTGGTAGAAAACATATTCTAAAGCTTTTTACATTTAGGGATGTCCAGCTAAGGCTAGGCCTTACATGCCATATGAGAAGGATTTGGTTTTCAGAGCTGTGAGCAGTTAGTTTATTGGTTATTCTGAGCGATCTTGGGGCTATAAGTTTTTTATCATCTCATACAGAAAAACATTTTTTAGATGGGAACATCTACGTTCATTGAAGATGTTGAATTTGGTTGGGAAAGAATAATATTAGGGACATCATCTTTGAGTAATTATCGGATTCAATTCCAAAACCGATTCATATAGTTTCTTTGGATAAAACAAATTTGGACTGTAGAATTGATACTAAAGTTCTTCCTCCAGTTCAATATGAAGATGATATAAAACATGGAGTTTATATTCAAAATCCTCAAAAATATTGAAAATTTGAATGACGCTTTTCTGGCTAAACAAGCTTGGCATATCCTTAAACATCAAGACTGCCTCCTCGCTAAACTTCTGGAAAGTTGATATTACCCGAATATAAATATCCAGGCTGGCAATCTATCCTTCAAGGACGTGACTTACTAACATGTGGCCTTCACTTTCAGATTGGGAGTAATAGCCTGATTAATCTTCATGGACACCATGTCACTCTCCTAGACCGAGACCTAATTTTTAGGTCCTCCGGATTCAATTATCGTTGATATGATGCAACTAAATGGCAACCAGTTGAATGAGTTACGTCTCCGACAATGTTTATCAAATGAGGATGCATAATATGCACAAAGAAGTTACATACCGCAACATCATTGTGAGGTAAACTCCTTTGGAACTACACAAAAGATGGTGCTTATAGTGTCAAATCTGGATATTGACTATCCAACCACTTATCAGACGAGAATATCCCATTGATACACCCCTGCAGGATGTCCTCAACTCAAGACAAAGCTCTGGAAAACAACAATACCTCCCAAGCTCAAGCATTTTTCTGGAGGGTATTATTGTCGGCATTAAGCACAATTGAAAACTTAATAGAAGAGGAATTCCCATATATCCTACTTGTCAAAGATGTTGTAGTGATGATGAGGAATCCATAAACCATATATTAATTCAATGCCCCTAATACATCATTAATTTATTAATTTGGCAACTTGCACAATTACTGATACAATGTTGAAAAGGATTGAATCTTCAATGTACATGAGTTTATTATGGGAATCTCATCTTCATAAATTCAAAGAAAAATCAAAGGATTCTCATTCAAATCAAAGGCTAAATTGGTGGCAAGAAGATTATTTGATTTAGCTAATTTCCCTCCTTTTGTTTAAATGTTAAAATTTTTCTTTTAATGTAATTTATTGTAAAGATCTCCTTTTCAAAGGTATAAAAGCTCATTTGTTTCATTGTAAGAGATATATAGAAATCTTTGGAAAATAAAAGAGAGATTTTTTTCTTCTTAAAGCTTTGTGCTTTGTTTTGCTTGTTTATTTTAGTTTGTGGAATCATTCTAAAATACAAGTTTATTTATTTTAATATTGTCTGCGATTCACTTTTTTCTTAGAAACTTCGGATTAAGTTGTTTGTGTGATTCAAATAGTTTGTTCGATCATCGATTGAGAGAGTCAATCAAATCATCGATTGAGAGAGTCAATCAAAACCCTCCACCTCCATCTTCACCATCGGTCCATCCTCCATTTCAAGCCGAGCGCCTTGAGATCATGTGTCCATAAGATTTTGGTGTGATTCCTAATCTTATATCATTAGATGATGATTGAGTCTCACAATCTTATAAACAAATGATCGCAAGGCTTTCCACTTGAAATGGAAGATAATGAAAGATGGTGAAAGATGGAGGTGGAGGTTTTGAATGACTATCTCAATCGATGGTCGAACAAACTATTTGAATCACACAAATAGCTTAATTCGAGGTTTCTAAGAATAAAGTGAATCACACACAATATTCAAAGAAATAAACTTGTATTTTAGAATGATTCCACAAACTAAAAAAAAAAAAAAACAAACAAAGCCTAAGCTTAGAGAAAACTCCCTCTTTTATATTCCAAAAACTCTATCTATTTACAATGAATGGAAAAATGAGCTTATATAGGCTCAAATTACAAATCATCAAATAAATTAACATAAATGCAAAATAAATCAAATTAATTACAGAAATCAATGAAGAAATAATTTTGAGAGATTTTTTGTATCAATCGACATTAATGGAGACTGGTTCTTTGTATCTAGACACTTTCTTGATATATCCATGATTTGGTTGTCTTCTAGAAATGATGTGATTCTGGTGAAGGATCACGACCTAAAATTGACACTCGGAGGTTAAGATGATTGCGAGGTGATGCAAGACCCGATTGACGAGCACCTTGCGTGATGATGAATCGAATGTCACCACAAAAGGATGCGAAATTTCCTTTTTATAAGACTAAGACTTCCTAGTTCGAATCACACGAAAAAAAAGAACAATGATCTATGTTTAAAAGAGATATTTGATTAAAAAGATAGATAAGATACAATGAGTTTCGGATACAGAATATAAAGAGAAGGGATACAAAGAGAAGAAGAAAAGACAATAAAGAGTAGATGTTTACGAGACATGCCTTGGTAAACATCACTCGGACCATGCAAACATAAAGACTCCAACATTCGAATTCAAACTAAAGATATAAGAGATAAGATGAGATAAAGGCCGCGTAATGAGATGATGTAGATGGGTCTTGTGATGGATCAAACTAGAGGTTGGCATAGATGAACATATGCGCCACAATCCTCATTAAAAACCTTGCTCGGAAAACCCATTGGGACAAAACCGAGCCAAGGGAAAAAGAGTGTGAGTGGATCATATGGCCAATGCTCTAGCCTTCTTGGACTTGTGTCTTGACCGGTGTAGTGTTGACATAATGCATTGGGTCCAAGTGATCCTATTGAGTACTCACTAAGTGTAGTGATACTCGAAACTCTTGGTAAAACTCCCTTGTTACCATGCATCCTCTAGCTCCCTTATTGACTCCTTTTGCTCCTTTTGCATACTCCAAGGTCATAATGTTGCCAACTCCATGTTCTATGTCCTTAGAGTCTCCTAGAATCGCATCATCCTCCCTCCGTTGAAAATGATTTGTCCTTAAATCTACTTGTCCTGCAACAAACAACCCCAAGCTAAAATACTTTAAGAGAAAACGTATTGAAAACTTACCTTGCCGATAAAATATTGGATTGATGTGGTCATGGAACTTATGGAGAGGTTCAGCATCGTAGTTGCTATCTTAAAGTGCTTTGGACAGAACATCCATCTTCTCATGCATGATTCTTTGGAAAGTGTTGATTGCCTTTGTCCCACTCTTGGCATCACGGAAGTCTTCACGAAGAACTCTTTCTTGCCTTGTAAATCCATTAGGTGAATCCATGACCTTCAAATCGAACATCTGTTCCTTGCAAGCGATCTGATCTTTATTGCCTTTTAAACAATAAGATAAATCCATGTTAGCACATAGGAAATCAACAATAGGACCAGGTTGTACTATTATTGATTTAAAGCCATTAGAAATAATTTTAAAGGGTTTAGAAAATCCTGTTAGGTTCGAGATATTCAAGGCTTGAATGTGAAGGCTTGACCCGGTTTGTTGCTCATCCATAACTTCAAAAATATATAAAGTCTTATCTCTATCATAAGCTAAATTTTTTGCATTTGGCTTGACTTGATCCTTCTCGGAGATTTTAGTAGCATTCAGCTCTTCCATTTCCTTGCTTGTAACATGTTTCTTTTGACTCTCTTTGTTGAATTCACTTCTTTTATTACAGTGTGGCTCTGTTCTATTATGATGTTTCCCATATTGTTTTATTTCTTGAGGCACAACATGCATAGTCTTGAAATCACTTGGAAGCTCCGGTGCAAGGTTAGTGGCAAAAAAAATTTTATTCGAACCAATAAATAACTTAGGATCAAATGGGTCATCATATAGAGTTTTTCCAGCCATAGCAAAGAGGCTAGACTTCTTACCTTGTCCTTGCTTACCCTTGAGTTGGATTTGATCAAGATAAACTTCAAGAAATTGCAATGGAACAAGTGTAGTCTTTCTTCCTTTGAACTTGAATGTATGATGATTGGTGAATCCATCATGAAGTACTCTTCGTTCTGACGGCCATGGTCTTCCAAGTAGTATATGTCCAGCTTCCATAGGTAGCACATCACACAGAATCTCATCCTCATATTTCCCAATAGCAATCGGCACTTCCACTACAAGAAAACACATCTTTAACAATGGAAGAAAACGTTGTTAATTCGTCATAAATGACGTTTTACAACAGATTTACGATGAATAACAATTTATCGTAAACAGGTCATCAGAATGGACAAGACGACATAAATTCATCGTAAACTTTAACGAGGAAACAAATTCGTTGTAAAATCGTCGTAAACAAATTTGTCATAAATTCGACGCACGCTAAAGGTTCATCGTAATAAATTTGACGTTAATTCAACGTAAATAAATGTCATTGTTAATACGTCGTTAAATTTAAGATGAATTAACGATGGATTGTAAAACAGACGTTGTTAATTCATCGTAAACTTAACAACGTACTTACGACGCTTAGTTCGTCGTAATATATTACAACGAATTAATGATGTTTAATTAATATTAAAAATATAATTAATATTAATTAAAATTTGAATAAACGATATTTTTTATTTAATATAAAAAATAAATATGAACTAAAATATAATAAAAAAGAGAATATATTATATATAAAAAATTTATACAAAACCAAAAATACTAAAGGTGCAAATTAATATCATCAAAAAAATCATCCATTTCTGGATTCACATTGGGCTGGTCGGGTGTTGCACTGGGCTGCGGTACTGGCGTATTTTCCCATCAAATAGCCTCCTGTCTTTGTTCTAATTCCTGAGAAAATTCTGGATTACTCTCGGCCAAAATTTCGAACAACGAGTTAAGTCTTTCAACTTGGCTCCTTACATTCTCTTGTTAGACCATCAAAGAAGTAATCTTGGCATTTGCAGCTGCTAGATCGGATCGAAGCTGCATCATCTTCGATTACATCCCAATTGCATCATCTTCCACTCTACGAGCATACGAAGAAGATGCAATTGGGACGTCATGAACCGAGCCCATACTTAAAGACCGTCCTTTTTTCTTTGGAATAACCTGAAAATCAATGGTTAATTAAAAAAGTCACTAAACCAAATAAATAAATAAATAAATAAAATTTGAATTTAAAAATTCTTACCAATTTGAAGATCTGATCAGCTTCCAACGTATTTAACTCTACGTGAGTCCCATCCTTGCTTTGCTGAAAAAGCTGTGTCTGGTGCTCAATGATCTTCGTGTTGAGCTCGGTGTGGATTCTCTCAGATCTGACGTCCACAAATGCTCCGTTCTTTTTCTTGTGGGTGTGCTCGAATAATTTTGAAAGAGAAGGAAGCGGTCCTCCATTAGCCTATAAAACAATTCAAAAAACACATATAAAAATAATAATTAAAATTATATATAATATATAAAATTATAATAACAATTTAATTAAAGAAAAATAAACATATATATACATACCAGCTTTAAACGGGCACCCGCAAAAGGTGTTTGGCCGGATGTATGCGGAGTCGGTAAATGTCCATCCGGACCAACTGTAAGACGTCACGTTGAACACTTGCCGGATTTTATCACAGAATCCGGGTCATTCCAGAAGCGTATAAGTCCTTCCCATACACCATCGGTGATAAAAATGGGCTTCACTTTATTTCCTTCGAGTATCCATTTCTCCTTCCAGTCGGAGATAGTGTTACCAAGTCGCTTCATCGCCTTTTTGTAGAACTCTTTCTTCACTCTCTCGCTGATGGCAACTTCCCAATTCCATTTTTGCTACAAAAAATAATAATTAGTAAACATATTTTTAAATCATATATAATTAATTAGTAAACAATAATTAAAAAGTTAAATTAATTATTATTAAACATGCCGTAAAACATTTGAACCTTGTTTTCCTGATGTGGTCCGGTTAGAGAGTCCAGTTTAGATGAGGCTCTGTGAAGTAGCCCTTGATGACGTCGGAGACGCTGCGTCCGATCTTATTATCCACACCAAACCTAAAAATTTGAAAATTTTAGGAATTAGATATTTAAATGTTTTACTAGATTTTAATAACTAAATAAATAAACATTTACATTAATATACATACCAGAATGTGTCCGGTGGCCGATTAGGATCCAACCTGTCCAAGCCTTCTCATCCTGATTAGACAAGGAGATCCTCGACGGTATAACGTGCATATGAAGCTTGAGGAGGAACTAATAAATCCGGATGAAGTGCAGCTGGTACAGGAGGTACCTCCAGTGGAGGTGGAGGTGGAGGTAGTGGAGGCTCCTAAGTCTCCGGTATCGTCTCTGTAGAAGGGATGGCTGAAGTAGATAGTACGCCAATAGGTGGAGTACTCGAAGATGGTCCTGCTCGAGTAGTGGTGTCTGAACCTAAAAACGTCTCACTGTAATGTGGACGGCGATTCGCTAACCGGGCTTTTCTAACCATCTACACAAAAACTTTAAACAATTAATAAATCAAAATATATAAACAATTAATAAATTTCAAAAATAATCCTAAAAAAGCAACCTAACAATTATAAATTATAACTATCTAACATAAACCAATCTACTTAAAAGTTCTACTTAAATTGTAATTTAAAATTTCCTAATCCAATCAACTAAACAATTATAAATTATAACTATTTAACATAAACCAATCAATAAGAATTCCTCCATGCGTTGCTACAATACCAGGTGATCCGCCTCCAATTTGCAGGTTCTCTTGCGTTCGCTTCTTGTTTGAGGCGATCCGCTTCTCGTTGGAGGCGATCATCTTCTTGTTCTTCTGCGAGCTGTTGCAGCTGCGTCTTCATGGCTTCTCGTTGTGCGAGCTGTGCCCTAAGATCGGGAGAATCGCCGTAGAAACGCGAAGTTGCAGAAGAAAATCCATCGTCCGGAATACCAAATACACGACCTTTGGTCTTCGGAGTACACTACGGTAAGAAATGAAAACTTTGTTAAAAATTAGAAATTACAAAAAAACGATTTAAATATATATTTTACTTACCTAATAGACGAATTCGTTAATCTTCTCGAACGGAAGATCGGTCATTGGAGGCGTTCCTTCGGTGAGTGGCTGAGAAAGGAGGAAGTCTTCATTCATCTTCTCATAATTGTCAATGATCTCCCGAGCCAGCGGATCTTGGATTTCATGGGTCTTCCTGCTGGTATGCGCATCCTTGAGCTATGTGAGAGCGGAAGGTTGGACACCGTCTTGCCGAAACTAAAAAAATAAAAATTTAGTAAAATATAAAATTATAAAACTAAAATAAAAATATTTTAAATAAATAAGAAACTTACCAGTTGTTTGGCCCGTGCGACCAAACTAACCGCTCCTAGATTGTGCGTCGCCTTGCCTTTTCCTTTGTGATCGCTGTTTCGGCACGCAGAATGAGTTGTGGAGCTTGTCTAGGTCATTTTTTCACTCCAATAAGTGCATAACCCGCTCCATAGGCCCGGGTTGGAAAGCAACTCCCTTGGGACATCATTCTTGTGCCACTTCTCCTTCCACTCGTTCAACTTCCATGTATACATTCTCGCTGCTTTTCTATCGAAGTTTCGTCTAACCGTGGCGGTCATGTGGCTGTCCCAAGTAAATTCTTGCTGCAAATCAAAAATTAAATTAAAATAAACTATATTAAATAAAAGTAAACGATTTAAAATATGAGGTACTTACCGCAAATTGGCGAAACCACAATTCCTGATCCGCCATCGGCATTTGGTTGTAAGTCGGGTATGGATGCCGAAGCATTCCATTGAGCATCCGGTTAATGGACTTGGAAATCCCATTTCCGGAATCTCCAAACCTACAAAAGAAATTATTGCAAATAATTTGAATTGTAACTAAAGTAATAATAGTGAATAAATATTAAAATTCTTAAAATTAACAAAAACTGACCATGTGTCTCTGCCTACGCAATCCGGATGGAGACGAGGCAATTTATCTCATCCTGGTTGAGCGACAAAGTCCTCGACACTCATCTGCGTCGGGGCAGTAGGTGAAGGCGTCGGCATAGGCGCTGTCTCCGGGATATGTGTCTCTGGTGTAGGAGAACTCCTCGAACCGGCACTACCTCTCCGGCGACTACTACGTCCGCCGCCGCCTGAATGGATAAACCGACCGTAATCCCTAGAAAATTTAAAAAAGAAATCAAACATTATATGAAAAAAATTATACATCATCAAAATAATAAAAAACTATCAAAAAAATATTTTAAATTCATTATTAGTCCAAAACAATTATACTTTTATAAAAGAATTAATAATTTATGGAAATACTTATAAATTACTAAAATCATCATAAATTTATATTTATAAGTATTAATTCCAAAACAATTATAAATTTGTACATACATGATTATTACATGAAATAATTATACATCATCAAAATAATAAAAAATTATCATAAAAATATTTTAAATGCATTATTAGTCCAAAAAAAATATATTTTTATAAAAGAATTAATAATTTATGCAAATAATTATAAATTACTAAAATCATCATAAATTTATATTTATAAGTATTAATTCCAAAACCATTATAAATTTGTAAATACATGATAATTACATGAAATAATTATACATTATCAAAATAATAAAACAATTTCAAAAAAATATTTTAAATTCATTATTATTCCAAAACAATTATACATTTATAAAATAATGAATAATTGATGGAATTACTTATAAATTACTAAAATCATCATAAATTTATATTTATAAGTATGAATTCCAAAATAATTTTAAATTTGTAAATCCATGATTTATAAAAGAATGAATAATTCATGAAAATAATTATAAATTACTAACATGATTAAAAATTATCAAAAAATAATCATAATTTTCTAAAAATTATAATTCATACCAAAATTAAGAAAACTTTAATGCATGAAAATAATTATAAATAATTCAATAAATAAATAAATTAACAAAACAAATAATTTCAATAAACATAACAAACCTAAATCTAACAATTACAAACCTAAATCTAACATTACAAACCTAAATCTAACAATTACAAACCTAAATCTAACAATTACAATCCTAAATCTAACATTACAAACCTAAATCTAACAATTCTAATTTTCTAAACCAATCAATCTAACTCAAAACCTAACAATCCATAATATAAACTTAAGAACTTACATGTTTGGGGGATTATGAGACATAATGATGAAGGGTCGACGGTTGTAATGGAGAATTGACGGATTTTAGGGTTTATAAGGTTTTGGAAAGTTTCAGCGGAAGTGAGGAAGAAGAAGATGAAGTCGGGTTATATTACGATATTTCTGACGGATATATCCATCGGAAATCCGTCAGTTTAAAAAAAAAAAATTACGCAATTTCTCGATAAGGTTTCGGAAACGTTCGCGTCTAAATTTTCGCGAATCCGTCGAAAATTTCCGACGGACTCGCAAAAATTTAGGTATAGCGGGAAACGAAAAGATTTTTGCGGTTACATTTTCATTATCCGTCGGAAATCCATCGGAAATTTCCGACGGATAATATAAATAAGCATGTCTTCTGATTGGCCAGTCAATCCTTAAACGGGGACACGTGTTACCACAAAACCGTCAGAAATCCATCAGAAATTTCCGACGGATTTCCGACGGGTTTGTGGTTTTAGTGGTTATTTACGCACCGTTTCAGTAAACATAAGTTTTTAGTATTATAAATTCATGATTGCAAACACAAATAACGTATAGAAATCTTTCATTTGACAAATTTCAAAAGTTTATACGATTATTTCGTTTTTGGTAAACTTGTATGTTAACTATACGTTTATCTATCAAACACTTTCGGTCGAACCATGTCTAAAAATGAAATCTTTTGAAAATATGTTATATATCACATAATTTAGTTTATTTTGTCAAAGTTTGTTGTTAACATTGTCTTGATGTACAAGAAATTACAAATTAACCATGTAACCCCCAAAACCGTCGGAAATCCGTCAGAAAAACCGACGGATTTCCAACGGTTTTAGGGTTACACGTGTCTATAAAAATTAAATTAAAAATAACCCCCAAAACCGTCGGAAATAAGCTTATAAAATACTCGGCAGCTGTGGTCTTCGAGGCCCTATGGTTTACACCGTAATGTCAAAATTAAATAAAATACAAAAAAACAAATTTACACCTCTCTGTAAAAATAAAAAATAATACAAAATACACATATAACTAATCTTCATTAGATGATGATGCTGATCCCTCAGATGGAATTGAGTCTGAATCCTCATAAAATTCACCTTGTTCTTCTTCTGATTCGGAAAAAACTAAACCAAATTGTGTGAAATCAACAACAAGATCCAGAGCACAAGAAGGCTCAACTGGATCCATTGGAACAACTTCTGCTGGCTGTAAAGGATCGTGTTCTGCAACTCCATAAATTCTTCCTCTCGGGGTCACTGTAGTAACTGTGCGCCAAGGATCTGTCCGCCGTGTAACTCGAGGGTAACGAATATAGCACACCTAAAAAAAACATATTAATTTTGTAAGTATTATACCAAAATAATGAATTGAGTATTAATTACACTAATATTTGTACCCTACCTGCTCAGCTTGTGATCCTAGAATGAATGGGTCATACGTTTCTAGTCTCCGACTTGAATTAACAGACGTAACACCAAATTGGTCCACATGAAGCCCACGACCGAGTGTTGAATCATACCAATCACACTTGAAAACAATGCACCTCAAGTCTAACATTCTTGGGTACCGCACTTCCAATATTTCCTCAAGAACGTCGTAGTAAACATCATTACCAGATTTCACTGAAATACTAGAATCTAAAGTTTGCGTTGTCCTTCTCTCGTCATGAACCCTGAACCCATATCCACGACTTCAGTATCTAGGATAAGAAGTTGCAATGTAGTTTGGACCATTAACAAATTCCAATAACCATGTGGGAAATGTCTGTCCGCTTCTTACTCCTTCAGAAACCTACAAAAATAAGTTACAAATTAGTATTAAAAAAATATTTATTGAATGATTTAGTGTTTTTAAACACTTACGTAAAACTGCAACCAAGGCATAAATTCCTCCTCCTTATGGACTTGAAGCTCGTCTTCTGTCTTATCCATATAGTACCCGCGTATTAATGCCATGTAAATCCTGTACGAAAACCAAAATTGTTGACAAGTTAATAATAACATATAAAATAATCAATTATACATTAAATGACACAAAAGAATTTTTGTTTACCTTTCGTATTCCGTAATTTCTTCACAATTGGTTAGGATATACGTATGCAAGTGTTTAAACTCCTCTTGAGATAATTTACGCCTTTTTCTTTTGCCACTGACTCGCCCAACTTGGGAAAATAACTCTGGAAAAATGACGGGGTAAATCGCTCTCTCACCACGATCATCATGACGACTAGGATGTCTACTCTTCGTACGAACTTCTGACGGGAAGTAATATTCAGCAAACTGTGAGGCCTCTTCGTTGATGCTCTGGGCGATAATAGATACCTCTACTCTACTCAAATTCTTAACCTTTTTCTTCAGATGAAACATATACCTCTCAAATGGATACATCCAATGGTATTGAACTGGGCCTCCTAGTTCTGCTTCTCGTGGGAGGTGGATCGGAAGATGTTCCATCACATCAAAGAAAGATGGTGGAAATATCTTCTCCAAATTACAAAAGATCACCGGGATATTGGCCTGTCAATTTTGGATTCCCTCAACAGTAAGTGTTCTTGTGCATAAATCGCGAAAGAAAGCACCTACTCCTGCAATTGCTTGGTGGACATCTTTATGAAGAAGATGAGCAAAAGCGAATGGAAGAAGCCTCTGCATCACAACGTGACAATCATGACTCTTCATTCCAGTAAACTTTCATTCTCCATAATCGATGCAGTTACGCAGATTAGATGCGTATCCATCAGTGAATTTAACATCGTCGTGAATCCAATCAAAAAATTCTGTTTTCTTTGCTGCTTCTAACCGGTATAATGGAAATGGACATTGACCATTTGGGAGCACTTCAAGAAAACCTTGATCGCAATATGCTGGCAAGTCTAATCTAGATTTCATATTGTCTTTCGTCTTCCCTTGGACGTTTAAGACAGTGTTCATGATGTTCTCAAAGAAGTTCTTCTCAACGTGCATCACATCAAGATTATGCCGCAATAAATGGTTCTTCCAGTAAAGCAAATCCCAAAATATGCTCTTCTTGTGCCAGCTATGAAATTCACCAACACCATAAATAGGTTCATGTCCATTACCCCCACAATAAAGACTCGTCTCAGCACCAAAATCTCTCAGCTGCTCCAATAAAGTCTGACCGTGGTGGACCATCAAAAACTTGCCTACCCTTCATAAACATTGTTCTCGAACGACGATACGGATGATCACTCGGTAAAAATCTTCTATGACAATCAAACCAACAACTTTTTTTGCCGTGCTTCAGTTGGAATGCATCAGTGTTGTCTTGGCAATACGGACACGATAATCTCCCATGTGTTGTCCATCCAGATAACATACCATATGCTGGAAAATCGTTTATGGTCCACATAAGCACCGCACGCATCTTAAAGTTTTGCTGGGTTGAAACATCGTACGCTTCCACACCATGCTCCCATAGCATTTGTAACTCATAAATCAATGGCTGGAGGAATATATCAAGTGATATCTTCGGATACTCTGGGCCGGGAACAAGAATCGATAGATATAAAAACTCTCTACGCATGCACAGAGATGAAGGCAAATTGTAAAGGGTTACAATTACGGGCCATAACGAATACTTCCTTCCATGCTTCCCAAATGGGTTAAAACCATTTGTACATAACCCGAGGTACACATTCCTTCGCTCATACGCAAAATCTGGATACAATGATTGAAAATGTTTCCAAGCTTCTGCGTCTGAAGGATGTGTAATATCTCCATCTTGACGATGTTCTGCATGCCATCTCATTGGCTCTGCCGTGCGCTGAGAAGTATATAACCTCTTCAACCTCTCTGTTATTGGTAAATACCACATACGTTTATATGGAATTTGAATTCTACCACTACTTTCCTGATACCGTGGTTTACGATAAAATCTATATCTTTTGCGGTTTTCATCTTCTCTCCAATATAGCATACAGTTGTCGATGCACACATCTATTACCTTATACGGTAATCCAAGACCAGATACAAGTTTTTGTACCTCGTAGTATGATCCGGGTAAAAGATTATCTTCTGGCAATAAATCTTTCGCCCAATCTGTTATCGCATCAACGCACTCCTCTGCCAAATTGTAATCCGTCTTAATCGTCATCAATCTACTTGCAGATGATAAAGGCGAATGACCTTCTTTACACCCTTTATATAGTGGCTACTTTGCAGTATCTAACATATCAAAAAATCTTCTTGCTTCTACATTAGGTTCTTCGAACCTATATCTTTCTTCACCGCTAAACTCGACATTCTCTCTAAACGCATCATTCACCATCTGCACGCTCCCTACACCTACATCTACTTCCGTGCTACCTCCAAAACAATCTGAGACAGTTGGTTCACTAGTAATACCATACTCAACATTTTTTTCTCCATGTAAATACCATATCTTGTAACCTGGCGTAAACCCATTACTATACAAATTATGTCAAACTATCTCTATCGCAACATTATGAGAATTCCTACAAATTGAACATGGACATTTTAACTTACCTGATTTTTGAACACGCGGTTGCTTTCCCGCCACTTCCATGAACT